>CM031873.1:5720282-5758844 GCA_018697195.1 Certhia americana | reverse complement strand
TCCGCTCCACAGCCCCGCTCCACGGCCCGCCCCGGCCCCGCTCCACGCTCCACGGCCCCGCTCCACCGTCCGACCCGACCCACTCCACGGCCCCGCTCCACGGCCCCGCTCCACGGTCCGCCCCGCTCCACGCTCCCCGGCCCCGCTCCACCGTCCGACCCGACCCGACCCCGCTCCGCTCCACGGCCCCGCTCCACCACCCGCCCCGCACCGCTCCACGGCCCGTCCCGCCCTGGCCCAGCTCCGCCTGTGGCTTCCCCCGGGATCCTCCGGCGGGGGAAGCAAAGCGGGGACAGCTCCGGCTCTGCCGGGTCCGCGAGAGGGGCTGGAGGCTCAGAGGGAACCCCCAGAGTTCCACCGGGCACCTGCCCCATCCTCTGCCTGTCCCCAGCCTAAGCTGTGCACCAGAATGTCTTCCCTGTACATTCCCGTTCCATTATCTCTTCTTCCCAGCCTGTTCCATCAGCCTGACCCAGCCACTGTTACACCCCGATTAAGCCCCTCCACTCAAATGAGTAGAGATGGACTTCGGTGCAATACAACCACCATAATTTGCCTCCACTTATCTCCACCCGCATCACTTGGTGCCTGAGCCCTGTGAGTCACCAACTGGCCTCCAGCTCTATCCCCTTTAATGAATTATCAGTTGGCACCCCACTAACACCTTTCGGCTTTCTCTGTGGAGGAGGAGAGACCAGCCGGGAACTGCAGAGCTGCTCCAGGGCTGGGCAGACTAAGACCCCTCACCTAAGCACACAGGTGTGGGCAGGCACCAGGTAAGGAGTGTGGTGCTGCTGAGCTCTGCAGCACCACTTCTGCTGAAGAGGTGACACAGTGTATCTGTATCATGTCAAGCACAATGGTGCTGATGAACAAGGGCAAATATCAACCTCGGAATGGTGAATCTCAGATATCAAAGCTAAAAATGTGCTTGTAACAGCGTGAAATACCAACTGCCACCAGACCTCTAGTGTCTGACACTTGCTATTAGAAACAAGAAGGATTTTCCACAATGTGCATCTAGTTCACAAGGAATTCGTTTGGTGACAGCAGTGACAATGCCATCTTTTTTAGGTAAAGGGAGTTTTTTTTCCTTGAAATCTGAAAAATTGACCTTGGCTGCAGAGGGGTCAGAGGGATCTTCCAAGAGTCTGGGAATAGTCCCCAACCCCAGGCTGGCATGGCCAGTTCAGGCTCAGTAAGGATAATTAGATCACAATTAGATCAACCGTGTTCATCCCACCTCCCTCAGCATTTCTTGCTCCCATCTCCTTGCTAATGTCCTTGCAACCCCTAGCAGAGTGCACAGATGTGCCTTGTGCTATGCTTTGTGTCTTGTGGAGCTTCAAAGTCTTTCTAGCCTACGTGCAGGGATACCTCTTTGCCGTGGTTTGAATGACAGGTGTGTGCTAAGAAAGGCAGGAGCCTCCCTTGGAATGGAGAATTTAAACCCCCTGCCTCCAAATTATTATAACTTTAAATTTAAGGGGCTCTCAGGCAAAGATACGGGAATAGGAATAACAGTTCTTTATTAGGGGAACTAAAATAAACAATAAAACAAAAACACATGCAGTATTACAATGGAGAAAAAAACCCAAACACACAAACAAACCCACTGACAGAGTCAGGATCCCAGCTGCCCCCTTGTTTGTCAGGGGTTGGTGGCAGTGCCATTCCATGGTGGCTGCAGTCCCAGTGGCAGATGTGGCTCTGGTGAAGTGATGCTCCTGTAGAAAGAGTGGAGTTTTTCACTGAAGGTCCAGTGGTGATAGATGGGCCTGGTGTTCCTCTGGGAATCCAGTGGAAAAGGCTGCCTTGGTGTTCCAACTCCCAGATTTTTATCCAGGTAGGAATGTTTGGCTCCTCCCCTGGCTGGAGCATTTCCCAGTGGGGTGATGGAATTCTATCAGTGACACTCACTGGCCCATCAGCAGAAGATCTCTCCCTGGAGAGGTTGGGTTGTGGAAGAGAGAAGAAATCTGCCCCAGCAGGTTTATTGACAGTTGGCCATTGACAGACAATTACACCACCAGCCCCACACACCCCAGTTTCATCAGATGGTGACAGAATACACAGTTTTGGTTACATTTTGCACTGCAACCCATGACACTCGTCCAGTCAGTCCCACTGAACTGAGCAGCAAGGTGAGTTTCTGGATTCCCACAGGGGTTGTAAAGCTGTGGCCAGAAGTTGTTCTTCCACCATTCGGCCAGAACAGAGCAACAGAACAGAGCTTTGTGCTGACAGAGCAGCAGAGCTCTTGGTATTCTATAACCACAGGGGGAAAAAAGGTGATGCAAACCTGTTATAAATAAAAATAAAGATGACTTTTGGCTTCTTCTTCCTACATTATGATCATTAGCTCAGAGGGTGAATCCTGGTTAAAGAAAGAATTAAACCAAGAATTATGCAGAAATAATATGACCTTGACATTTGTGTATGTTTGTTTGAGATCAAAGCAAAGGACCCCTGAAGCAGTACCATTTCATACACCATTCCATAAAGTATAATTCATTTCTAATCAAGATTTTAAAATCCCTTAATCCCACATAAGTAGGTAGGTTTTGTAACCCATTTCACTTTTGTTTTTGCTAGCAGCCAAAGGCTCTTGGATTTGTGTAAACACAGATTTCAGTCTCTGTAGCACTGCATGGAAAAAGACCTTTCCCAGAGATGCAGAGAGTCTTTCTCAGGCCCCCTCAGAGCCTCTCTGGGCTTTGCTGTCCAGAGCAGGACTGTATTTGGTGCCTCCCAGCCATGGAAGAGAACAGCACAGCATATCACCTGAATCCCTCACTGGCTCAGGGTAGCGAGGGGATCAGTAATCAGCTGCCTCCCTTCTGCAGATTCTTCCTCTTCCTCTTCTTGCCTCCCTTCTGGCAGCTGATCTCCCTTCTGGAGATCTGGCAATGAGAGGCTCCCCCACCACTCCCTGGATCAGGTCTTCACTGGCCCTTCCCTCCAACAACAAACATTGTTGTGAAAAGCTGAGGTATGAGGGGAGATTCTTGGATAGGTAGACCTTGCTCTTCTCAGATGAGGGCTCTGTAATTTCTGCTTACATTTGGAAGAAACGCTCTGAAAAATTTCCATCATTATGGAATAAAAAATAAACAATAAATTTAAATAGTATTAAATAAATAAAATAATACATCTCCATAATTATGGAATTAAAATTTCCATAATAACACTGAACAGGAACACCTCAACCTCAGGCAGACTTTATTGTAATTTCTACGAGGCAAATCCTTGTGTGCTGTTTTGGGGTGCCTTTGTTCAGAGGCTCCTGTGGCATCAGTTACCTCAGTACTGAGCTAATGCTGGTTTCTGGGTGTTGGAAGAAATTCACTGGCAGCTTAAAAATGAACTAATGCATCCATAGGGTAAATGTGCTGCAGTAGTGAAAACATCTTTCCAATGTCCCAAACATCACAAATAGCACAGAGGTCAGGAAATTCACAATTAGTCCTTGCTGTAATCCCATTACCAGGTAACACTAATTTGGGTCTGTTCCGGGTTCCTTTCTCTTTCACTGACTTTCTCCACTGAGGATTAGGAGAGTGCTCTGCTCCTGTGGGACTGGAGCCTTGGAAGCAAAGCAGGAATATCCACTTAGCATTCCTCCTGTGAAGAGACATTGTGGGGTAAAGTAACATCCTAAATGATAGGGAATTCACCCCCCGGATTAGGGAGAGTCTGGACAGCTATAAGCAGCTGTATCAGACACTGCAAAACAAGGTATACATCCCTGGGTTTCTGTTAGGTTTCTTGGCCATAATCTGGTTGGTTCTCTGTGTCGTGGTGTGTGACAGGTGATGGGACTGGATGCACACCTCCCCTGCCCATGGGTCTTGGCTGGGAGTTCTCCTTCCTTCTGCAGGGCTGTTCCATGCAGCCCAGATCTAAACTCCTGCCTGCCTGACTAGGGTCCCAGGTCTGGTGAGACAGCTGTGGGGATGCCTAGATTCTCCTACCCAGCGTGCAAGAGGCCAACCCACACCCACAGTCAACGTATTTGATTTATTTACAGTTCTGCAGTGAATGGCAAATCCATAAAGCCCCCACTTGACAACTGTCAACATTTTTGACTATTTATATATTTTCGCAAACAAAGGCATTAATGTTCATTGGCTACAAGTTACCTAGTTCTCATATTAATTAGTATTCTATCTTCCATTGGTTAATGATTCTTTTGCACCGTGTGCTAATTAGTCCACCGGCTTGGTCTTTCTCTTCTTTTGGGTTGGTAAGTTTTTTGGGCCTGTGGCCATGAGTAGATAGTGACAATCTACCTCTGACACAATTACCTTTTACCCGCTTGGAGCTGTATTAATTGCTGAGTTAGTTTTATTAGTTTCTTCCTTATTTTGGGGATTCTGCCTAATGTCCTTTTAGCCCATAAATCCCTCATTCTTTGTTCCCACTATCAGTAGTACATCCTTCTTCCCAAGCTTTTGTTAGCCTCCCGCTGAGATCACTGAGATCAAGCCTTAAACCTTAACAAGACAACTCTACTAACAAGTAATTTGTCTTTCTGACAGCTCCTAGAGCTTATTGGCTGCTCCCTACTTCGGGGATTAAATCTCCTCTCGTGTTGCTTGGGCTTGAAAGTACGCAGAGACCAAACACATGAGATAGCATCCTTTCCGAAGGCGGTTTGTAGGCGTTTTGCGGCGGCGGTGCGGGCGGTGCGGCCCCGCTCCGGGCCGGCAGCGGGCGCGCTCGGCCCCGCGGCGGCAGCTGGCGGGCCCCGCGCGGACGTGGCCGCGGAAGTGACTGCTGGGGCCGAGCCGTGCCGAGCCGTGCCGTGCCGAGCCGTGCCGAGCCGTGCCGAACCGTGCCGAACCGTGCCGAGCCGTGCCGAGCCGTGCCGAGCCGTGCCGAACCGCTCCGAACCGAACCGAGCCGCATTCCCCCGGGGCAGCCACCGACGAAGCCATGTCGCGGGGCAGCGGGAAGGGGCTCAGCCTGAAGGATAAGCTGGATGGGAATGAGCTGGATCTGAGCCTCTGCGATCTGAACGAGGTGCCGGTGCGAGAGTTGGTGAGTCTCCGCTCTCAGGCTCCCCCCGGTCAGCGTAGGGGAGCCGGATGTGCTGCGGGCTTGTGACCTGGCCTGCAGGTATTTAAAGCAGTGAGGGTCTGTGTCCTGCCAGCCGCTAGTCACTGCTGTCCCGGGGTAAAAACCTCTTTGGACACAGAGATGGATCCGGAGATGACGGGCCCTCGGAGCAGGGAGGGGGATGGACAGACTGACGCGAGAGAAACCGCACAGGCCGAAGCTGAACTAGCAGGTGTCAGAGGGGCTCAGAGGTGTCAGGGTGAATCTCCGTGTTCATTCAATGCCTTATTTGTCTTTCAGGCAGCTCTTCCGAAAGCTACGGTTTTGGATTTGTCCTGTAACAATCTCATTTCCTTGCCGGTAAGGTGCTAAAGAGCTTCCGTGGGGGTGAGTCTGCCGGGAAATATTTGGAAATATAGCTAGTGCTTCAGTAGAGGCTCACCAGGCACTGTGGAACTGGCACTTTCCCTGCCCTGGGGTGGCTGAAGGACTCATTGTCAGTGACAGCTCAGTGCTGGCAGTGGATTTGGCTGAGGCAGGAGAGAGAACAGGGCTGAACTGTATGAAGATTGCAGTACATTCCTTCCAGAGCATCCCCAGGTGAATACAGAGCAGTTTCATCAGCAGTGGAGACTTGGGTTTATTTCTGTCATATTACCATCCACAACCTTCTCCGTATGTCTTGTGTCCCACTGTGTCTCACCTCCATCTTCCAAGGCAAAGGAGGAGAGCAATTTTCCTCCATCACAGTCCTGTAGTAAGTCAAGGATTTTTGCCTGATGTGAGGTGCAGGCTGTCTCCACGTAGTTCCCTCTGAGGTTCTTCCATAAAGGGGCTGACCAGCCTTCTCTGGGTTTTCTTTGTTTGGGTTTTAGTCAGACTTCTGCAGTTTGATGCATCTGGTGAAACTGGATTTGAGTAAAAATCAGTTGCAACAGCTGCCCTTGGACTTTGGCCGCCTGGTCAATCTGCAGCACCTGGACCTTCTGAACAACCGTTTGGTCACCCTGCCAGTCAGCTTTGCACAGCTTAAGGTAAAACTCTTTGCTGGGCAGTTATGTAAAGCTTTGGGATGCAGCCCAGGGTCTTGTGATCCTGGTGAAGTTGATTTCTCTGGTAAAGCATCCATCTTGCTGACTACCATTCTAAAATTCAGCTGGCTCTGCACTGCAGCTCAGTGAAAAAAACCTCTCAATCTATTGAAAACATCTCTGCTCATCTTCTGTACATGTTTCATTCGTGTGAAAACTAAGCAGTTCTTTGCTTCTGCTTTGGATCTCTTAAATAATTCCAAGACTACTGTGCTCTTACATCCTCCCCTTCCTTGTGCCTTTTTGCAGAACCTGAAATGGCTGGATCTGAAGGACAATCCCCTGGATCCTGTCCTGGCTAAAGTGGCAGGAGATTGTCTGGATGAGAAGCAGTGTAAGCAGGCTGCTGTCAAGGTAAGGAGTTTGCTTTTATTCTATTTTTTTTTTTTTCCTTTCATGGCTTTGCAAGTGATACTTCCTCTGTTTGCTTAGCAAGCTGGGCAGCTGCTACAGGAGCCTGAAATTTCTTCAGGGAGTGAGGAGCAGGTCTACTGCACTGACTCCACTACTGCTGTGCCTGTGGAGAACAAACACCTGGTTGAGGAGGATGCTTCTCCATTAGTGGAGTTAAGAGAAGATTAAATGCTGGCTGCCGAGAAAGTGGTGCCATAATCAGACATAACAATCCATGCCTGTGCTGATAGTACAAAAACCTCTGAAGAAGTTCTATCATAAGTAGAAATGTTCTGTGATCCTCTGTATTCACCAAGTACTAGTTTGCTATATTTGTTTTTAATTGGAAGATCTGTTCTTTAACAACAGACACTCAAAAGTTATGAGTTCTTTTCAGAGCCATAGCTGTAGGGGTAGGTGAGGGTTGGTGTCAGCCCCAGCTGCCTGTCCTTGACTGTGCCACAAGGCTTCTGCACAGCCCTCAGGTTGTTTTCTTGGCCCTTTAAGGTACTGCAGCACATGAAAGCAATCCAGTCCGAGCAAGATCGACAACGGCAGCGGAAACTCCAGGCAGAGAGAGGTAGGCACAAAGAGCCCACACGTGCTGTCTGCTCTTGGTCTGTCTAACACACCCAAACATTCTGATCACCATCTCACAAATTGCCATCTAACACATACTTGTAGCCACCAAAACCCAAAGTACTCAGGGAGTAGTAGGGTAGAAGGGCTGGAGGGAGAAAGATAGCAGGGGGATAATTACAGGATTTCTTGGCCTGAGGAATAGTTAAATCTCTAGATGGAATGTGCTGTTAATTACCTATAAAAACATGAAAGAAAAGCACAGCAAAATGCAAGGTATGTAAGACTAAATAAAATTATATAAAAAAAGAAAAAGAAAATTAAAAAGAGGATAGTTGTTTAATTGGTTTCCTCAGTTGGGATAATAAGGTAATAAGGAAAATGGCAGTGACAACCCTTTACATAAAAGGGAAAAACTTGCTGTTAACCCCCAGAAATGGAGAAGAAGCGTGAAGCAGAACAGCGAGCAAAGGAGGCTCAGGAGAGAGAACTGCGGAAACGAGAGAAGGCAGAGGAAAAGGAGCGCAGAAGGCGGGAGTACGATGCTCAGAAAGCTGCAAAACAGGAAATGGAAAAGAAAACTAAAAAGGAAACGGTGCACACCCGAAGTAAGTAGTGTCCATTTGGGGTAGGATTGTGTCAGGTTTCATTGTCATCAGACTGTGATGCTGCCAGAATTGCTTTCATGCAGCCCATGTACTGGGAGACAGGTGGGAGAGGGTAGGGGGTGACTTATAGGAGTTCAGATAAACTCTGCTGCTGTGCCCTTTTCCCCTTTGCCTGTGTTCCCATGAACTGTGGAGCTACAAGTCAGGAAGGATCCAGCTGTTCCTAATGAGAATTTCCCTCCACTAATTTTTTTCTTAAGTCTACTGAACTACATTTGCATAATCAGATCTTGTGCAGCTCTTCACTGCTGCCCATGAAACTGGATCTGAAACTTTTCATCCTAAGTGGTTAAATCCTGCACATCTACTTATTTATCAGAGCTAAGTGATGAAAATTCACAACTGCAGCAGAAGATTAAGTACATTTGTGAGCATAGCCTGTTTTAGTTGCTATATACATTCTGTCCTGTTCATGTTTTCACTGCAGAGCCAGCCTCCAGCTCCCGTCCCACTCAGCCTCCCCGGCACAAGCCCTCGTGGTCACGGTCGGTGCTGAGAGTCCTGCTCTTTGTGCTGTTCTGTATCCTCTGTACTCTGGCTGCCTGCAAGCTGACGGAGCTGCAGCATCAACCTCTGTGCATCAGTGTGAACACCCTCTATGAGGACGTGGTGGCTGCTCTGCAGAACCACAAAACCCTGCAGAACATGCTACAGCACAACTCACAGCATTGATTGTCCTGGATGGGCACTTGCTTCGTCAGCGTCTCCTTACACCATCTACACAGCCAGAATTCCTATGGAATTGTCTTCTGATGAAATTGCTTTGAACCAGTCAGCATTGGTTTGCTGGTCCACTCCACAGAGCAGAGCTATTGTTCAAACCATCTTTGTTGTGCATGTCTCTCAGTCGGCCTGTAACTCCCATTATTTGTGCACGTTAACCTAAACTTGTTACCACTCCTTGCCTCCAGGATTGTCAGGTACAGGATTGTCAGGAAGCTGACAGGCTCTAGGAATGGCAACAAGCAGCCCTCACACGACCTGGGTGAGACAGCTGTAGCTCTGAGCTGGAGGTAGAAGGTTTTTGATACATATCCATTTCTTGCTCTCATTTGGTGGTATGGCTGTATGGGAATCATACACTGAGGCCCCACTCTGGGACCAATTACAGGCATGTAGGATGGCTGTGCATCTCGATGTTGGAGCATAGAGGCTGATGTGCTATTGAAAGGAGCTGAAAATTTTCAATACAAGTTTTCACAGCAATTTGTCTGAACTGGATGTTTATGTTGTTAACGTGGTTTTAATTTTAATTAGACCTTTTAAGAGCAGCCACAAATTATTTCCAAGTACATGGGAATAATTCCTGCCTGCTGCAGCTGCAAGAGCAGCACTGGGTGGCACTGTGGGAGCACTGCTGGCAGGAAAGGGGAAGCCTCGGGGCTGGGGGACGGCTGGGAGGGTTTGGTGGTTTCCACCTCGAGAAGAAAATTCACCTCTGCAATGGTCTGTGAATTATTTAGAATCTCCTTTAAAATTATTTAAAATTAATTTTAAATTTCCTTAAAAAAAAAAATCAAGCAGACGTTTTTCATATCCTTAAGGGCTTGGTGAGTACTTAAAATGAAGTGCAGGTTTCAGAGAATATCTGCTACAGACTCCACTGAGACATCCTACACTGGTCTCCAAAATCATTCCTTCTTCTCATACCTGGGATTATTGCTGCCAGGAGCAGTGCTATGGGGAAACCATCACAGCAGTAAACTTTCATTTTTCTGTAACCTAATGATATCACACAGGAGAGAGCAGCAGCACAAGCGTCAGACGAAGGAAGGCCTCTGTATTAGGAAGGTGCATGTTTGCAAAGCTTCCTTCAAACACCTTTAAGCGTTGCTTTGAGTGTCTAACTCACCCCATTCTTTAAAAGATCCTTACTCCCTTATCCAGAAATGTTCAGGAAAACAACAAACAGCATCTAAAGCAATATTTCCTCTATGCAGCCCTTCCTGCCAGCATCCAGATGAGTGTTGCATAGGTTGGCAAGCACCTGGCTTATACAATTTATATATTTAGGTCAGCAGTACTTCTGGCCAGGCCAGGGCTCCTGCTGGATGCCTGGAACAAGCAGGGCAGGTAGAGATTATTCCACTGGAGGCAGCAGGATTCCAAAGAGTTAACTTCCACACATGGGAAGTGTTTAATTCTCTGAGTTCTCCCTTAATTCTGATTCTTAATTCATAGTTTAATTCTCTGAGCACTCATCTCAGCAATGCTTTTACAAAAACCCTCAACTGTCCTTGTATGCACACAAGTGCTGATGGCTGCACAAACAGGCTGTGGTCCCCAATCTAATTAAAAGGAAGCTGTTCAGACCTCATAATTCCAGCACGTATAAGGAGATTTGAAGACCCTCTCTAGATTAAGCCGTCTGAAGACTTAATCAGAGCACTCTAAACTTATATCTGAAAATTAGTCTTACTTATTCCCATCTGCTACAGTGGAACAATGAGAGGCTGTTTTGTGAGGTAAAGTTCTTTCACCTCGCTAGAGCAGGTACTGGGGGGGCAGCACCATGTTGCTCTAGCATCAGGATTTGTCCCAAAGGAGGGAGAAGGCAAGTCCTTGGAGTTCAGGAGAGCAACAGGAAGTATTCCTTTCAACAGAGGACATACATGTCCAACAGAGGACATCTATGTTCAAGATGTTCAGAAGCAAAGGTTATTCTTCAAAATTATTTATTTTATAGAAAGACAAATAAAACAACATCAGTACTATAAACTGTGTGCAACTCATGTGCATAGGGAAGATGTTCACCATCTTTCTTGTGTAAACTCCTGCTATTCAGCAACTTCATCCTACAGTAAAGTCTACAATGTGCTTCAAGTCTTTAAACAAGGATCAATGAGTGCTATCTAAGCACTTCTTCACAGAAGAAAACTGAAAACTTGACCAGACAAATGGTAAAACCCTTATTCCCTGGAGCTACCCAGTGAAATCCAAAACTACGTGCTTAACCGGGCAAACAGTAAAACCCTTCTTCCCCGTGCTACCCAGTAAAATCCAGACAGAGGTCAGGATCGTGGGAAGTCATCTGCAGATAGATGCGTCGGGAGAGTTCGGGCCCAATGCGCCGGGAGCTGGCTGTGACACCCTCCCCACGGTGCACTGGGATATTGGCCAGCATGTTCTCCCGCTCCTGGTCCGAGGAACAGCTCTTATAGGCCTGAAAGCAACACAAAGGGAACAATGGGATCACCCACTTGCATCCAGCGCTCAAAAAAACAATCAAAGCTTTGCATCTGTACCTGTTCTGCCCTTCCACAATGTCCACTCATTTTTGCCTTGACTCGGTCTCTGCCTGACTCCCATCTGTGAATTTGGAGAACGGAGCCAGTGCTGCTCCCTCAGTGGGAAGCCAGAACAGTGCATGCCAAGGAATCAGTTCCTTTGATAACTTACTGAACTGCTCACACAGAATCACTGTATCTAATCTAATACTGATTAAATTACTTCCATCCCCTGCAGGAGCTGGCTGCCTGCACACAGTGCTGGGTATCCCTAAGGTATCCTTACCTGGATCAGAAGCTGAGGAGAAGGGTAGGCAGACACAATAGCCTCAGCCATCTCAGAGCTGACACGGTTAAATTGCTGTATCTGCCTCTTCCAAACTTTGTAGAGACCCTTCCCAGAAGGATCCACTTTCACTCCTCCACAACAGCCCTTCTCCAAATAGAAAGAGAACCCTGTGTTCTCTCTCTCTCGCCTAGGGAGAGCAAGGAATGAGGAAGCAAATGAGACAATGAGGCAGTGAAGAAATGAGGCTGTCCCTGCCATCTGTTATCACAGAGCCAGAGTGCTGTCCCTCACTTGAGCTGTGAGAGACACAACTGGCACCAAAGGAAACGTGAACAATTTGACCCTGTTTCCTTTACATGCATTGCCAATTCCTTTAAGACCCAGATTGCTACTGAAAAAGAAACAATCCACTACTCAGCAGCAATCCTGACACAAGCCAACTTGCAGACAAAGTGGTAAACAAGAATTCACCTTCTGGCTGTCAACCATAATAAAACACTTTTAGATGTCATTTTTAATGACATCTCTTGTCATGACTGACATGAAAATCCAGCAGCTGCTGTGACAGGAGTGCCAGGATTGTGTGAGACTGCACAAGATGGCTTTCTTAGCTATCACTGTGCAACAAGCTGCTGTCCTCCCTTATCAACGGAAAGAGCCAAGTGGTTCATTCTCAGACATGTCTATTGGTCACACATGGAAGAAGAAAAGCTGGAACTCTTAAGAGCCAACCCTACTCACATTCCCATCCCACTCCAAAAATATGACTCAGAACAAGAGCTCTACTTGATGTCAAGGCTCCAGTGTGAAACCTGAAGGTGGTGAGGCACCGGAACAAACGGCCCAAAGAAGTTGTGGATACCCCGCCCTTGGAAGTGTTCAATGCTGGGCTGAATGGAGCACTAAGCAACCTGCTCTAGTGGAAGGGATCCCTGCCTATGGCAGGGGCCTGGATTAGATGATCTTTAAGGTCCCTTCCAACCCAAACCAGCCTATGGCCATGAAACCAAGGTCTATCCTGACCCCTCTGTGGGCAGGACATCGATTTCAAGAACAAGTTCTGTGTTGAAGGAGCTGGAGTGGCAGCTGCTCTGACACCTGCACCTTTAAGAACCATTATACCCTGTGTTGTACCTATTTCTTCCCAGCAGCCTAAAGTGCAGCCTCTCCAAAAGTAGGACCAAACCTCCTCTGCTTACTCACTTGTACGGTGCCTCAGCCACAGCTTTTGTGAACATAGTGGCATATTCCCCAAGCTCCTCACTGCTCTCAAAAATGCTGATTTGGACTTGTGTGCTCAGCTGCAGATCCACCAGGGCCTGTATCACCATTGCGAACAACAAATGCCACAATCAGTCTCGTTGTATCAAATTCCATTTTTGTCTGAGGAAGAAAAGGGTCACAAACACCCTGCTATGTAGGACAGGAACCTTCACTCTCTCTCCATTTTGGGAACAGTTAACTTAAGGTACTGAAGTATTTAGGGGCAGTCTGTCTCCTGACAGCTGCTATCACCATGGTGTCCTCTGAGCTGCCTCAGCTCTGCTGTGGCTCTTGTTACCAACAGGCCACCACCAGTGGACTTTGCCAATGGGCCACGAAGGGCAAGAGGTGCTGAGGCTGACACCAGTATCCAGGAGAATGAGACACAACAGTCTGTGGGAGCAGGTACATGACTAAGCAGTGGGGAGCTGAACACAAAGAGAGCTCTGTCCACAGACTGATGGACTAATGAATAATGAGAGCCGTGTACTCCCATCCACAAAACTGCGTGACTGGGTCAAATGTTCAAACACTGGGAGACAACAAATGACGGCTGCATGTCTGTTTTAAAGGTACTCACTTCTTTCACATCCATTCTGGATAAGTTTAGGCCAGAATCCTTAACCTCCTTTCTTTTCCTTTCTCCCCGTTTCTCTTGATTGCCACTCACTGCTGTCTGTCGCAGCCTTTTTTTTGGCTGAACTTGGAGAGACCTGGAAAGAGTAAAGTAAGACTTAAAGGGGTGACAGACTGGATGGATCTTTGCTTTGTTTCTGTATAAGAAGTGTTGGAGCAGATCTGGGAATGACTCTTATATTCCAGTCTTTGCTAGAAGGAATTAACATAAACACCTATGGCATTTTTCAAGGCCAGAGAAAACACAGAAACATTTGGAGGGAAGAAGTCTGACCTGAAAAAATTTTCTACTCCAACTACAGCCAGAGCCAGAATTCTCCCAGGTAATTTCTCCATCATATGAGCTACATAGCTCTGCAGGGTCTCCTTTTGCTTTTCTGCACAGCCGTCTGTGTTCTGCAAAGATGAAGGGGAAAAATTAGGAGTGAAACCATTCTGAAGTAGACAGAGAAGCATAGCAAATTATGGCCCTGGTTGTAGGTCTGCAGATGAAGCTGTTCACCCTTGCCATTCAGGGCAAGCAGGCAATATTTGATGCCATGTCAAGTTAAGAGCAGAAAGAATAAAAAAAAAAATAAACTCACTTGATGTAATAATGTAACTCTTCAGGAAGCATTAAAAATTTAAACTAGCGAAGAAAAGCTTGTCAGAACTTTACATTATACATCCGATTAATGGCTCCTAAATCCAGGTTTCTGTTTTAGTACAACCCTGCATTCCTCCCACACCAAAACCTTCCTGCTGCTTAGAAGGATGACAAAACACAAGTTTTGCATCAAGGCCTGTTCAGGAGCACATGTGTCATGAGCATTCTCACTTGCTTGTAGCTTTGAGCCATGGACAAAAATTCCTCCAAGCCAAGCAGAACCAGGACATTTGGTTCTTCTGTCCATTCATCTCCTCCTCCCATCTGTTCAGATATGAAAACAAACAGGCCACAGTCTATTTAGAATTCACTCAGACTCCCACTCAGAGCTCTGAGCAGAAAAATTAGAGAGTGTTTACTTGGGTCGCTAAATACAATTACTAACAACTGCAAATAACACGTGAAGAAAAGGACAAGATTATCAAAATTTTGCTTGCATACCTTTGATGACACTGTCTTTCTCCTCCACATAATGCTGCAGGGAACAGCGTGGCTTTCAAACACACAAGAATAATTGGCAGCCTGCAAAGCACTAAGGATCTGCTCTCCACCTTCCACCTGTAAGATGACTGAAATCGATGCACGGGTCAGGCCTCCAGAGAGAGGAGACAACAGTCAATACAAGTCAGGTGCAGGCTGTGAGGATAACTACCTGGATCTAGCACCACTGTTATGTATTTCTGGCACTCTCCTGGCCGCTGAGCTCTCAGCATCTTGGCAACGTCTCTCCTCCTCTCTTTCTCCTCCTCCTCCTGCTCCCTCCTCTTTGCTTCTTGCTCCTTCCTTCTCTGACACGCATTCTGGCAGGTTGCCTTCCGTTCCTTCAGCCTATATTGTCGTTTCTTGAGAGGGAGGGATGTTTCTGGCTTTTCTCTGCTTACCGGGGGGCTACTGGGCCTGTCCGAGTCGACTGGCAAGGAGCACAAGGAGGATCTCTCAGCACTGCATGTCCCATTCTCACTGTCACAAGCCACTTCTCCAGAGGGCGCCAGGTCTTCCCGCAGTCCTTCGCTCTCAGGAGCCATCAGGTCACCACTAGCAAAAAGCCCAGATGCCTCTCCTGTATC
Organism: Certhia americana; assembly: GCA_018697195.1. Taxonomy (NCBI): domain Eukaryota; kingdom Metazoa; phylum Chordata; class Aves; order Passeriformes; family Certhiidae; genus Certhia; species Certhia americana. Next base: position 5,743,924 of record CM031873.1, on the reverse strand, counting down.
GCCAGCACCCAGGCTGAAAGGCTCAGGCTCCGCTCCCACCCTCATCTTGACGCTCTCACGCAAAAGGACAACGTCCATTACCTCCTCATCCACCTCTTCGCTCCCGCTGCTCATTGCCTTGACAACCTCTGCCGCTTCAGGATCTGGAGATGGGGACCGCGGGCGGCTCGACTCGCCGGGGCCCGGGGGTGCCTGCAGCAGGAAGGCGAAGGAGGGCAGGTTCTCCTCCTCGCTGCTCTCTGATCCCAACTCGCTCTCCGCCATCCCCTTCGTCTCCTCAGGGCTACCCGCGCCGGCCTGAGGGGAAAACCCGCGCCGGCCGCTGATTGGTCCGAAGGCGCGTGGAGTGGGCGGCGATTGGTCCGGACGCTCACGACGGAGAGCGCTCGGACCAATCGCCGCCCAGCGCGTGCGCGTGTGCGGCGCCTTCCAGAGGGAAGAGGAGCGGCGCCATCAAGATGGCGGCGGTGGGGCGGCTGTGTGAGTGAGGGCCGGTGTCAGCTCGTTACACTCTGAGGGCTGGGGAGCGGGGCTACGGCCCTGGAGCGGGAGGGATGAGTGCGGGAGAAGGTGCCCCCGGTGGGATATCACCGCCGGTAGCGCGAGGCTGACGCTTTCGCCTTTGCCTGGAGCTTAAGCGGAGCTGTGGTGATGGGCGGGTTTGTGTATGTGAAGCTGTAACTATAGTTCGTCCTTGTCTAATTTCCTTTAAATTCTCAAGCCTCGGAGGCTTTAATTTACTTAGTGTGTCATCTCCTGAAATTAATGGGGTTTGTACCCTTTCCTCAACGGTATTTGATAGAATTACGGACAGGTTTGGGTCGGAAGGAACTTTAAAGATCATGTTGTTCCAATTCCCTGCTATGGGAAGGGACGCCTTCCATTAGAGCAGATTGCAGTAAGCTCCATCCAACCTGTGCTTGCACACGGCCAGTGATGGGGCGTATTTCCAGCTCACTGAGTATCTGTGATGATTTCATTAAATTAAACTAGTGGTTTTGCTCAGGTTAGGAAATAAGATTACCAGTGTTCTGCACTAACCTGCTGCTTAACCGGCTAAATACAGGGAGTCAGAAAAATTAGGTTTGTCTCCTAACTGCATGAAGGGTGGTACTGAAGAGATTTTTGAGATAATGATGACTTGGGTTGGGAGAGAACTTAAAGATCACTCAGTTCTACCCCCTGCCATGGGCAGGGACACTTTTCACTAGACCAGGTTGCTCCAAGCCCTGTTCAACCTGGCCTTAAACACTTCCCTTAAACTGGGAGGATTAATGAAAAAACTGTGCTCCAGACTCTCCTTTTGCTACTCCCAGGGCTCTGTATTTCTTCTGAGAGCCTTTAATCATAGAATCACAGAATTGTTAAAGTTGGAAAAGACCTCCAATACCAGCAAGTCCAGCCTTTATGCTCCTTCTGGATATTCCTCAGTCTGTTTCTGACTGGTCATAGATCTTTATATATTTTCCAGAATTGGAGTGTGCTCATTTGTAAGATTTCAGGATGTAGCTGTGTAAGTAAAATGCCATTTGGTCAAAGGGGAAACTGAAACAAATCACAACCCATCTTTTCTCAAAGCACTATAAGAGCAATCCACAGCAACCAGTGACATCTGTGCTGCATTTCACAAGAATGAAACAGGAATTTGTGCACATCCTTTAACATTGCTGCTGTTTTAGTCTTACCTGGGCAGGAGCAGCAATTGAAACACGGCCTTTTTCCAAGGAACTTGGGCCATTTAGGTCTAATTTATCTTGGAAGTACTTTTTGTTTCTCCCAGGACTTTCCTTTTCCTTTAATTTTAAAGCCTGTCTTAACTGATATCTTTTACATCTAACAGAAAGAATTACATATGATAGTTTTCCCAGCTGATGTTGTTCTTTCTCCTCACCTAGTTCTAACCACTCACCATACAAGCCTAGTTGCTGTCAGATGGGCTTCTAAGAAAAGTGGGGGCAGCTCAAAAAACCTAGGTGGCCGCAGCCCTGGGAAACGCCACGGGTTCAAAAAAGTCGAAGGTAGGTCTGAGTATCTTACTTGAATTTCACTGGGTTCTTCAAAGCTTCTTTCCCCTGATATGTGGCAGTTGTTGAGTGTTTCAGGAGGAAGTGGGCAGGGCACTTTTCCAGGAGAAAGAGAAGGGGAGGATCAGTGAAACCTCATGATCAAGGGTCCTTGGGGGGAGGGCAGGGTGAGTCAGCCCCCACCATAAGGCTGCCAGCCAAAATTGCCTACAGAAAACATACTTTGGTTCTAACTTTGCCTCTCCAGGGAGCCCAGGAGGTGGGAACACTGTGGGACACCTCATAACTGCACTGCACTTTCCCCCCACGCTGGGTGGAAAAACTGAGCATTTCCAGTGTTTACAAAGAAGAGAATTATGAGGCTTAGTAGAAGCCAAAGTGCATATTCTTGCAGTTGAGTGCTTAATAATTACTAGCTTTGCCAATGGAAACATAGCAATGTAAATGTAATAAAACAAATGCCTTCAGCAGCCAGAAAATGCCTTGTGCCCTAGAAGCAATCTATTTAGGGATTTGACTTTTTGCCATGGTCCCTTTTGTTTCCTGCTAATAGCATTTTTGTTCAGATGCTTTTAGCATTTGAAGTAATTTTTCCTTACAAAATGCCTACAGAAAGCTGGGATTTTTAAGTCCTGGAGTCAGTTGTGTTGTGCTAGGGCTCTGGGAAGCTGTTTCTCTGCAGTCTGACCGTGTCACTCTGTTGCAGGTGCATTTGTCCACGCAGGAAACATTTTGGCTACACAGAGGTTGATCCGCTGGCATCCCGGCGCTCACGTAAGGCCTTTTCTCTCTCTTTGGTTCTCAGAGAACAGCAGCCTCCCCCAGTGTCCCACACTCACTGCCTCTTCTCTTTCAGTCTCATTCTTAATGCTCATCCCTGTGTTCTTGGTATTAGTCCTAGAGCCTCACCTGTGTTCATGGGACTCAGGGAAGGTCTGCAAGTATTGGATATCCCAGAACACTTCTGTGACCTGACTGGGCACTTGTGCTTCAGGGTGGAGGGGGTGTCTCATACTGAGCACCATTGCAAACTGGTTGCTGCAAGCAAGTTGTGTTATTTTACTTTAAAAAAAATAAAGCAACAGATGCTGCTGAAGCCAGGATCTCAAACAAGGCAGACCAGTGATCACATCTGCTTTAGATGTGGATGTCCAGCCTCTCCTTTCTAATGCTCCTCATCCTCTCCCAGGTGGGGATGGGCCGTAACAAGACACTCTATGCCCTGGAGGACGGGATTGTGAGATACACCAAGGAGGTCTACGTGCCCCCACCCCGCAGCAGCGAGAGCAGGGATGTGATCTGCCAGCTGCCCAAAGGAGCAGTCCTTTATAAAACTTTTATCAGTGTTGTCCCTACCACAGAGGTAGGAAGCTTCAAACTTGTCACCATGCTGTGAGCCTGCTGTGTCATGTGAGCACAGACAGAAGAGACAGGCCACTACAGGTCTGTCCTGGTGGTCTGTAGACCACTGGCATCTAAGGACAAGAGTGGCTCTGAAGATAGTATTTTAGGACTTGGGTTTACTCCTGAAGTGCTTGTCATCTGTGTTCAGGCACTGAGATCACCTGCTGGCATTTTTAAGAGCATTTAATAAATACTGTGGGGCAGCTGAAGGTCTTGGCTGCTCATGGAATGTGTTATCATGGTCATTTAGTATCTGGAGAGCATGGTCTGTTGTGCCACTGGATGAATTCCCTTTACAATCTATTTTGTTTCAGTAGTTGTCCTGCTAATAATTCCCTGTATTTTTTCTAATTTTTAGTCATTACTGTTCTATTTGTACCTTAATTTACAATACTGCAGAACAGATGCATTTTCCACATGCATCTAATGCTGTGTACCCAGAAGCTGGATTTTTCCAACTCTGCCTTACTCACCTGAATGATTAACTTAAATATCTGAGTGTTCCATTCACTGGCCACATGAGGCAAGTTCACAGGCCTAACTCTAAGTCATTAGTAAGTTCAGGATGCCTGGCAAGATGCCCAAATCTGGGCTGGTATTTGAAGCTCAGTAGCTGGAAGTATATGATAAAGCATTATCCAGGATACTCATCCTTTTATCTTTGAGTCATTACATGACATTTTTGAGCTTGTATTGTTCAAAATAAAGGAGCCACAATGTGTTGTGCCCAAACTGATCTCATTTTATCTATAGGTTTTAAACAATCTGAAACATTGACTCTGCTGTAGAAAACAGGTTATCAAAATCAGTTGTGTAAGGACACCAGTGTTATCATTATTTAGACAATTCTGCTCTGCAAAAGACCAGGTGAGCTGGGTCAGCCACACGTGTCCTCCTGTGCTTCAGTCTTCATGTAGACCTCCAGCTGTTCAGTCCATGCATCTGTCCTTTTCCAGCCTGCAGATCCAGTCCCATGGTTCATCTTGGTGGCACCTATTTGGGTATAACCCATGGAGCCCCTCCAAAGCTGTAGGGTCTGTACAGAACCCCCGTCAGTCACAGAGGCTGTTGGTGCCAGAGCATGCAGCAGTGCTTCAGAGCACATCCCTTCTGCCACTCACAGGGGAGTATTTCTACCTGGCAGGCAAGCCAGATACAGCAAAACACTTGATAACCTAAGAAACAGGTGAAGCAGCATGACACCACCAGTGCCTGAGGTCTGATTGTTTGTACAGCCAGCAGTGCTGGCTCACAGAGGTATGAAATGCTGCTCCTGAGGAGCTCTGCCCTGTGCAGCTCCAGCAGCTGGACCTTTGCCTTTGGTGTTTGCCAGAGAAGAGTGAGCAGATGTCCCTGGTTCCTGTGCTCAGTGCAGTACCCAGCAATGGCTCTGTGGTTGTTCTTGTGCTGCAAAAGGGATGTTGCTGATGGCTGGGTTGGGCTTGCCTGTGTCTCAGGTGATTGTGGATCTGGGTGACGGTTTGGCCATTCCCTGTGGAGGAAAATGGTATCCCAGGCACTTCTGTTGCTGACAGCATGGGAAGCAGCAGTTCACTGAGGCCAAGGCCTTACACTGCAGTGTTTCTCTGAGTTTGGTAGCTGAGGGGGGCATGGAAAGGGTCTGGAACACCATGTCTGTCCAAGGTATCCGAGCTTATTCCTGTTACTGAGAAAGCTGGAGGATGCCTCAGAGCATGCTCATAAGGAGGTGGCATCTATTGAGAGAGAGGAACAGCATTACAGCAGATCAGAAAAAAACAGGGATTATCCCACCTCTTCTTACAGAGTGGAAGAAAAGGCTCACAGCAGCCACCAGCCTGAAATTAAACCCCCGCAGTCCCCCAGCACAGCAGGCTGTAGGCTGGGGAACACCTGGAGATGAGAGCATCAGTCTGGAACACAGCACAAACCTGCTGAGAGACACATTCTCCCCTCACACTATGTGCCAGGTTCCTGCTTTTCCCTGTTCTACTTCAAGGACTTGGCAGAAGGCCAGAACAAACTTGACTTTTGTTGAGAGAGAGAGAGAGCTGTAATTTGCTTTCCCTTAACTAAAGAAAAATTACCGGGATTTACACAAGTACCTATAAACCAGGTTTTGGCAGCAAGTTTCACTGCACAGAGAGAGGAACCTTCAGGCCTTGTCACATTTTTGGCAGAGCTGGGCTAGCTTTCTCCTGACAGGTGACAGAAACTGGCATAAGGATGTTGTGGAAGAGCTTCCAGTGCCGTTCTTCAACTACTTGTCTTTGGAGATTTACTCTCCTATGCCCTTGCTGTCCAGGTTTCATAGAACCATTGAATGGTTTGGGTTGCAAGGGACCTTAAAGATCGTCCAGTTCCAACCCTTGCTGGGCAGGGACACCTTCCACTCTATCAGGCTGGTACTTTTCAGGTAGGTATCATTAGATACAGCTCCAAACACTGAGTGGCAAGGGCTGACTATGCCTGGCTTTATGGTATAGCTTTAAGAGCTCAAAATCCAGGTAAATCAGTGAAATTTTAATGCTTTACTCAGGGTTTCAAATGTTTTTGTTCTGCTTTAGACAATGAGGTCTCTGAATGGGTGCATCTCAGGATGCTGCCACAGGACCTACTTGGCAGGATGCACTCATTTTTCACTGTTCAATTGTGGGAGTACAAATTTTAAATTTCATAGCAAGAAAAGCCTCCTGCTCATAAATAAGCCATAAACACTTCAAGGTAATAGCAAGGGGGCTCCCCAGGAACGTTCTGCAGGGAGAAGGAAGCAAGAACCCATGAAAGCCTTAGAGATCCAAAAATAACATTCCCAGCCTGGACTTGTATGGAGCAGTTGATCCGAAGAGCCTGCCCTTTCTCCCTGGGGCTCTGCCCTGCCTCCTGGTACAGGCATTTCTGCAAATCCACTGGGTGGGGGGGATGGATCATTAACCAGCACAGATGTACACCAAAGGAAACTCCCGATACACTTTGTGCTTTCCCAGAGATAAAAGCTATCAGGGGAAGGCAATCACGGAGCACAGAGTCCTTGGCTACCACCAGCTGCTGAAGCAAGACACAGATATGGACCACAGTGGACTACCATGGGCTTCTGCCAGCCCCCCACTGCATGGAGGAGAGCTCACCTCCTGGGATGGCTCTGCCCACAGCCCAAACCTGTCGGCAATCATCTGATGGATTTCCCGCTGGCGATCTTTCTTCCGCACGCTCTCGTAGCTGGGCAGGCGGGGCTGCTCCCAGGACGGGAGCTGGTATGTGCTGGGGGGTCCCACACAGAAGAGCTCGTCTCCCTAGAAATGCCCATCCCCAGAAAAGGGTCAGTGTGATGGTGGCTCTCATCACTAATTCATGTCCTGGTGCAACCTTGAGTTAATTCAGGGTTCAAAGTTGTAGGTAGTTGTAGCTTCTTTGAACACCCAGAGAGGATATCCGCCCTTCCAGGAGGCAATTACGCCACAACCTGTGCTGCAGGTTCCCAAGCCCCCAGGATCTACCACGGGCACTTCATGCCCAAACACCTCAGGGCACTGTGGTATCCTCTTGCAATATTCCTTCCCTCCACATGTCGCCTACCCCCGGGAGTTTTACATACTGGCAGCGCTTTCCAAAGTTGTGGGATAGCACCAGAAGATGCTGCCCAGCACCTTTTGCCCCAGGCAAACCCCATAACCAGAGTCTCTTTCCAAGCTCAGGGGCGCCTTTGCTATCATTCCCACCCAGCTCCCAGCAAGGACCCTGCCATCACCTGCATGCCGGGGTTCTCAGCAGTGCTCTCCAGCCGGGAGGCTCCACGCTGGGGTCCCACCAGCTGCTGGCTGCTGCTGAAGTAGGGTGGGGGCTGGTCCTGGAATGAGGAGGACATGAGCAAAGCCAAAATCCCTTACATCCTTCCCAGCAGAGCACAGCTCAACCAGCTCTCATGGGACAGCAGGAGAAGAGCTGCTCCCTCTGCCCATGTGGTTCCTGCAGCTCTCACTGCTGGTAGCAGCCCCTGCCTATTCAGTGACACCAAGAGCTCCAGGATATGCTCCCTGGCAGTGCAGGGTCTGCTCCAAGGGCTGGAGCCAGCTGGAGCAGAGCACAAGCAGTGGGATGGTCTGGGCCCCAGAGCAGGGTTTTGTTGAAAATCAGCAGAACCATCTCTTTTTGGGGGACAATAAAAAACAACCCAACTATTCTGCTTGTGTAGATAAGAGCTCCATCACATGCTCAGGGTTACAGAATTTGTAAGCTCTTATCTACTGAGGTTGTCATTTCAGGATAATGCAGCAAGCAGATCTGCAGGGCAATAGTTGTGCTGTTCCCAAGCTGTCTCGCTCCAGTTAAACTGGATTCCCTGTCAAGGTGTTGAGCAACAGTGAACAGAAATCCTGTTCACCGAGAACAGTCCTCCAGCCAGAGCCAGGACTTGAGCCATAGCTGTACCTTGCTCTTAGAAAACCCCATCTCTGCCAGTAGAAACCAGCTCAGAGACTCCCAGGGCAACCAGGGATGTGCAGGGAGGACTGAGGATTTACTTTTGCTCTTAACAACCAAGGAACTGTTTGTCTTGGCCCTACAGCACAACTACAGAAGCTGCAGGAAAACAGCACCCAACTGTTGATTCAATAACTGGTGAGCAAAACCAGTGCAACTATTCCTGCCCAAAAGCTCTCTCACACACTACAACTGCTTCTCTTTTTCTGAATGAAATACATTCTATGTATGTTCCCTTTCCACATGTAGTTCTTTGAATCCATCCTTCCGCACAGCCCTTTGCTGAAGGCACGATGCCTGCTTGAAGTTTCCACCTCAGAGCTCAGGGAGCATCCCACTGCCTCAGGGAGCAGCTCCACAGGGCAGGGCCCACTCCCAGTGTGTACCATGGGCAGGCAACAGGAGGGAAGAGAGGGAAAGGAGTGGAGACAATCAGACAAGGACACCATCAGTGCAGCCTATTTCCACGGTGATTTCTGCTGGGGACTTCCCAGCCTGTGCTGGACTATTCGATTTGCCTTTCATAGCTCTAGTCTCTCCACCCCTTGCTAGTGAGGCTGAACGTCCACTCCTCTCCCAGGAACTGTGAAGTAGTACCTGCAGCCCTCCCCTCAAGAGCCATCCTAGCAGCTCTGGAGGCTGAGCTTTCCCCAGGCAGTCACTGCCACAAAAGCAATGCTGGCTACACATGCTGCTCTTTTTCCAACAGCTTCCCTAGTTGAAAGCCAGCCCCAGGAAATTACAGATGCAAGCAAAAGGGCTTTGTGTCTCACTGCTCCCCAGGAGCTGTGCACAAGAGAACCAGTTGTCCGGGATGCAGGTGGCTTTGTATGCCTTTGCCTTCAGCTTCCAATTCTCTTCCCTGCTTGGCCCCTTCCGATAAAGCACAGCTCAACCCCACACATGACTGTGCAGGGGGAGGAGAACCTTCCTCCCAAGCTGTGTGGAGAGCAGGGAAGCCTGTTAGTGTTGGGCCTTGGCAATACAATCACAATGGCACAGCCAGGCAGGACTGGGTGAGTAGATGGATGGTTCTTTTGGATAGAGTGGGAGCAAGGAGGGGGCAGAACCCAGCTCTGCTTGCTGGACCCACATCCACCAGCAATCCCAGCAAGGCTGCAGGACAGTAACCTAGCCGTGCAGCCCCACAGACCCAGCACAAGCAAACAGGAGCTCGGGGGATAGAGGAGGACTCGTAGGTAGGAGGAAAAGAGGGAGGACTCGGAGGACACTCACATACTGGCTGGGGGTCTGGAATAGGCGGCAGGAGCAGAGGAACTGGCAGCACGTGGGGTCCCGGTGGTACAAGAGCAGCAGCAGGATGAGGATCGCCACGATGAAGACGGAGGTGGACACCGCTGCCAAGAGACGGGAGAGGTGAGAGAGCCGCTGGTTCGACGGGCCCGCGGGCCTCCTCCCGCCGCCCGCTTTCGCCCCGCAGCTGCCACTTGGAGAAACCCCCGAGAAGCCGATTCCACCTGCTACCCGTCCCAAAACCGCTGAAGCTCCTTTGTGCCCAACGTCTCTCTCTCCCTACGAGACCGGGAACAACCTGCAGAGCCAGGAGGGGTTCACCACATCCCGGACCACGGCGGGACCGACCGACCCGTGGACACCGGCACCGACCGTCTCTCTCCCGGGGCTCTCGGCTGTCTCAACACCACGGCAGGGCGTCGGTTCGCCGGTGTTCGGTCTCCCGGGAAGCCGCGGCTCCCCCCCGGGCCACCCGCGGAGCCCACCGGCACCGCCAGCCCCCGCCGCCGCTCCGCTCCTGCCCCAGTCCCGCGATCCAGCAGGACCCCCTCCCCCCGGATTAAGAGAGGCCGCTGCAGCGACCGCTCCCCCGGCCGCCCCCAGGTATCGCCTTATTGGCACAGCCCGGGAGGCACCGGCAGAGGCCGATCCCGCCCGGCGGCCGCCCCCGCTCCGCTCCTGGCACCTCCGGGAGCCACTCACTGGCGGCGATAACGATGGCCAGGACGTTGTTGTCCATGCTGGCGCTGGCGGTCGCTGTGTGGCCCGAGGCCTCCGCGGGCTGCGCCATCCCGACCCCACCGCCGCCGAGACCCGAACCCGCCGCCCGCGCCCGACAGCCCGCGAGGGGCGGGCCGGGGCGGGGTCCAGAGCGGGCGGGCTCAGCCGCGGGGCTCCCGGGGCTCCCCCTTCGGACACACCTCGGGGACAGCCCGGCTCATCCCGGCCTCGTGCCTCGCTTCACACAGCCCTGCGGTCCCGGCCGAGCGGCAGGCAGCCCGCGGATCACTGCCGGGATCAGCACGGGACAACCTCAGCGCTGCCCCGCTCCCGCAGAGGGAAAGCTAGGCTGTGCCGCTGGAGGCTCCTAGCCCCGCAGGCAGCAGGAGGTGCCCGCTCATTAGCTGATTAACACCTTAATTAAATGCCATGTCAACGCTAAGTAGCCGGGTACCTTCAGGGCAGCCGCTGCCAGGTGCCCTGACTCAGCCCGTGGCTCCAGGTCGCTCCCGAGCTCTCATTCTCCAGCCACCCGCTTTGAAAACCCCGAGCGTGATTTTGGGTCACTTATCACGCATCTGAGCAAGGTGATCCTGCCCTAACACCCTCACAGCTCCTGTCCCGATGCCCGGGAGGGATTTACACCCTCACCGGCTATGGCCAAGCTTCCCCCACCCTTCATCCATTCCAGAACGCCACAAAAACCCGACACGCCAAACTGTAGAGATATAGATGTATTTGTGGTGATGTTGCATATTTAAGACAACTTTACATAATGGTTCTGACACTGAGTTTTGGCGTCCTCCCCTGTGTGGCCCCTCTCCCCCCACAATTCTCCACAGCCCCAAAGCACCCCAGGCAAGACTGGGTGCAGGACAGGAGGGCTGAGTGCTAGCAGGTACCTGCCCTCATACACAGAGGGCTCAGTCCCTTTCGTTTTACAGTACACATCTTGCAACACTGGCATCCTTAAATTTGGAGACTGGGAGTGTCAGACCTGCCGGGCGAAAAGAGGGAGGGGAGAAAAGTTAGGATGGCACAGACCCATGGAGACAACAAAACCCCACCAGCTCCTGAGACCCTGCTTTGGGCAGAGGGTTGGGCCAGATGGGCTCCAGATTGTCCCCAGCTGTGAAGCGTTTTCCCAGGCTTCCCCAGCCAGCATCAGTCTTGGAGAGAACAACATTGGAGGCAGAGCCCAAGGACGTCCTGGAGGAACTGCGGGGAAGGAGGATGCTCCACTGCAACCCTTCCCAAGAGGTGGTGCCTCTTCGCTCTGGAGCAGTGGGAAACAGAAACAGCAGAGGATCATCTCCCTGCTTTAATTTTTGGCCAGGGAAGCACACCAGGTCCCTAGAGCTTCTGCTGACGTGGGAGAAAAAAGGTTGGGTCAAGGTGTGGCACAGGGCAGCCCTCCAGGCACCGCTCATCCACAGGAGACATCGGCCCTGTGGATGACATTTTGGCAGGGGATGAGGGCATCCTTTTGCTGAAGTGGAGACAGAAGTGGAGGGGTTTACAGCACGGCTTGTTGGACCTGAACCACACACCAAGTGCTCCCTGCTTGCTGTTGCACAATACACCAGGGCTCCACGAATTTGGCATAGTTGGGCAGCTGCCCCACAACCTGGGGGCATCCCTGCCCCAAGGCCATCAGGCTACAGGTTCCCAGAAGCCCTCGGGAAGAAATGGGCAAACAGCAAAACAATAATAATAAAAAAGTATGTAAACGACCTAGCACCCTGTCCTGTAGCACCAGGCCACCCAAGGGAACAAGGTATGTTACAGTCTGAGGGGAGATGGAGACACAAGGACTTCCCGGCCAATGCGGGGTCTCGTCTCTATTGCACTTTGCATCATATAGATTTCTATACATATATTTATAAAAATACAAACTAAAGGGCTGGGGTGGAAGGGATGAGATGCAAACCCTGGGCCAGCAGAAGCTCCATGCATATTGCAGGTTTTGACCCATTCTTCTTCTGCCTATCCCCGGTCCCTCAGCCCACCAGGGCAGCAGCCAACAAGGGCCCATCCTGCCAAGTTCTAGCCCGGGGCTGGGCAGGATGCTGAGCTGGTCCAGAGCCTGCCCACCTGCCAGCCATCCCTCCCTCTCACATCACCCTTTCCTGAGGCTCCAAGGCCTGGAGTAACAAACACACAGCTCTTCCCAGGTGCCTGCCATGCCCCCTCAGGGATGGGCACTCCAGCACGCTCTCCCTGGCCAGCAAGGGCTCATTCCTGTGGAGATGGCCAAGACCCACCTCATGCCTCTCTCTCTGCCCAAAATACCCCACAGGAGAATGTTTTCCCCTGCCTGAAGGTTCCCATTTTCTCTTCCTCAAGTGACTACGGTGCAAATGGCACAGGGTGATGTGGTCCGGAGACACCCTCCAAATCAGAAACAGAGGATGCTCCCAAGGCTGCCCTCTGGCTGCTCCTGCTACCTCAGCCGCCCATCAGGTTTGACGGGCCCCAGTTCTGATTTGGGGTCTGGGGAGAGGGAGCTCCAGGAGGTTTTGATGCAGGTCTCCAGGGAAGTGCAGGTGGAGGGGCTGATGACACAGACATTCACTGCAGACCAGAAGGTGCCAATGGCAGCATCCACCCAGTCCTCCAGCTCCTTGCCCGTCAGCTGTGCCTTCCGCAGCGCATCATCCTCTGCAGCCTCAGAACGTGGCAGGTTGAGGATCCCACCCAGGCCCTGGAAGTTCTGGTCCATGTACTCGTTGCGGGGGGGGCCACCATGCAGCCAGTTGCTGTCCTCTGGGAAGGACAGGGAGAGAAAAGACAGGGAATGAGCAACATAGCAACACTGTGGCATCCTGCAGATCCTACACCCAACTCCAGCTGGGGCACAGCACCCCATCCCTTTGCAACCCCAGCTCCCCTCCAGCACAAGGAAAAGGACACTGCTGTAGGAAGGATCTGACTGACATGCCAATGGGCTCTCCACAGCTGCCAAGAGTCTAAAGATTCACATCGGCAAGGGACACCAGTGGAAAATTGGCTCCAGCCCGGTCATAAGCTGACCCAGGGGCCAGCACAAGGGGAAGCACTTGTCCACACAGACACCCTCTAATCCAGCCCCAAACTCCAAAGCATCTTCACCTTTCCTGAGAGGCTGCTTATGGTTGAAGGTCTGAGGCACCACCAGGAACTGGCTCTCCCCCAGAGGCTCCCAGAACTGGAGGAGGCGAATGGTCCAGATGCCAGGGCGCAGGGGGTGGTTGAGGGGGGGCTTGTAGTGGGTGAACTCTGCCTCAGCATCCACTGTGATGTCGTAGGAGGCAGCAATGATGTAGGTGGGGTCAATCCACACCACCGTAGCCGTCAGGTTGGGGCCCCGTGACCACTTCTGCATGGCCACTGGCTCGTCAAAAGGCCCCATCAAGCCTCCAAAATTGCGGAAGAGTCTTTCCTTGGGGTCCCACTCCGTGCCAACCTGGAGGGACAGGAAGCACAAGCAATGGGACACTGGGCAAGGAGATACTATCAGCTGAGGTTGTGTGTTCCACCTCCCCAAAAGAGAGAACAAGCAAACCTTGGAGTCAAAAGCAATGGACACCTGACCCTCCATGAATCACATGCTGGCACCAATTCAGCTGTGCAAGGCCTCCTGCAGCTGCAGGTGCTGGATCTCACCTGCCTCTGAAAGATCGCCCGTAGGCCTGTTCTCCAATAAATAAACCAAATAAAATAAACCAAACCCCCAGATAAAGGTTTGTTCTCAAACACAATAGCAGCTCTGTGTGCCTCTGTCCCCATGGCATGCAGGTGGGGGAGAGGAGGAATGGCAGCACAATGTGGGAAAACCAGGGAGGAAAGCACCCCATTTACCTCAAGGTTTTGCAAGCGGTTTGCCTGCCCTCCATGACCTGACAGCTTCAGAGCTCCTTGGGGCATCATCCACACCTCCAAGGACTCTGCCTGCCCAGTTGCTAAATTCTGCACTTCCTGCATCACCAGGTAACCCTGGAAACGGTCGTCATAGAAATATAAGTGCACACTGGAGGGGAAGCCTCGAGTCTCAAATCTGGAGAGATAGAGAGGTTGCACATCTGAGCATAAGCATCTTTCCAGCACAAGATAAAGGCTTCCATTTGGAGTCTGCGTTGAGACCACAGAAAATATCCCACCTGCAGAGCTTGTCAGCCTTGGCTGCCAGCGTGGATGAGACTTTGTGGAGCCCCAGCCTGGAGAAGGCTGTATAGAAGGTGAGAGTGACATCGCTGAGCCCACTGAGCCCATCAACACGGTCGTAGACGTTTTCCCAGTAGGCCTTAAGGGCTGGGGTGTTGGCAGGGTAGCTGCCGTAGAGGTGCGTGTCCAGGATCTCCAGTACCTCCTGATTCACCGTCGACTCAAACTTGCGGGCAAAGAAGGTGGGTCTGGAGAGTTGCTGGAAGAGCACAGGCATTTCTAACAATGTTGGCTGCAGCCACTCTGCCCTCCCACTCCAGCAGGATCCATCCTACCCACTTTGAAGGCACAGGCTAAGGAGCAGCACAGCATAGCTAGCCTGAATGTGGGATCCTCTATGACAGGATCACTGGGAGCACACCACCAGTTACTGGTAATGCAGATGGGTCCCCATCTCTCCCACCACCTTCCCCTTTCTGAGTCCAGAAGCAGCCATGTGTCATCCAGCTCCTTTGCTGCAATCTCTACTCTGATGGGACCCCACCCACCAGAGCCACTCCTGAGCCCTGCATTAGCTCTGGTCATGTGGCAGGAACAGAAACAGGGTCTTGGGCTCTGCAAGCCTGGGAGTGCTGGAAAATCCTGCAACAACTGCGCTTTTCATGACTGGCTCTATCTCCCCCAAACCTCCTGTGTTCAGTCCATGTCCCCATGCACCGAGGGCATGGGAGACATTTTGCCACAAGGCATTTTGACCTGCCAAAGAAACAGCACTCTGAAGGGGTATTTGCCTCAAGTGATACATTTGCAGGGACAGAGCAAGAAAACAGGAGAGAAAGTCTGGGAATAGAAGCAATGCTGCAAGCAGAAGCCTGGCTGCAGGGCAGGATAGTCAGGATAATCCCATTGCCTGTTTACAGATACATCTACACTAAGCCCCACTGGGGGGCTGACCATGCTCCAGCCTCTTGTGGGGGGCATGCACAGGCACTGCAGCCTAGATGCTCATAGGACAGCTCAGAGACAGGGAGGAGGGGAAAGAGCAGGAAGAGAAAGGAGGATCTTTTTCACCTGTAGCCGAAGGAAGTCCTGGGGTTTGAAGTCATTTGGGGAGCACCCGCACCAGTCGACTATGTGTTTATATTGGCACTTACAGCCCAGCTTCCGGTTCCAGTTGGTCACTCGGAGGTTGTTATCGACCAGCGTCTCGCAGGCGTGGCTGTTCTCCAGGACTGTGTGGAAGAAGGACTGTGCAAGGCAGAAAAGGGACAGAACACCCAGTGGGATGGAGGACAGATAGTTAATGGAGACCCCCATTCATAGAGAAGAAGGACATATCTCAACTGCTGCTGAACAGAAACTTATCCCTGTTCCCAGCACAGGGCAACACTTAAGGGACCAGGCTTGCACCAGTCTGGCCCAGAGAGTGACTGGACCTAAAGCTGGGCTGTATATAAACATGATCCCTCACCTGTCTGCTCCTCTCTTCCCTCTTTCATACCTAAGTCTGGCAAAGGGGAGGCACAAAACTGCCTGAGCAGAACCAGCAACACCCTTTGCAGCTACTCAGAGCAGGGATGAAGTGGGAAAGAGATGTTAAACACAGTGGGGAGAAAATCTGTCCAGTGGCCGACAACCAGCACCCACCTCAGCTGGCAGGAGTGTGTAGGTGTAGAACTGTCGAAGCTGGGACACCAGCTGGTCGTCAGCATAGACCACATATTCCACAAAGCTGCGTGTCAGTGAGAACCAGTCAGAGCCCCCGTCCACCACAATGCCCTCAGGGATGTGGCGTTCGCCCAGTCGCCACATGTGGGAGTCACACTCGTGGAACAGGCGGTCCAGGCCCTGCTTCTTGATAAACCTGGGCATGGGGATGAGGAGTTAGGATTGTCAACTAGCTTGATAAGTGCAGATGCAGAACATTCCCTCCCTGCCACATCTATTTCAGTTCTTTTCTGAAATCCCTAGTTTTCTGTTCCTCCAGCTTAGCTCTGCCTCTAGCTAAGATTACCTGGCATTGTCTCGGCCATGTGACTTCAGGAAGTTCTTATCTCGGTATTTGGACAGGAACATCACCAGTTCATCATTGGTCCTGAGGTGCAAATCAGGAATCATTAATGCTCCTGGCGTGAAGCAGCCCAATAAACATTCATTCTGCAAGAGTCATTAGACACAAGGAACCCAAAGCTGCTGACTCAAATCCTTGTTCCACCACTGGGCAGAGACAGACACAGCCTCTCTGCAGTCTGGCACCTCACATGCATATTCTCCTGCAATACCCACACCACAGGAAAAAACAGCTTCTGAGGTACTGGCTGGGCTCCTCTGCATACACGGGTTCAGCCTGGCCCCAGAGCATCATCACCAGCACAGTGGGTGCAATCTCCAACCCCATCTCCCTCAGCTCCCCACTCCTCCCAAGGCTGCTGCAGCATCACACAGCCCCAACACCTCCAACCCCCTACCCTGCCCCAGCAAGGCCCTCACCTTGTGGGGTAGTCAGTGGCACTCAGATTGATGAAGAAGTCCCAGGGCCACTCAGACAGTTCCAGCAGGTCCTTCATGCTACGCAGGTACATCTTCAGCAGGCTGGCACCTCCCCAGATGGTCACCATGCGCCAGGGTGTCACACGGATGTTGGGGTAGTGCCGGGCCAACTCCAAGGCCTCACGATGGAGGTAGTTGGACCGCTGCCAGGGAACATGGCTCACCCTCAGCATGGAGCTCATTCTCCCAGGGCCCTGCTTTCCTTTCCACCAGCCCATCGTCAGCCCTTGCAGCAGCCTCCACAAGGAGGGAAGCAGCAAATAGGGCAGGGGGAATAGATCCTGCTTCTGTGAGCTTGCAGAAGTAGCAGAGGGTCACAGCTCCACAGCATCGAGGACTAACCCTATCCAGCCACTTTCTTCACTCACTACCACCCATGCCTCAGCTCTGCTCCCTCTCCCAGCGACCCATGGAGCACTGCTAGCACCCACTCCCTCACCCCTGCCGCACACCTTGTCAACGTGGATGTAGAAGAAGTGCTGCTGGTGGTACACGGCCTTGATGAGCCGCTTCAGCTGGCGGATGGCCCTGCCATGCACCACCAGCATGTATGCAATGCGCACGGGTTTGCTGGGGGGCCCCTGCTGCAGCCGGCTTTCATCCCACTGGATCACAGGGCTGACCTTGCCTGCATGGGGAGGGAGAGGGGTGTCAGCCACCCCCAGCCTTGGAATCTACTACCTGGAGCTATTGAGCAAGGCAGGGGACAGCAGGGAAACATTCAGCCTCAGGCAAACCCCAAATTGGCTGCAGTGCCAGGGCATGGTGGCACATGCAGCCCCTTGTGTTACACTGATGGGGGGTTTTGAGAAAGCGGGTGTCTTCCACCGGTGCCTCAAAACAGAAAATGCAGCAGGGCCTGGCTCTGACTCCTGCAGAATTGCAGGTTGAGATGACCAGCCCAACTTAAGAAGGCTGGCACAGCTTTGATTGGATTACAGAGGCAGTGGTAATCTGGGATCAGTGACAGATTGAGGCCGCTGTTTGCCAGGTGGGACAGTTCGGTGACATAAGGAAGGTGGCCTACAAGCCTGCCTGGGATATTCCCGATGCCCATGGTGACCAGAAGCACTCCAGCAGGACTCACCTGAGAGCTGGCAGTGGCGAGGCACGGACTGGGGCATGAGGCTGCCAGCCCGGTGCAGACACACCACATTGACGATTTCCTGTTGGCACTGTTTGCTGCTGGCCCGGGCCAGTGCCGACAGGGCATCTTTGCCCGTGATTTCGCACTTGGGGGTGAAACTGTTCTCGGTGGGCTGAGGAGCCCCCTCCACGCTGCCCGTGTCACCCTGCTGGAAGATGGCCAGCTGGGCCTCCCCGTGCAGCTCTGTCAAATTCCTGCGGCTGGAGGAGTCCAGCATGGCCGGCAGCCTCCATCCTGGTTTGTGCCTGGCTGTGACAGCTCTCACCACCTTGGACACCACGGCTCCAGGGCTGTCTGGCCGGCCCCGCCATCGCCCGTGCTTCCGGCTGGCACTGCTCCGGCGCCCAGCAGAGCTGTCCGAGTCCTTGGAGCCATCGCTGCTCTCGGGAAACCCAGCTTTTTTCTGCCGCTCCTGGTGCAGGTCCATGTGGATGCAGAGGAGAGGACAGACAGCATTAACTCGGGCCTGCTTCCCCCTAGATCTGTCAGCATGCTCCTCAGAGCATCCCTGCTCCCAGTCCCCACAGACCTTAATGCTGCAGTATGACAGGTGCTCCAGGACCAACCACTGTGCAGCACAGGACATTACACGGCCCCTTCACCACCTAAGACTCCAGGCTAAAACCCAACAGCAGCCCCCATCATGGAGACACCCAGACAGTCTCTCTCTGTGGCTGGGCTCACTGCAGACTAAATGGACAAAGTGGATTGTGTCGGCACCAGCCACCCTCTGAGGTCCTGCCCACACAAGGACATCCCTGATGCTGGAGATGAGCACTGGGCTATACTGGCTGGTGATGGTTATTTCACTGGGAGGCTATTGGACCAGCTCTTCCCTGCCAAGACCACGCTGTGAGCCCAAGCCCAGCACAGCAAGAGTCCCAGGCAGCCACAGCTGTGTTCTCTGGGCTGAAAGCACTGGACAGGAATAGACCATGGCCCTGCCCACGCTCCCCTCCCTGGACCCTGGCTCTCCATGCTGGACTGGGGCAGGCACTGCCATCACCACTTTCCCCAGAAATCCAGTCACAAACCCTCCAGTGGACCCAAGTGGATGTGTAAATGGAGCAGTTAATTACGCTTCGTTACATCTGCCAGGCTGTCTGACCAGCAGAGACAGTCAGCCTTGGGGAGAGCAGGGAGCTGGGAAGTTTGGATGCCACACTCGTGAGAAAGTATTTTCCCAGTGAGTGGTACCCGTGCTGTTTGGGGCCATGTGCCCCAGCCCACTGCAGGCATTCCCGGATGACAGGCAGACAGCTGCTGCTCCAGCCCAGCCTCCCAGGGCTGTGTCACAGCAACCCCAAACCCTGACTGCCCAGCAGCTGTGCCAGGCACCACAGGGAGCTGTAACAAACATCCAGGGTTACTCCCGAGTTGGACACAAGGACGGACAGATGCCTCACAATGACAGGACTGAACTAGCCCCTGGCACAAGACTCTCTTAAGGGTGTAGCTGCTGGGAAGGTCACAGCCAGAAGAAATCACAGAGTGAAAAGCCTGGAAAGAATTTGGCAGATCTGCCCATTTCAGAGTCCCCCAGACTACCCATGTTGTGCTGGCACAGCCATGGCCAAACCACTTCTTAAATCCAAAAGCGTTGGTTCAGTGGGGATCAGCCAAGCCTGCTTCCACCCAGACAGGCGTCACAGGCATCCTGAGACAGGCAGTGAACCCTTCATCAGTCACCACACAGGACCATCTGTTCCAGAGCTATAAACCTGTTTTCCCCAAAGAGCATCAAAGGAGAGGGCAGACAACAGTGAGGAGAGTCTCTTCCATGTTCCTACAGGAAGAGACTCACTGATCCCATTCACATCCTGCACTCCCAACACACCTGACTCTAGGGACACCCTGTTCGATGCCCACCTGTGGTTACAGTCCTGTAACTTCACCCCCACTGGAAGGAGCACTGCTCCAAGTTCAGGATCATGCCTAGTTGCCTTTCCCAGTAGGGAAGTTGTTAGAAGGATCGCCAGCCCTTCCGGAGCTGCCAGCCAAGGAACTCAAGGGTTTCTAATTACTGCATCACAGCAGAATGATCCCCCCACCCCAGCCAGGCAGGGAATGGCACCAGCCACATTGTTCTGCTGTGGGGACAGTCATTGTTCCGTGTGGGACAGTCAGTGAGTCTCTCCATCCCCTCCTTATGACACACACAGGTGACTCCAGAGGCCAGCCAGAGCTCACTTAGAATCACAGAATCATTTAGGTTAGAAAAAATTGCTAATATCATTCAACTGTTAAACCCCTGCCAAGGCCACCATGTCCCAAAACCATGTCTCCAAAGTGCCACATCTACACATCCTTTAGATACCTCCAGAGACTGTGACTCTACCACTTCCTCATCCAGCTTGTTCAAGGGCTTCACAGCCCTTTTGGTAAAGAAATTTTTCCTAATATTCAACCTAAACCTCCCCTGGTACAACTTGAAGCAATTTCCTCTTGTCCTGTTGCTTTTTACTGTAGAGACTTGTCCTGTTCTAACTCCCCCAATATGACACTGCCACACCAGAGTGACACAGAGCTGTGAGTCATGTATCTACCTGCACCCCATCCCCAGCACAGGTCCCACTGGGAGGAGCAGAGCTAACAGCACCTGGTTTCTGCAGGATTCCCTCTCTGGCTGACTCTGGTTTCTGCCACATAGCAGCACTCATCTGGCAAAACCACCACCAAAATGTTCCAAACTCATCCAAGGAATCTCAAGTTAAAATGGCTGGAGTAAGTCCCCTAAAAACAAGCTATTTGGCAGAAAAAGTAACTATCAAGGAATCTCCTCTCCAGAAAAAAAAAAGACATAGGAAGCTTCTCTTGTGGTCACAGCACACAGAGGACACCAACACACAGACCCCAGAAAGGTGCCACCTCCTCCCTGGACAAAGACAGGAGACCAAGAGGCTAAAACACTGCAGAGGCAGATCCTCTTCTCTACCCACAAAGAAACTCTGTTGAGTTTTACTGGTGCCAGCTCCAGCACAGACTAAGAGCTTCAGGAAGCTCATGTGCTCACTCAGGAGCAGAGGCAGGATCACTCTGCTCTCTCAGGCTCCCACTTGTGTGGGGAGACACTCACGCTGACCACAGCAGGAATGGGAATTTCCTCTCTCATCCATCAGTCTGGATAGGGATTGTGTTGTTTGGTCCTGGTGGAACAAGGTTAATTTGGTTTCCAGGAGGAAACACAGTGTTGACTGGGGCAGATAGAGACAGACATAGATAGTGCTGGTCTGCATCCCATAAAGCATCTGTTTGGTGAACACAGGGAGCCTGCAGGACCCCAAAATAGGGCTTGGAAAGAGAACTGATGGATCCAAGAGCACAGCCAGCTCCACAGTGCTTCCAGGACTCCAGTGCCTCTTTCTTTCTCCACAGCCAGTCACAGCCCATTCCTGGTGGGGATGAGCTGTGTCCATTAGTGGGAAGGAGCCATTTACTATGGCAATTAAGGAATCCCAAACTTCCACGAATCCTTTCAGGTCTGCATGGACAGACTCTCCTGAGACTGTTCCTCTGGCTTTACCAGAAATGCCCTCAGGGAAATGGTGTCTCCTCTAGGTCTGGCCAAAATCAGAAGCTGCAGGATGGCCCAGAAACCAAGAGCTTTGCATTTTATAAGAAATAAAGGTTAATTGGACTTTTCCCAGCTAGCTAATGGGTACGGGCTGTTTGTGAAGTTAAGGATGGTTCTTGTCTCCTACAAAGAGGCTTGTGAATTCCCAGGACTGCTGGTAGTGAACCAACTCCCCTCCAGGAAAGGGGACCCACGGCCAAACCTGTTCAGCTGCCCATCTCAGTTTTGGAATGAGACATGGTGAAACCAGGCAAGGACCAAGGCAGAATGAGCCAACCCAGGAGACTGTGAAGGGCAGGAGCAGAGAACAGCAGACAGGCAGTGCAGGATGACAGGAAGAGGGAAGGAGAAGCTAGGATGGGTGAAGTAATTTGATCAAGGTCACAGAACAGGGAAAGGAGCTGTTGGGCACTCCTTGGCGCCAGGTCAGTCTGTTCCCTCGCTGCCAATGCCTTCAGACCACAATCCTCTCCTTGCCACATTCATTCCCTGGTTCTGTGTTGGTGATGGGTGAATGGCAGCACATGAGGGTGCTCATGGCTGTTCCCTGTGGCCCAGGAGAAGGCCTAAGGCTGAGAATTCACCTGCTAAATGAGTGGTATCACTTTAGAGACTTTCCCCACTGCAAGGGGCTGCCCCATTTCCCTTCTCACCTCTTTGCTCTCAAGGAAAGCTTTCCAGACCTGCTGACCATGGCATCCCTCCACACCAGGGATGCAGGAAGAATCTTCAGCCACTGGTCCACACAGACACAGCAGACCTGGACACAGTCTGGGCAGTTCCCAACAAACAAACAAATCCAAATTAACAGCCCAGGGGTGGGAGCTTGGTTTGAAGGTGGCAGCAACATGCTTATCAGCCTGATAGTTGCTCTGTGTCTCACCCTGGGCAAACTCCTTCACCAGACCATGCCTCAGTTTCCCCACACTCACAAGAAAGAAGTGATACATTTGGCCTTAGCAGGGTGTTCTGGTATACAGACATCAGTGACTCCAAAAGGTCCTTGTTCTCTCCCACTTCACAGGGATACCTCTCAACAGAACAGCTACACAGGAGCTGACACAAACCTCCCAGCTCTCTGAATTCCATGGTTTTTTGGTTTGGGTGCCCCTGATCCCAGTTTCCCCCAAACCCAAGTGCAAGATCCCCATCAAACCCCACACACTCCCCACTCTATGCCAGACCCAAAACAATTCCCCCTGGGCCACAATTCCCTTTCTCAGGTGCTGGGCCCTGCACTGCTGCAGCCAGCAGCCCCCCAGGCAACACCCCGCTACCCACCAACACCTCCAGCAGCCTGAGGCTGCAGGACCCCCCCATCCTGGGGCTGGGTCTTGCCAGCCGCACAGATCCCATCCCTTTGTCCCAGCTCCCGAGCAAGGGGACACTCGTGGCCCCAGGGCACTGTCCCTCCCAAGGGCCGCCCCACCAGAGACCCCTCCCAGCACCCACCTCCCTCCCATGACCCCTCCAGGCCTCCCCTGGCACCCGCGTCGTCCTCAGCCCCCTCACGGCCCTCCAGCTCCTCTATCGCCCTCCTTCACCACGATCCCCCACCCGCTCCACCGCCCACCCTCCCCTCCCCGTCCCCCCGGCAGGCCCCGGCCGCCTGCCCTCCCTCCCGCGGCACACCTTGGCCGGGCCCTCCTCGTCGAGGCCGGCGGAGCTCCAGAGGACGAGCCCCTGGAGCAGGAGGATGGCGAGGGCCGTGGCGGCCGCCAGCCGGTAGCGCCGCAGCAGCTTCCGCGCCCGCCCGCCGGCCACCATCGCCCTGCGGCCACCACGGCCTGCGCCCTCACAGCGCCGGCAGCACCGCGCATGCGCGGGAACCGGGCCGGGCGGGGCGGGGCGGGGCAGGGCGGGGCGGGGGCGGGGCGGGATAAGGGGGCGGGGCGGGGGGGCGGGGCTTGTGGGAGAATTAATGAGTGTGAGAGATTTAATGAGAGAGAATTAATGAGTGAGAATTAGTGAGTGTGAGTGAATTAATGAGTGTGAGAGAATTAATGAGAGAGAATTAATGAGTGTGAGAGAATTAGTGAGTGTGAGAGAATTAGTGAGTGTGAGTGAATTATTGAGTGTGAGAGAATTAATGAGTGAGAGAGAATTAGAGTGAGTGAATTAATGAGTGAGAGAGAATTAATGAGAGAGAATTAATGAGTGTGAGAGAATTAGTGAGTGTGAGAGAATTAGTGAGTGTGAGTGAATTATTGAGTGTGAGAGAATTAATGAGTGTGAGTGAATTAATGAGTGAGAGAGAATTAGTGAGTGTGAGTGAATTAATGAGAGAGAGAGAATTAATGAGTGAGAGAGAATTAGTGAGTGTGAGTGAATTAATGAGTGAGAGAGAATTAATGAGTGAGAGAGAATT
>CM031873.1:5685397-5720272 GCA_018697195.1 Certhia americana | reverse complement strand
GTGAGTGAATTAATGAGTGAGAGAGAATTAATGAGTGAGAGAGAATTAGTGAGTGAGAGAGAATTAGTGAGTGAGAGAGAATTAGTGAGTGTGAGTGAATTAATGAGTGTGAGAGAATTAATGAGTGAGAGAGAATTAATGAGTGAGAGAGAATTAATGAGTGTGAGAGATTTAATGAGTGTGAGAGAATTAATGAGTGAGAGAGAATTAATGTGTGAGAGAGAATTAATGTGTGAGAGAATTAGTGAGTGAATTAATGAGTGTGAGTGAATTAATGAGTGTGAGAGAATTAATGAGTGAGAGAGAATTAGAGTGAGTGAATTAATGAGTGTGAGTGAATTAATGAGTGTGAGAGATTTAATGAGTGTGAGAGATTTAATGAGTGTGAGTGAATTAATGAGTGTGAGTGAATTAATGAGTGTGAGAGATTTAATGAGTGAGAGAGAATTAATGAGTGTGAGTGAATTAATGAGTGTGAGTGAATTAGAGTGAATTAATGAGTGTGAGTGAATTAATGAGTGTGAGTGAATTAATGGTGTGAGAGAATTAATGAGTGTGAGTGAATGAGTGTGAGAAAATGAGTGTGAGATTAATGAGTGTGAGAGAATTAATGAGTGTGAGAGAATTAGTGTGAGAGAATTAATGAGTGTGAGTGAATTAATGAAAGTGAGAGAATTAATGAAAGTGTGAGAGAGAATTAATGTGTGAGAGAATTAATGCAATTGTGAGTGAATTAATGAAAGTGTGAGAGAATGGGGGTGTGAGTGTGAGAGGGAATTAATGAAAGTGTGAGTGAATTAATGAAACTGTGAGAGAATTAATGTGTGAGAGACTGAATGTGTGAGAATGGAGGGGTGAGTGTGAGGGAATTAATGAAAGTGTGAATTAATGAGTTAGAGAATGGGGGTGTGAGTGTGAGAGAATTAATGAAAGTGTGAATGAATTAATGAAAGTGTGAATGAATTAATGAGTGAATTAATGTGTGAGAGAATGAAAGCGTGAGTGAATGAATGTGTGAAAGTGTGAGTTTGAGTGAAAATAACGTGGGAGAGAATGAATGTGTGAAAGTGAGTGAATTAATGTGTGAGAGAATGGATGTGTGAAAGTGTGAGTGAATGAATGTGTGAAAGTAAATGTGAGAGGGAATGAATGTCAGTGTGACCATGTACGTAAATTCGAAAATGAATGAGTGTGAATGAATGTGAGTGAATGAGTGTGAATGAATGTGTGAACGTGTTAGTAAATGAGTGAATGAATGAGTAAATTCATGTGTGTGAGGGAAGGTGTGACAGAATGAATGTGTAAATGTGTGAGTGTGCAAATGAATGTCTGAGGGGGTGTGAATGGATGTGAGTGTGAGCATGTAAGTGAATGTGTGTGAACAAACGTGAAACAATGTGAGTGTAAATGATTATGAGTGAATGTGTGTGTTTGTTTTTGTACCTTGAGATGTGTGTGGGACTGTGAGTGATGCGAGTGTGCCCTGGCATGTGACATTGCACTGGGGTGCACGTATGGTTGTGTGCACTGCTGTGTGCCTGCACTACTGGTGTCAACCCCCCTGCCATGGGCAGGGACACCTTCCACTATCCCAGGTTCCTCCAAGCCCCGTCCAACCTGGCCTTGGGCACTTTGGGGATGAGGCAGCCACAGCTTTTCTGGGCACCCTGTGCCAGGGCCTCCCCACCCTCTCAAGGAACAATTCTTTCTCAATATCCCATTTAACCCTGCCCTCTGGCACTGTGAAGCCATTCCTTTTGTCCTGGCACCCCCAGCCCTCATTCTAAGTTCCCCTCCAGCTCTCTTGGACTCCCTTTAGGGACTGGAAGGGGCTCTGAGGGCTCCTTGGAGCCTTCCCTTCTCCAGGCTGAACACCCCCAGGTCTCTCAGCCTTTCCCCTGTGAAAGCTACTGGGAGGGGAGGAAAGTATTTCAGCAGAGGAAATAGGAACCAGCGGCTGGGTGGTGATAGCAGCTCCTGGGAGTTCCACAACCTCCTGTGAGCTTTGTGTGCAGATTCTGCCAATAAAGCTGAGGGAACACTGCAGCCTCAATGCCCCTGAGGGTTTTAAGGGGAAGAGGATTTGATAAGGGGAGGGGAGCTCCCCAGGCTGAAGAAGGGCCCTGAGCAGCCAGCTGAGCTCTGGGAGGGTTTTCCCTTTGATAGGAGCAATTTGGTCCATGCATCAAGAGCTGAGAGCTGCAAGATTGCCTCAGCATCTCCACACCAGCAGGAAAAGGCTCCCTATCTAGAATCCTTTAGGTTGCAAAAGACCCCTAAGAACATCAAGACCATCCATTAACCCAGCACCACCCAGGCCACCACTAAACCATGTCCTCAAGTGCCACATCTACACATCTTTTAGACCCCTCCACAGATTGTGACTGTACCATTTCCCTCAGCAGCTTGTTCCAGGGCTTCACAGCTCTTTTGGTGAAGAAAGTTTCACTAATATCCAATCTAAACCTCCACTGGCACAACTTGCAGTTGTTTTCCCTTGTGGCACCCTGTTTCCCCTTGTCCTGCTGCTTGTTACCTGGGTGAAGAGACTGACACACACCCAACTCCAACCTTCTTTCAGGTATTTGTAGAGAGTGAGAAGCTCCTACCTCAGCCTCCTCCTGGTTGTAGAGTAAGTGACCATCCCTGCCCCGAAACCACCCTGGCTGCAAAAAGCTACAATGCCTAAATTCTCATGGCAAGGGAAAATTCACCTCTGTCAAAACCACTTACATGAAACTATGCATGTGTAAGAGCTCAGGTTTTTTGCTCCCAGCCCATCACAGAGGGACACCCATCCCTATGGCCTGTTTTTTGTGGGAGTGAATGGATGACTTGCCTGGCACTGGGCTGGAAAAGAGTGAACACTCATGGGAGAGGGCACCAGCATTCCAGGGGGGCAAGACTACATGGAATATTCCAGTGGGGAATGTTGCTGCAGCAGCTGGTGGTGGGGCTACGGATTTGTGCTGGAGCCCCAAGAGTCCTAGTCCTTAAAGATTTGTGCTCTCACACTGCTGGAGCCCAGCTGGGCACCAGCAAGGGGCTGGACCAGCTTTCAGGGTGATACTCTGCAATAAACCCTTTAGCAGGTGGGGACCTGCTGTACAAACACAGTCACACACCACGGCCAATGCTATCAGATTCTTAGTGTCACTGATAAACCAGCAACACTTTGCACAGAAAGTGTTTAGTGGGTGCCAGAAAAAAAAGTTATCAGCAAAGCAGAGAAGAGCAAGGTGATGGTTACAGCCCATCTGTGTGCTCCCAGTTTGGGGGTCCTCGGGGTGGTGGGAGAGAAAGAGCAGGAGCAAAACACTTGGGGGCCTGTGGGACCAAAGGTTGGGGGAGATCCCATTTCTGCACCAAGATCCTGATACACCCTCCACATCAGCACCCTATGCAAAAGCACTTGGATATAACATTTCCCTGTTATATCCCATTTCCCTGTCAACTATCCTGGTTCCCAGGAGCTGCCAGCTGACATTAGTATGAAAAAATGTCAGTCTGAGGTGACCAGTGGGTTTGGGAGACTCAGTCTACATGAACAATGCAGCCAAAGCAGCCAAAGGAGCAAGTGGGATGAGTAATGAGACACAGGGAACCAGCTCACCCTCCCCTGCTTAGCTCTCCCACACCCTGCCTGGTGGGTCTCTGGCCTGGACTGCCCCACTTCGAGGGTGAGAACTTTATTCTCAGCATCACTGCTGCACGGATGAGGACTCCAAATTGCATTTGCAAAGGGATGGCTTTATCTTCAACCCTCTCTGTGCTTCCACACAACCTCATCCTCTCTGATGTTGCTTCAAAAAAATATCCAAGCCTTGGAGAGCAACAGCTCTGCTGTTGAGCTGGTTCCTGCCTCAGCAGAACATCAACCCCATGTCCTCTGTGCAAGTCTCGTTGGTGCTGCCAGCAGCAGAAGCATCCCATGGGGCGAAGGTGCTTGCTCATTTCCTACACACTGTGCTGTAGAGCTCTTCTCTGGGCCGTGGAGCTGATGGCACGTTGGTGTAGGTCTGCTCCTGCTGTGGCATGGGCTTCTGCACTCTGGCATATAATGCCTCTCTTTCATCTTCCAAAGGCTGGGAAAGGTGGGAAATAAACATAAAACATCTTTTGTGGGGCTGCTCCAGGCAGCCACACTGTCTGCTGGAGCCTCTCTGTGATGTTTTAAGCACCCAGGAGCAGCCACAGGGACCAGAGAGGTAACAAACATTAGCCAGGGTCACTTCCACCCCAGTTGGCACCTCCCTTTGCAGCCCTCTCCTTCCCCACCCAGCCCACCCTGCTGTCACCCACCCACTCCAGCTTTCCTCCCACCACTTCCAGCTTGGCAGTGTTTGGCATTCTCCTACCTGAACACTCTGCCTGACCTCTACATACTCCATCGGGGGTGTTTCCAGGTGGAAAACAGTCTCAGCATTGCTGTACTGGCCCTCAGCCGAACCCGTGCCGTGGTCAACGTCCGCATAGTTCAGGGCTTCTGCTCCCTGGTGGAGAAGGATGAGCTCTTCCCCTGCTGCCACTCCCTGCCTGCATCCACAGGGGTGGGAATATCTCCCACCCTGCTGCCTGTCCTGATGGGCGCTGAGATGGCTGCAGGGCCACTGGGTGGAAATAAAAACTGAAGCAAGGGCCGGCTTAGCATTCCCCAGGGGAATTCTAGTGAAACCAGCCCTTCCTCAAGAGCTGGCAGAAAATATCAGAAAATACTTTCCAAGCAGTAAGCAAGGAGCAGCCACCTTGCAGCCATTGCTGTTGTGCTTTGTTGCTGGTTCCCAAGGTGGTCTCACCCAGAGAAGCAGCTCCCATGCTTGGGGAGGTTTGGAAAGAAAACTCTCAGCTCAATCCTAAATTCCTTTCCCATGAAAACTCTGTGACAGTCACACAAAATCCCTGGTTTTATCTTTCTGCTGGTGAACAGAGCCCAAAGGATCCCTCCCAGCCTAAAGTGCCACAAACCTAGCTGAAAGCAGCGGCTCTGGCAGCTGAGGGTGCAATGTTTCCCCTCTCCATGTGAACTTAGGGCACAAAATCCCAAGAACTCATGAGGTTTTCCTTACTGTAGGTGACATACTGTGAGTCATGTCCATCTCTATGGCTGCACTGGAAAGGGCTGGATGAAGCATGGAAGTGGCTGGACATGAGTGAAAACAGAGGAAAAGAAACGTATTGAGAAACTGCACTGCCACTGCAAACCTTGCCATAAAGCAGGACAAGAACCTGACATTCCACAAGCATCTAAACTGGAGCAGTTCTTCAAATAAAGCCAGACTCCACCTGCCAGCTGGCAATGTCCCCTCCTGCCCCACCCTGTCCTTCACACTGGCCTTAAGTTTTGCATCAAGCCTAGCGTAAGCCCAGCCCATGAAAGTGAGCCCATCTGGAGAAGCTGATGGTGGCCAGACAAACTCAAGCAGATTTTATGTCCAGCAGCACCCACCCCAAGGGCTGTCATTCCCGGATCCCAGGGGACAATACCCATGGGATGGTCCAACCGTTCCCTTGAGGGAAGGAGACCTCCTTGGTGAAGTCTCAATGATGGACTGAGGAGCTGCATGGGTCAGGAAGGCAATGGAGGAGGAAAAAGAAACAGTAGGAAAAATAAGAGAAGCAGAGCAGACTGTTACAAAAACAGGATGTGTATGGCACTGACAACTTCACTCACCCTTCTTCTTCCTGGAGAGTATTACCAGAACACCAGCAGCCACTACAAGCAAAAAAAGAACCCCAGTGGTGGCTGGAATGAGGATGTGCTCAACCACGTTCAAGCTGCAAGGAAAAAAAACATCTTATGTTGTTGAAGCTTCTCAGGATGAACCAGCACGGAGCAGGGCTGCAGGAAGCAGCTGTAGGTGACACAGAAGTAGCTGTGCATGGCAGGGCTTTCCCATCACAGCAGGCATGGGATAGTCAGGCTGCCAACTGGGCACGGAGCAGAGCAAAACAAAAACTGCAGAAGTAAAATGACACTTGGGTCTGAGAGCCACTGTATATTCAGTGATTTAAAGATCACTTTAGGTGATCTTTAAAGGTTCCTGCATTTGCTCTGGTTTAACTCCACTCTTTGGTATTGTAATGGGCAAGCAGGAAAAGTCAGTGAGCCAGCACACCCTTGAGTGTGCTGATGGGAGTCCCAGCTTTGTCTGCTGCTGGCATCACCTCCCACAGGCAGAAGAGAAGGGGGGAAGATCTAAACTCTGGTTTCATGCTTTTTCAACTATCTCTGCCAGGCTACATGTGCCTACAAAGAACAGGATACTGGACAGCACTTGTTTCCCATGAACAGTCTCACTGAGTTTTGGGGAAGGAAATGGAGTCAGTGTTGTAGACAGAAAACAATTCTCCCACGCGACTGGAGGTACTGTAATTACTGTCATAGAATTAGAGAATGATTTGGGTAAGAAGGGACCTTAAAGATCATCCAGTTTCAACCCTCTGCCATGGGAAGGGACACCTTCCACTAGGCCAGGTTGCTCTGAGCCCCATCCAGCCTGGCCTTGAACACTTCCAGGGATGGGGCATCCACAACATCTTGGGGCAACCTGTGCCAGAACCTCACCACCTTCACATATGGAGTGTTCTCTAAAGGCAAAAACAGGTCTGGACCCTTTAAGGAAGTGTGAAGATTGCAGGGCTCCAGCTGCACCAGAGAGCTCATGGAGGAAAGTGGCTGCTGTAGGCAGGAGTTGCTACTCACAGTTGAGGGGCGGAGGGATTTGATGTTGATTGCAGAATTTCCCCCTGAGAAACTGTTTGTGTGCAGTCTGTTACAGAGATAACAGGATCAGAGAATGATGGGAGAGTGGAAGAAGCTGTAACAAAAAGAGAGGAGTGTTGGTTGATCTCTGTGGGGAAAAATGCTGTGGGTTTTGCACAAGTGATCTATGTGCTGTCACAGCAGGAGGAGCTGGGTCCCCTCTGCCACATCCAGAGACCTCACCTTGAGGTCAGAGTGCTATAAGACCCTTCCCCTGCCCACAAGGATTTTCACAGTCTCAGTCTCCCCCAAAACATACACAAAACAGATTCACCCTGCAGAAGTGGGGTCTGGGCACACCACGCCCAGTTTAGTACTAACACAACACCACCACATATATATTGTCCTGCTATGCAGGCTGATCCCTGGCAAGGCAATGGAGAAGGATGTTTCCTAAGTCCAGGGCCTGGTGCCCAGAGGCACTGCTGGACCCAAGTGGGAAATGGACAGCACAATGCAATGAGAAACTCCCCCGTGTTATACAGTAAGGCAAGGAGGGCACAAAAAAGGCCAGCAAGAGCTAATGAAGAAGAAAATTGGACACAGAAATCACAGTGCACCTCAGTAATGGAGATGGTTAATGCTGGGGTACCAGGAAGGGGCTTTGGGGAGAACTGAGAACAGGGAATGAGTGATGGTGGCACCTACTGCACTCTGGTGACACACCCTGGGACTGTCCCACTGCAAGGACACCCATCAGCTTCAGGCTATCCCCATTACAGCCCCTGGTCCAAGCAGCTGGAGGGGGACACATCCACGCTGGACCTAGGGGACCTGCAACCCACAAGTACTGACCTGGGACCACGAACACCTTCACAGCAGCACTGTCATCATACCGGAATGTTCCACGTCGCACCCCACAGCGGAAGGTGCCCGCATCCTCCTCGGACAGACCATCCACGGTCACCGTGAATGCCCAGCGTGTGCGGTCGTCCCGGATGGAGAACCGGCCCTGCCGCACCTCAAGCTCCGACTCCGAGGTGACGACGATGTCGTTACCACAGGTAAGAAACAAACCTGGTGTGCACCAGTATTTCGGCAACTTCTCCTGGCCTGGCTGGTACGTGCAGGTGACCGACAGGGAACCCCCCAGGACTCCCCGAACGGTACCGGGCCCCGTCACTGCCCCGCAGCCTGTGGAGACACACGGAGCCGCGGGAGCGCTGCCGCCACCCCGGCACCTCCCTGCCGGGGGGTCACCCCGGCACTCGGGGGCTCCGGGCAGCCTTACCTGGCAGCAGCGCACAGGCCAGCAGAGGCAGGAGCTGCATGGCCGCTCCGGGACGCCGGGGCTCACCGTGCTGCCTGTTCCTCTTGGCGGAGCCCGGCCCGGCCCCGGGGCCGCCCTTGCGGCACGGTGACCGCATTGGGGCGGAGAGCGGGGATCTCCAGAACTGGGGAACGCCGAAGAGATCAGGGAGCGTTTGTTGGAGCAGGCGAGGGGAGCAGGAAGGGCCCGAGCCGGTCCCGATGCTGCCCTCCCCCTGCCCGCGCCGTCGGGACCGGGGCGCTCCGGGGTCGAGCGGTGCCGGTCGGGGCCGGGGGGAGCTCGGGGGGGCCCGGAGGGGCTGACCCAGAGCACGGCCCCGCTCATGGCCAGCACCGCCAGCAGCTGCAGCCCCCCGGTACCGAAAAGTGCTGCCGGTGTCCTGAGGTGCGTCCGGCGAGAGCGTCGGGGATGCAGGTGCGGAGGAAGGATGGATGCGGTGAGTGCCAGACAGGCACCGTGTTCCTGTCTCGCACAGGGTGAAAACTCCTCCCGCAGTCTGGCCCCGGCCCCGCAGCGTGGGGGTCACTGTTGCTATGGGAAAAACGTTCAAGGACCGACCTGGGGTTATGATCACCTCCACATCAGCACTCTCATGTAACAGCGAAAATCCCTTTTTGCATCCCACAGTGTCCACATCTTCCTTGACCAGACAGACGCTCCACAGTCACCCTGAATGCCCGGCGCACGCAGCTGTCCAGAATGGAGAACCGGCCCTGCCACACCTCGGGCTGCAGTTTTGAGGTGCTGACAATGCGAGCAGCAGAGGTAACACCGGTGCATGTACTCGGTTTGCACCAGAATTTCGGCAATGTCTCCCGGCCGGGCTGGTACATGCAGGTGACAGACACGGTTCTCTCAGGAATGCACGGTGCAGGTCCCTGTCACTGCCCCAGAGCCTGTGGAGACACACGGACTCACCGGAGCACTGCTGCTGCACTGACACCTCCTGCTTCTTCTGGTGAATCCAGTGGGGCTCCAGCCCTGGCAGTCCACTCAGCCCTACCTGACTGCAGTGCCGAGGCCAGTGCCAACAGGAGCCACATGTATGCATCAGGGCAGCCCTGCTGTTCCTCTTCAGTTTGTCTCTGGGGCTTCACTTCCTTTGTTGCCTCTGGTACCACCTCTGTTACTGCTGGAGATTCAGCAAGATCATGGCATTTCCTGTTTCCTAGAGTTTCAGCTTCTCCTGGTCACTGAGATTACTTGCTGTGCACTGTCCCCTGTGCCCTTCCTCAGGGTCTCTCCTTTCTTCTCCAGCATGGCCCCCATGCCAAGGCACAGCCTGCCTCTCACTGCCACATTGCCCAGCCTCTCTGTTGGCAGGGCACCCAGTGGGAGAAGTAGCTCAGCATGGCACCTGAACCCCAGACAATCCTCCAGTCTGAGCAGTACTCTTGCATGGCCACCCTGTCCTTCCCAGGAGAATGAAATGGGTAACCCCAGCCTCTTATCCCAGTGCAGCTGGACAGGAGCACCCACTTCTCTTGTCAACACGTATCTTGTGTCCCCAGGCTGTTCCCAGCACAGCCCCTCTGTGGCTCAGGAGCTCCATGCTCTGATCAGGTCCCTATAGGCCTCCCCTGTGTCTCCAGTCCCTGCAGTTGCTGAGTGGGGGGCAGAGTTGTGGAAGGACACTCTTCCCTGGCTATTGCTCAGCTGGAGACAGGCATTTGATGGGTCAGGCAAAGGTGGCAGGGCTGAGGCTTCTGGGGCTGAGGGCTCCTCTCCCTATGAGGAAGCTCAGTTGAGCCATGGGGAGCCTGCATGGCCCCATGTCTCCTCCCAGACACAAAGCAGCCTGTCCCCACATGGGGTGAGCCACGGGCATCCTGGGCAGTGTTGGCAGCTGAAGGAAGGAGCAGACAGACAGACAGCAAGCAGACAAGGCCCTGCAGGATACCCAGCCAGTATTGCAAAATTGTCTTCAGCTGGCAGCTGCAGCTCGACAGACACAGGCTCTCTGCACCCCAAAACATCCCTCTCCAGCACAGGGGATGCCAAGAGGGGCTGAGGCTTTCCAGAGGCAGAAGTACCCAGAGGCAAGCACCTCCCGGCATGGGGCGGCCATGAGGGGTGGCACGTCCCCAGCTGGGTGGGGACCAGGGGGCAGGAAGGCATCCCTGGGGTTTGGAGGTGGTTGGGATGGGTGGTTGGGATGGGTGGGCCCTGTTGCTGCTGGATGCCTCCAAGAGCTGCAGATTTTCCTGGTCGTGGCTCCTGCACCAGCTCCTCACCCTGGCTGCCCCACAAACCATGGCCAGTGCCATGGGCACCTTGATGCTGAGCATCAAGCAGCAAGTGGATGACACTGAGCTGGGACATGTGTAGGAGAAAGGAGGTTGTGCTAGAGCTTTAGTAAGGTCTGGGGAATGAGGATGAGGACTGGGGCTCTTGTATGTCTGCCAGCTGCCCTGCTTGCCCCCCAGGATGCTCCTTGGGGACTCAAAGTGGGAGATATATGCATGGGAAAAGAAGGTTTTGACCAGGGGATGCTGTTGGGGGCTTGCCTGGATCCCAAGCCCTGACTCATGGCACTGGAGGCTCCCCACAGCCCCTGGGGCACAGCAAGTTGGTCAATGGGCTCACATTGCTTTCCTCAGTTGTGTTTGAAACAGCTGACAGAGAAAACAGTCAGAGCAAAGTGGAGACCCCCACACTCCGTGTCCTGCACCCTGCACAGGAATCTCTGTGACACTTCAACAATGAAGGTGCAGGGGGTGGAAATGGAGGTATTTGGGCAATGCCCTGAGCATTCTGGAGGAGAAAGAGGAAAAAGGGGGAAGTTTAATGCCAGCTTTGCTTCCAGCCCTGTGTTACCTGCAGAGACCATAACCTTGGTGCTGTTCCACTGGTTTGATCCCCAGTTTCCTCTTCACCCCACAGGAGTACTGGCCTGCATCCCCTGGTGTGACGCTGCTCGCTGGTGTGTCACTGTGAATGAATGGTGTGTGATTGTCCCTGATGGACAACCCTTTCCCACATCAATGTCACCTCTGACCCATCAGTTTGGATGATGTAGGTCGTGCAAAACCAGAGGGATTTTTTTGTGGCACAGTACTTGGAGTTGAGCTTGTAGCAAGGCTTGTAGCTGCAGGACACTGCAGTGAGCTGCCCTGCTCAACTGTCACCTGCTCGGGGGCCTGTCACAGCCTGACCACCTGCAGGGGACAGAAAGAGTTGCTGTAAACCCATCCTGGCATTGCCTCAGGGAACCATGAAGGATCTGAGCTCAGGTTTCTTGGGGATACAGCCCAAGGGAGTGGGTGCCTGTGCACCCACTGTGCCAGTGAGGAGTGGTGAGGTGAGATGCCCACATCATTAAAAAAAGAGCCCCCATCAAGGGTGTTGTTTTGGTTTAAATGACAGCTGTCTGCTAAGGAAGGTAGGAGATCCTTTTGAAATCAGAAATGTAAACCCCTTTTCTCCAAATTATTATAATTCTGAAATTAAGGGGCTTTCAGGCAAAGATATGGGAATAGTAAAAACAATTTTTTTTATTAGGAAAATTAAGATAAAAATGAAGTAGTTTAAAAACCCCAAAACATTGACAGAGCCAGAATATAACTTAACACCCTTTGGGTCAGTGTGTTGTTAGCAGTCTGATTAAATGGTGGATGCAGTCCTTCTGGAGTGGCAGATGTAGTTCTGTTGAAGCAATGATCCTGTAGAAGGCTGTAGGTTTCTTCTGAAGGTCTAGTGGTGGTGTAGACAGGTCTTCTCTTTTTCTGGAAGTCTAGTAGGAAAAGGGTGCTATGGTGTTCTAAATCTCAGATGTTTTTCCAGGTAGGAATGCTTGGCTCTTCCCTCTGGGTGGAGCATCTCACAATGGGATGATGTAATATTATCAGTCACAAAGTGAGACTCAATGGCCCATTAACAGAAGGTATTTCCTTGGACAGATGATGGGTCCTGGAAGACATAAAGAAAACTGCCTCACTTGGTTTAAACAGCTGGCCCATTAACAGAGGTGATCCCCTTTGAGTTATGAGGGATGGGTTATGGAGATCAAGAACATTGCTCTACCTGGTTTTAACAGATGGTGATAGAATACACACTTCTGGTTACATCTCAAACTGCAACCTAAGACAGGTGTATGTTAGTAAGAGAGTGAAAAGCCTTATTCCCAAGGTTCACGTGGCAGGGAGCAAGCAAATCGCAGAGATCATGCCCTGCAACTGCCAGAGGAAAAGTCTGGGATCAGCTGGTCTTTTGCTATGACCACAGTGAGCTTCCTGGTTTGCCTCTGCCCCCAGCCTCTCCATAGCTCTGCAAGAACCTCTGATACAGATTTGCCTGACCTGTGCTCATGGCTCTCATGAGGAAAAGGGTCCAAACCAAGAAAATCCTCATTTTCCAGTTTCTTGCTCCTGAGGTGGAATTTTCCTCATGGTTTTTCACAAAGAAGTCCTTCAGGATGAAGTCAGCTTAAGAGTTTCCCAAGCTGTCTTCTCCTGACACTTATTTGGGCAGTGCTTACCCACAGACCCTGGATATCTTCTTTTTAAGACAGTTGCTTCCTCCCCTTCACCCAGGGCTCATGACTCATCCTGGAGTGTTCCATGACAGAGACTCTGCTTTTTCTCTGAAATAGTTACTGGGTTTCCAGGAAAATGCCAAAATGCAGCAGGTTCCTCTACCGTGATGCCCATCCCAACAGGAACCAAAGACCCTTCCTCTGCACAGAGCCCAAAAGATTTTGGGGAATTTTGAGAGAGCCTGGCCAGAGCAGGGATGAAGGGACTGGAGTCAAGTGAGTACAGGTCAACCCTTGTTGGTGGACTGGTTGGGATACCAGGTTGCTCTCCCAGTTCTGAGGGATTGGGATAATGGACTGGAATGATGGACAGCCATCCAACCCACTGCACTGCTGCTCCTGGTACCCCAGTGGGCTGCCAGCTTGGGCTGGCCTGCTTTTGTTTGTCTTCTCAAGCAAAGTGTCTCATTCCCTTCCCAAACCTCCTTTTTTTTGGCACAGCTGTAGGGCTTTGAGTGACAATGCTGTTTTTCCCCAGAATGAAATGCTCCCACTAGAAGTTTCAGAAACCCAAACGCACAAAGCAATGCCGCTTCCCTGGCCTTCTTCCAATATGCCCCTTGGAAAGAGCAGAAAGCACAAACCTCCAGAATGGAGGTTTCTCTGTCAATGCCTTGCCATGGCAAAGGAAGTTCTGGGTTTTCCTTTGGGTCACCAAGTAACCCCTTCCTTCCCAGCTGACTGGTTGTGAGCCAAAATGCTGCAAGTAACAGCAAGATCTAAATTCAAAAAGTGTCTGGAGATGGCAAACCTGCTTTGTGCTGAGAAGCTTCCCACTCCAGCCACCTCCTCCTCCCTGGGGATGAATCCCTGCCACTGCCTGGAAAATCACAGTACATCCTTCCCACCCTTCCCTTGGAGCGAGAGGAGGACTGGGAGAAGTGGCTCGGAGGTAAAGGTTCTGGATGGAATGTGTACAGGGAAGGTGCCTACAAAGGTATCTGCTACATGAGGATTTTGAGGGCAGCTCAGTTACCTGAAAACAGACAGAAGCATTTCTTCAAAGAGCCATGTTGGTCGAGTTGCTGGGGAATTTTTCAAGCCTCATCCATTCTGTGTCATTACTATCACATCACCATCAAAGGTGAGGTGTCATTTCCCTATTTCCCAAGTTTGGGTCCTGGGCAGGATGAACATCTGCCCAGTCCAGTGCAGGGGGTAGGACCCCCAGGACAGACTGAGCCCACTTTCTCCCCATCATGGCAGTCCCCAGCACTGTTAGACCCCAGAGAGATCCTGACTGTCAGTGGCTGAAGGAAGATCTCCTTCCATCCCCTGAAAATACAGCAGTGATTTACAGCCACCAACATCAGCACTGTGACTCCCACATGGGGATTTACTCTGATATTTGTCCTCTCACCTGCTGTGTGAAGGGGCCCTGGCTGAGTGGGACACTGGCCAGGGGCTGTCAATGAGGGATGTGCAAAGGGGATGGCTCCAGCTCAGTGCCCCAAACAGCAATGTGTGAACATCCTCCTGAAGCAGAAGGTCAAGTGGGCAGGAATGAGAAATCTCAGAGTGCTGACACAGAAGTTTGCCACAGGAGGATCTGTGATGTTTGTCCCAATTAAAGCGAGTGTCAGTTGAAAGGTGAAACCAGAAGGAAGTAGAGCAATTCAGGCACAAATCAGTGCAACAGAGTGTGATGAGGAATCGCTCTGCCTAAGGTGGAGAGAGCATTGCAGAGAGCCCCCCCAGTACCCTCCAGCCAGGGCACAGTGCTGAAATGCTCCAGAAGCCCAGGGTATGGATAAACACAACCCCTGCATAGGGCAGGGGAAGGCACTCTGCTCTGAACCAGCATCTCTGGGGGCTGTGGCAGGTCCTGCAAGCCAAGACCTTTCTCTTTTGGCAGAAAGAGGCCCAGGAAGCACAAGGCAAGGCTGTTCTGTGAGAGGAGCATTGCTGGAATGCTTTTCAGGAATCCCGCTGATGCACCCTGACAGGAGCACATCAATTTGCCTCATTTGTGCTGCATGCAGGGCTGGAGTGAGCACCCTCACGTGGCTCGGTCAGTGTCTGCATCAGCGAGCAGAGCATCAGAACCCGGGCAGATCAGCACCATCGTGATGTGGGGTGGGCACGGCACAGAGGATGAGATGAGCTGTCACCTGCACCCCTGCAGCCCCTGCCTGCCTCTGGGCAACGCTCCTAGTCCCTGCCCAGCAGCAATGAGACACTGCCCGACACCATCAGATGCTCCTTTTGCTCTAGTTTTGCAATATTATGAATCTGGGTTTACTCTCTGGTGTTGGCCCTATGAAAAAGCCTCAAAGACTTCCTGAGACAGGCAGTAACTGAGTCAACCAGTGCGTGCATCTCCTTGGTTCAGGGCCAGCAAGAACAGATCTTCCCCAGTTCTCATGTATTACCCACCACCACAGCTGAGCCTTTCCAGAGTCCTGTCTTCTCTGGACTTCAATGATATTTCCAATCCCTGATTCTGTTATTTAGTCTACGGCCTTTGAAAAATAATCAAGTCATTTCAGTCTGTTCTTCAGAGGCAGATTTAGCAAGTTTAGTGAAATTGTCCTTAGGAGATAAGACTGAGTATAATAATGTGGGTCCTTTAGTGCTGGCTGATTGAGCCGGCACTGTTTGATCTCTCCTTTGCTGCCATCTCAGATAACCAAGAAAAGTCCAGATCATTCCCAAATCTCCTGATTTTAGCTAAGCCAGTAAAAGTGGCAAAACATACTTGCCAATTTTGTGGTGGTGGAGGATTTTCCCTGGGCTCCACCTGAGGCTGGACTTAGACAAAAAGTGCCAAGGCAGGGGTTATTTAATGCAAAGAAATTAGAATCCATACTCGGTGGATTCTGAGGATGAAATTCTGATCCCTTCCTAGCTCATGGGGAAGGAATTACTTCAGCAAGGCTCTAGGTTCCTCCAGATGAGCTGTACAGGTAATCCAGGGGGATACTACAGCAGTTAATGGGGTTGGGCAGCAGAGAACAAGCAAGCCAGAAGGACAGTGAAGCAGAAACTCCTGTGCTGGATTCAAATCTTCCACTGTTAGAGCTGTACTTCTCAAGGCAAATACACAAGTAATTAAGCTACCAGAGATACAGTCTGCGAGCAAATACACCAAACAATGGATCTAAAATTGCAGGTTCATTTGGAATCACCCCTGCCATTTACAGGTCATTTCTTCTGATTTCATTGCTCTGCATTGATTTCAACTGGTCAGCACTTGCTCGGGGCTATTCTCACTGGCTGCCAGAAACCGGGTCTGAGGGAGGCTGGTAGAGCAAGCGGTTTGCTCTTGGTTGTGTGGAAATGCATTCCTCGGTGTGTAAAGGGGGCCAGCAACGCAGATGTTGGGCTTCTGGGCTCTGATAAAGCTGTTGATATCAGTTATCTATGATGGCTCAGGTGCTCCAGCACAATAAAGCGGGATAAAGCCCTTGGAGCAGGGCTCCAAGAGCAGGTGCCTGTGTTTTGCCAGCAATCCGTGTTGTCTCATTCGGCTGCAGTACTTTTGGAGATACCATGATAGACAGGAAAATTTTCTTCCTCCTGAGTGAAGTTAGACCTGCAGGGCTGAGTGTGTCTCTGGTGCAATGCCAGTGCCTGCAGAGGGAATGGACGACTTGGCTCTGTGAGGAGGCTCTTCAGTCAGCAGCAGCTTCTCTCTGCTCTCCTTTGTGATACAGGGTAGTTAACAAATGTGGCTCGAGGTGAAAAGTCAGAGAATGCTCTCTGAGCCCCATAACTTCTCCTGCAGCAGGGACCTGCCAGAAATTCCCATCCAGGGATAAGCAGACCCAGAGCCTCAGACCCAGTGGGATGTTGGGGGCTTTTTCTCCTCTTCATCCCTCCTTCCAGAGAGGTCTCTCTGAGTACCAGCCCAGTCTGGGTGCCCAGGGCAGAGCTGTGCAGTCCCTGCAGCAGATCTGGGTCTCTGGGGTCTGTGGGGCACAGCAGAAAGCTCGAGTCATGCAGTACCACCCCACTGGGCCAGAAGAAGGCTGAGCATGCCCTCAGGATGGTGGCATGAAATCTCCATCCTCAATGGGCCATGACAGCACTGGGACATCCACAGGAAAGATTGTGCTGACATCCATGGGAGTTTTGATAAATTCTTGGTGTGTTTAAGAGGTTGCCCTGGCTTTGTTGAAGGCCCCCTTGAGGTTTGCTGCTCTGTTTTTCTTGGCCCTGCCTGCTGTGGGGTGTGTGCACTATGTTGAACCACTTGTTAATTTTCTGATCCAGACAACAGGGCTTGTGATAGAATTTATTTTTGTGCTGTTGATTGTCTTCCAGTGTATGAGGCCATGGTCTGGCTGCAGGATGGTCTGGAATGGGTTGGGCTTGGCTTTTTGACCTCAGGCAAGCCTGAGCCCCACTGTCCCTATTGGTTTCTTAATTTTTTTCTGGCTGTTGTTTCCAAGTCCAATCATCTGACCCAGCAGAACCATCTCTGCAGTCAGAGGAAATAATGGGCAGATATAATTAGCAATGTCAGGCCCAGGCAGTCAAACAGCAATCGGATGGGTGCAGATGGCTCTTGGAAACACGGTCTGTTCCTCTGGCTTGAGGCCATCTGCTGAGCTGGGGGAGGGAACTGGAGACTGATTTGAGTCTCTCTTAAACAAACTTTTGAGTAAAGATTACTTTATTTCCAGTACAATTGACAACATCAGATTGCTCTAAAGGGAATGGAAAAGAAAAGATTCTCAACTGACTGTCACCTTCAGGTTTAGGCACAGCTTCATCCTTTTTCTAATAACAATTCGTTTTTACTCTAAGCAGGGTCCTAACTGGGCTCTGTAAATGCAGTGGGATCACAAAGTGGACCTGCCAGGGTAAACCAGGCTCAGCACCAGTTTGGTAAAGATGAAATGATGAAATGGCTTGCCTAGCATGAGCTCCCTGAGGTGACACGCCAGTGTCCACGCGGCACTGTACTTCATCCTTGCCCGTGGGCTGGTGTCTGGAAGGGTGTCAGTCAGAGCAGCCACGGTACGGGCATGAGGCTTCTAAGTGTCAACGAGCCTGCTGTAAATCCGGGCTGGAGCAACGCAGCGGACCTGTCTCTGTGCCCTCAGCTCGGCCCTGACCGGAGCCAGTACCGAAAATCTCTCTGCGGGCCCCGGCCGTGCCCCGTGGGCGCCTCCCGCAGCGGAGGGAAGAAGGGCAGCGATGCCGGGCGGCGACGACAGGGACCCTCGGGCTGTGTCACGGCGGACAGAGATGGGGAGGTGCGGAGAGCCCGGCGGGCTCTGCCGGCGTGGGCGATGCTCCAGCCGCCTCCCCGCCCCCGGGCGGGACCGGCCTCTCCCCGCTTCGGCCCCGCCGCCTCCTCCGGGCGGGGGAGCCCAGCGAGTGGCGGCGACAAGCACCAGGCACCGCTGTCCTGCGGTGACCGAGCGGGCCGGGCTGCGCCGCACCGGGCGGTCCCGGCGGGGCCGAACCGGGCCGGGCGGTCCCGGGCGGGGCTGGCGCTGCCGGCGGTGCTGCGGGGGACGGGCGCTGTCCGCGGTGCTTCAGGGGCGGCCCGGCCCGCTCACCCCGAACCCTCCCGGCCATGGGGGCCCGCACTGCCGGCCCGGAGGGGGACGGCTACAACGAGGCGCTGCTGCAGAAGGTATGGCTGGGGATGGGGGCTGCAGACGGGGCAGGGCTCCTGCTTGAACTTCCCGACAAATTCCGTACCTCCTCTGCCTTCCTCACTCCTCGTCTCCCGGTGGGGTCCGTCTGTCACCTCCATCCCGGTGCCCCCGGGGGTAGGGGGTGCGGCGGCAGCTCTGTCCCCTCGGTGGGGATGGGCAGCCTGCAGGGGTTGGCCCCGGTCCCAGCCACATCCCGGCTGATGGCTGGCAGGGGGGTGGCAGGATTTGGCGTGTTTGGGAAGCCAGGACTGCTGGAACGGGGCCAGCCCCGCGGCACAACCCGCTGACGCCCTTCAGCCGCTGCCGCTGTCCTGTGCAGGCTCCGGTCGGGTCGGGGCCGGCTGAACCCCGGGGTTCAGCAGATTCAGGTGAAGCAGATTAATGAGCCGGGACTTCCCTGCCATGAAATAGCCGTGTCTCAGAGACGTCAATTCCTGCCCTTGTTATTTTGAAATCCTCTTTTGAAGTGTTCCTAGGACTGTGTTTTGTAACTGCAGTTGCACGGAGGGTGGTCAGGGTTGGTGGTAGCCCTGCAAGACGTGGGGCGCTCAAGCTTTGCTACGGAGACAGTAGCAGCAGGGCTTTCAGCTCTCTGCAGTCAGGCGCTGCCCTGCAACTCCTGGAGTGATGGAGGAGATGCTGATTTATGACAGATCCACCCATCACTCCTTCCTGCTGTCCTCACCCTGCTTTCCTGTAGTCCCCAGTGACTGTGCAGGAACTGGCACTCTCGGGAAAAACAGGGATGGGACAAGACGGGGGAAGGGCTGGCTTTTTGTGGATCCCTCTTCACAAATCCATCTGTTCTGTATCCTGCTGTACTCAGAGAAAGGTATCCAGCCCTTGACTAGCAGAAAACCATCAATTGCTAGCAGCTCTAATTTCTGTTGTACATGGAATACAAAGAACATGCCCCTAGGGTTGACTTGAGAAACTTTGATTCTTTGCAAAGTCTTACCTCTCTCTTCACCAGGAAGGAGCTGCAGCAGTTAAGGAATGATATTGGTGGAAATGAGGCTCTGGGCAGAAGACCTGCTCAGGCAAATAACCATTCCAGTCCCACATTCCCTGCTGTTTCCCTTGGTATTTTTCTGCCTCTCCTGACTGGGCTGCTTGTCTTGCAGAAACAAGGCTGCCCTCACTCCAGGGAAGTGAGGCAGCAAATACCTCACTAGATCTTGAGGCTGAGCAAGCAATCACATTTCAGATGTGCTGAAAAACCCCAAGAGAGCTTTGCAGTCTGGAGACAAGGATTAAATGATTTCTGGTTGGTGGCTAAACCCAGGCCTGGGGAGGAAATGGGCAAGGAGCTAACCAAATCAGGAACAGCAGAGGTTTATTCTGGGCTGTTCCAGAAAAGTTTTTCTTGATACAAAACTATTAGTTCTGATCTCAGGTGGTTTGACCCATTGCCAAATCATTCTTCCTCCTGTATGATTCCTGGATCCATTTAGCTGGAACAAGACACAAAGGCACAGGGATGTTTTCCTTGGTTGTGGTTGATCCAAGGTGTTAACAGGGGGTTGCAAACAGGGATCTTCTGCATGATCTGAGGCAGATTTTATTTGATGCACAGCACTAGAGCTCATGTCTGCAGGGCTGAGATACAGCCTCTGACAAGGCAAGGGCCCAGTCAGGCTGGCAGAAGGCTCCAGGCTCTCTCTTGAGCCAGTGTGTGTTGGCCATGGTGAAATAGTGCTTGGACAGGTGGGGACAGCCCTGCACTGTCCCTGTGACACATAGCAGCTTCTAGCAGCATCCAACTCCATCCCTGGAGTACTGCTTGGAGCAGGGGGGAGGCAGCACGATTTTGTATAAAGAGCAAATTAAAAATAAGTCTCAGAGACTGAGAGTCTCAGCCTGAGAGGCCAAGAGAGTGGGATGGTGAGGGGCAAAAAGCACCTATGTCTTCACCCTCAGACCTCTCCCAGTACCACGTCCCAGCAGAGCTCTGCAGGCAGCTGTGCTGAGGGGCACGTACACATTTGCCACAACTTGTCTTGATAAATCCTGCTCATCTGTGCACAAAGTCTTCTGGGTTTGGGGCTTCATCAGCTCCCTGAAAGCTGTGCACAGTGCCCCTGTGGAGGGCACTGTTTCCTTCCCTGCATCCCCTGACTGGGGTTTTACCCTGTCAGACTTCCATTAGCTTTATTTAGCTCAGGTCCAGGTTCTGTGTGTTAAATCTTGAAAATGAACTGGGAAGACAACCTCAACCCACACGCGCTGTCCCAGATCTCCTCTTGCTTGGCTGGCACTGGAATTGCAGCCATCGCCTCCTGCACTGCCTTGACAGCCGTGCAAAACCACTCTTCCCTTGGCAGGTTAGACTAAAATAACTCTTTTCCTTGCAATTATGGGAAATTTGAATTATTTTGCCTTGTCACTGCAGCCCATGCCAAGCCAGCAATGATTTTGACTTGAAGTGATCCGTCTATGTTTGAGTTAGCCCCCAAACTAACTCAAAGTGTAGAGAGGGATATTCCTCTAAGGAAGAGCAGGCAGACAAGTCTTTTCAGGAGCTTGTTCTAAGCTGTACCTGCTTTTCTGTGGGGTGGTGGAGAAGTCAGGTTACCTCTGCCCACCCAGTGGAAATAATTCCTTTAGCTGGAAACAAGGATTGC
Organism: Certhia americana; assembly: GCA_018697195.1. Classification (NCBI taxonomy): domain Eukaryota; kingdom Metazoa; phylum Chordata; class Aves; order Passeriformes; family Certhiidae; genus Certhia; species Certhia americana. The sequence goes on along the minus strand of CM031873.1, from coordinate 5,699,466 downwards.
TTTCATTGCACTGGAGCTCAGCAGTGGTGATGTGGGACTGCCACCAAGTGAGTCTCCAGATCTCAGTGAAGTTTCCTTTTGTACCTTCCCCAGCCCTGGCAAAGCACTGTTCCATCTCCACACCACCAGGCAGAAAGGATCAACAGCACCAGAAGCAATCTTGCAACATTTTACTAAAGTTTCTCATGAAAAAAAACACAACCTAAAAAAAAAATATAAACTAAACAAACAAAAAAACCCCAAAATTGTGGAAAACCTGGGGGTCTGAGAAGGTGTGGGGGAGGCTAGTCTTGGCTGAGGATGGGGGAAGAGTCAGGACAGCTATGGAACTTTGTCACTGGGAGACTTTTTACCATCATGACTCAGTTATGTCCAGCCTGAGGTTTCAAAGGGCTAACGAGCCACATCTTCCCCACAGTGGAGTTTTTGTTCTTGTTTTATGTTTATTTGGTAACCAGGAATGCCACAGTGATTTCCACTGTGCTGTCCTTCCAGAGAGACCATGAGTCTTTCCTAAAGTCATTAGGAATATCTCTTGGCTGATCCAGGCCAAATTTTACTGTTATTATTAAGTCATGAACCAATTCATGAGTTGTCTCTATTATGAATCCCATTTAAATTATTAATAGAGGAATCTGCCTTATACATGTTCTCTGTAAACCCTGGGCTCTGGAGGCTTTCTGGTGCTCATTCCAACCAGCTCTTCTCCCTCCATAATTAATGATGTTCTCTGCATCAACTGCTCCCAAACACAGCACTGCAGGGTGCAGCCAATCTTATTGCACATCCCAGCATCAGTATTTTACCTGGAAATAGTATGTAACACCAAAGTATACAGCACTGAAGTGCAGGAGCCCAAATAAATTACTGTAGTGGTTTTCTATCCAGCTGCTCCTGGGCATATCCTTCTCTCTGCATAGGGAAGAATTCTGGCCCTAGGTAAAAAACAAGGGTGGTTTAGGCAGGGAAATTTCCCCAAGAAAAGGGGTGACCCAGATTCTATGGCCTTGAGATTTCTGCCTCCCAACATTCCCCCAGATCCTGTGCAAGCTCCCAGCTCACGAGGCTGCTCTGAATGTGCAAGGGACCTGCAAACAGCCCAGGCAGAGAGGAGGATGAAATCTCTGGCTGTGGATCTGGGCATAGGTTGTTGCCTCTCAGCACACAGCTCTGTGCAGCAGCCTGCATCTGGCAGAGGTGCAGGGTTCCTTCCTGCCAACAGCTCTGCTCTGCAGGTGAGGCTTTTCCCAGGACAGGTTCAGAGTTTGGGATGTGTTTTCTAAGTGAAAGTGCTGATTCATTGAGGCAAGCATTCACTGAAGTGTATCAGCGTGAACAGGCTCCAGGCAGGTTGTGGGGTGGTGCTTTATACAAGGCAGGATGCTGATTTCCTGCCAATCCACATCCCTGCATTTTTTGGGTCCTCAAGCTCCTTGGCTTTTGGTTTCAGCCCAGTTCTTTGGGATCTGTGAAGTCCAGGAACCATGGTCTCAGGTACTGTGAGTCCCACATGGCCTCCTGGGGTATGGAGTAACGCCTTTATCTGCTGGGGATGTTCAGGCATTTGATTAAACACATTTGTTCAAACTCTCATCCTGTGTTTCACAAGGGGCAGTGTAGCGCCTGAAGTAGTGCCAGGGTTGGTCACACCCCAGGGCACTTTGGGACAGGAGAGGGATAGGACTGGATGTGCACAGAGGCTCCCCTGCATATTGGGGAGGTACTGAAGCACCTTCAGGGTGGAGACAGAGGACTGAGGTGTTGCAAGGCTGCTGAGGCTGCACAAACACAAACCAAGCAGGGGAAAAACAGATGCAGCCAAGTGTAGCAGAGGTGGATGAGGAGAGTGGGGAGGTTTAGTTCCAGCATTCAATGGCTTATCCCTGCAGCCTCAGGGGTGACAGGGGACCAATAACAGAGGGGACACTCCATGTTGGCCAGAACTGCAGTTTCAGGAACCCACCCTGTCCTGAAAGACAGAGCCCAAACCACTTCTAAGCAAGAAGGCTAGTAGCTGAGTGTTTATTTCAATTCATGTCCTGTGAAAGGGTTGAAAGTGCCTCGGTTTCCTGAAAGGATGGGAATGTTTGCCAGTGGGTCTGTGAACAAAACCCAGATACCAGCAGAGGGAAGGGAGGGGTTCTGTTTGCACTGCAGGTCTCCCTTAGGTCAGGGATTTCGAGGGACACAGGCAGGAGCAGAAGGGGAGATGAGCTCCCTAGGGATGTAGCATGGGTACCAGGGCCATGGGCTGGCAGTGTGGGAGCTGCTTAAGAGGTGACAGCTCTGACACCAGCACAACTCCTTTGTCCCTTCTGCTCAGGGATGGGAGCGGTCTGGGGCTTCCCATGGAGGCTGGAGAGGCAGAGGAACTCCATGACTTCTAACCCATCCCTTTGCAGGAGGGAGTGCTGTGGGTCCATGACGTTAAGGCAGCACAAAGCCAGCCCAGTGACCTGGTGAGGTTGCGTGGCTGTGGCAGCAGCTGTGTGCAGCAGCTGCAGGAGATGCCCTCTTTACTAAACAGTTTTGGACTTAATCCAGTGACTCCAACGTCCTCCCAAAGAGCTTTTCCAACATGCCTGTGTGAGCCAAGGCTGCTTCTGCACAGCAGCTTCCTGAGGTGAGGTAGAAGCATCTCTCCTGCTTACTCTCCAGGACAGGCTGTGCTTTACTTTCTCTCCCATCACTTCTCTCTTGGGAAGGGTGCAGTGGATCTCAGGCCTGAAGCTCATCCCAGAGCACATTTCATTAATTACAGAGATGGACAAACGGGTGGAAAGTCCTCTCTGGGCAAGTGGCAGAACCAAGCGTGACAGATCTAGGGACTGGGTGGGTCTGTCTTGATCCTGCTGCATTTGCTGCCACATCTCCCCAACACATCTACCCAAATGTCTGGCCACAGTTTCCTCATTATCTGTACCTGCACTGATGCTTCTTTATCTGGTCCTTGCAGACAATCCTGGTTGGAGACAGTGGAGTGGGGAAGACATCTCTGCTGGTCCAATTTGATCAGGGCAAGTTCATTCCTGGCTCCTTCTCTGCCACTGTGGGCATTGGGTTTACGGTAAGAGCCCAGTTCCTGGTCCCTGGGCTGTGCACTCACCCTTGGGGAGTGGCTTTATTTGGGGAATCAGAATCTATGAATCTGTGGTAAGCACAAAGAATTGCAAACTTTGCATTTGGTGCTGCTGGATGAGGATGGTTTGGGTGTGTGCTTATTGGCATGCTTTGGGCTGCTGGGAGGGATGAAGGATGAGTAAAGCTCCATATTCCAAAACCCTCAGTGGGGCCATGTCTGAGTGCAGCCTTATGCTTCACACACAGAAAACTGCCTTTGGAGCTGCCCTGCTCTGCCAGGGAGATGCCAGCCTGTGTCCTGTCTGTGTCCAGCCCAGGGCCCTGGCAAAAAGTCAGGCAGATGGTGACAGTGCCTGGGAAAAGCACTCAGCTGCCATCCAGAGCTATTTGTAGAGCTGCCACAGGGTCTCAAGTGGCTCTGATGTGTGTGTCCCCTCCCCTGGGGGATCTCAGGACAGGGACAGTGCTTGGGACCTAACTCCAGAGAGATTGTCATCCCTTCAGCATTGTGACAAGGCTGGAACTCAGCAAGGGCTGGTACCCATGGGGATGTGATTACCCACAGGAATTTTCTTTTTAGTCCAGGCCAAGGAAGCAGGAAAATGTGGCACCAGTAGGGACAGTCTGGGGGCAAGCAGCCCAGGGACCTGTAGCCAAGGCTGCCCCTGCTGAGCTGTGGGCAGGCAGAGGAGGCTCAGCCACACCACAGATCTCTGCCAGCTTCCGGCTGCCTTGTTTCTCCTACAGCAAATGCCAGTGTGGGGAAGTGATGCTTAGCCAGGCATTTTTTCTGCCCAGGCAACTCCATGAGCTCCAGCACAGTTTTCCATATCCTTCCAGCCCCCTCCCCATCTTGCTGCAGGACAGCTCAGCCACTTCCAGGAGCTCCGAGTTCCTCCAGTTCTGGGCACTTTCCTGGCCAAAGAGCACATATAAATTATAAATCCCCTGGCTGGGGCTGAGCGCAGTTACAGGACTGGAAATACAGGTTCTATTTCCTGGGGGGCAGAGGAAGGCTTGGCTGGTGCATGAGCTGGCAGCTCCAGAATGTGCAGAGGTGGATGCCATTCCTGAGGGCATCTCTGCCACTGGACCTCCTGCAGCCACACCTGGCCTTCACCTGGACAGCAGCAAGGGGCACAACTCCGCACTGGAGCCCTGCACCCCTGAATCCCAGTGGTGTGAGCAGGGATGGGGGTTGCCCTGATGTGGGAGAGATGAGATATTCCAGGGAAAATAGATCAGGGAGGGCTCAAGGCTTCTGTCCCTACAGTGATGCCCGTAATCTGAAGACCTTGGACAGCTGTAGTGCGTGGGGTTTTATGGGTTGGGATTTTGGGTAACACAACATCCCTCTCCAGGGATTTCTTCCGCATTCCCATGCTCGTGCTTTTCCCAAACGAAGCGCACTCTGAGCTGGGCCCCAATGGTTGGTGTAGGATGCAGGGGGCTGCGAAAGCCAGGGGAGCGGGAAGTCTGTCAGCCGGGATGAGAGGCAGGTGCCGCTGAACCGGCTCAACACAGCTCGTGATTCCCGGCTAACAGCTCCTGCTCCGCTTCCCTCCCGCTTCCCTGCTCCACGCTGCTCACACTGGGTCCGGCTCAGCACCGCTGGGGCTGCAGCAGATGGGGCAAACTCCCCACCCTGGGGTGGGCTGGTGGGGTGGGAGTGGGGTCTCTATCCCCACACTCTGTGAGGGACGGGATGACTGTTCATTTGCAGGGTGAGCAGTTCCTGCTCTGTGTCCGGAGGGATGTGCCGGAGCTCTGCCGCCGTCCAGCGCAGCCCAGCCGCTAGCAAAAACAAACACCGCGGGGTCCTCGGTGTGGGGGTGCCCTGCGACACTCCTCAGCCTCTTCCTCCTCATCCCGTGCCCGGGCAGGGCAGGGAGGCGGCCGGGACACGGCCTCGGGGGTGGCATCGGCCGGGGAGGAGGAGGAGGAGGAGGAAGAGGAAGGCGGGTGGGGCTGCGGCTCCCGCTGGCCCCGCAGCGCCGGGGCTCGGCAGCTCCGCTCAGAGGGACCATGGGCGACCCCGAAGGGGCGGCGGGGAGCGAGACCCCGGAGGGGAGCGGGGAACCCCCAAAAAGCAGCGGGGATCCCCCGGCTCCGTGCCCGGACTACGAACTGTCCGGCAAGGTGAGAGGCGGCGCGGGGTGAGCAGGGATGGACCCTCCAAGAGGGGAAGGTTTGGGTTCGCTCCCCGGCTCAGGGGAGACAAGGAGGGGTTTAGGAAGGGTTCCCGGGGCCGCCCGCTTCCTTTGCTGCAGCGATCGCGCCTAGGCAGGAGATGGCGAAACGGAGAAGGAGTCAGCAGCCCCAGCTGATCCCCCCAACCCTTCTCTGCCCCGGGAGTCCCCCGACACAGCAGGTGCGGGAATTGGGGTTTTCCCTCCCAGGAGGTGGCGATGGGGGAGTCCCTGTCCCGGGGATGCGGGGGAGGAGGTCCGTGCCCCGGGGTGGCAATAGGAGGGACCAGCTGCAGGAACCGGGCTTTGGGGGGCTCCCGGGGGGAAGAGGAGCATGGCCAAACCTGCCCCCTGAGAGCCCGTGAGACCTTTTCCAGAACAAGAGGCTCATGACAGCCCCTCAGCAGTGCCCCCCATGACACAGGGCAGGGGGAGCAGGACCCCATCCAGGCCATAACAGCACCCCAAGGGCTCTGTGGGAGCAGCATTTGAGCCCCGGATCCAGCCCCGGATCTCCCTTCACCCACACCACAGCATGCCACTTGTGAATGTCTCTGCACCCCTGCCAGGATTTGGGGCAGGGGGAGCCCTCCTTCCTGAGTGGTCCCCTCTTCCCTACACCCCAGCCCAGACAAGGAAGCACCTTCTTCATCTGAGCAGCTTAGGAGAGGCACGGGACTGGTGCACCTTTTACCCACAAAATTTAATATACAGCTCCAGGCTGAGCCCAGCACTGATGGTGTCAGCCCTGACACCCCCTGCTGCCTCACTAAGCCGGTTCCAAAGTGGTCCTAAATGCTGCCACCTTTTCTAAACTGCTTTTATTCCTTTGCCTTTATCCTTCCCTCTCTGACTCCTCTTTGTGGAGGGCAATTTCCATGTTTGAGGGGGAAAAACAATTTTCAGTTTGGTCTAGTGAGGTGGAGGCAGAACTCAGCAGTGTTCCAAGCTCCCCACAAGTCTTGTAGAAGGATTTGACCAGCAAAGTGGTAGCAGGAGGCAGAGCATTTCCAGCCACCAGCTTTGGCATTTGCTGTGCCATCCCTGTGGAAGGTGGCCAAGGCCCTGGTGTTTGCCTGCCCCAGAGGCAGCCTAGCCACAGGGATTTACTTTGCAAGCTCCAGCATCCTGTCAGGGTGAACATGTGGGGATGGACCTTCCTGCTGAAGTCCTGCTCACTGCTATTTTTTGTACGGGGCCAGATGCAGTCAGGTTAATGATTGCTGGACAGGAACAGGTTGCTGCAGGTAGGGAGAAAGAACACAGCATTGGGAAAGGCTGTGCTTATAGAGCCCAGAATTGGTCCTGGCTGCTCCCTGCCTGAGTCCAGCAGAGCTGGAGTGGCAGGAGAGCTTGGGCTGATCTTGTTTGCTTAGCAGGAGGGGAAAGGAACCATGTTTGCTTTGGTGTCTGAAGCAGGCACTGACAGGGAGAGAGTCCCGGACACACAGGGTTTGCCCAAGCCATGCATCAGCACTTGGGCTGGGCACACCCAGGTCCAGGGCAAAGTGTGAGCTGAGATGGCTTCACAGGTTTGGGAGCTGTGGATGGTTCTTTAGGAGCCTCCTGGGCCAGGAGATGGCCAGGGGCTAGCTAGGAGATATTTCTTCTTGCTGCAGGACTTGCTTTCACACCAGCTCTCCCCCTCTTTCATGGCTGAGAGCTGCTCTGCTGTCCTGGAGAGCCACTTGGCTGCACCCTCAGGGGTCCCAGCTCCCACGGGACTTCCCAGACCCATCAGTACCAGCCCTGGGGAAAGAAACGAAGGGAGAGAAGGAACTGGGGAGGGCTCAGCACCAGTGAGGGGTGCTGCTCCCTCCCTGTCCTACTGACATCTCTCCCTGCGCCAATCTTGCAGGTGATGTTACTTGGAGACTCGGGCGTGGGGAAAACCTGCTTCCTGCTCCAGTTCAAAGACGGGGCCTTTCTCTCCAGGATGTTCATAGCCACCGTGGGCATAGATTTCCGGGTGAGACCACCACAGCTGCCAGCTCCTCAACTCCCTCGACCCACACCTTAACCAGAACAGGGTGCTTGGGAGGGGGAGCAGGGAGTTTCCAGCCTCTGTATCCCCAATTGTCTCCAAATCAGCAGCAAGTGCTTGCTAGAACCTTTCCAACCCTCCCTGGGAGAGCAGTAACAGACAGAAGAGCCCACTGGTACTGTCACCTCTTACCTTTAAATCAGCAAACAGTCTAGGTTTAGCCTATCCCAGCTGTGTTCATGGGCTGGGGGTGTGTGCTGGGCAGACAGTACACTCCGCCACGCAGACCAAAGCCAACAGCTGGGGGGGACAAACACTAGTTCCTGTAATTTCATGCCTTGAAAGGGCTGAAATGGGCTGCTGAGAAGTTGTTAGGGCTACCAGATCCTGTTTAAAACCCCACGCTACTCTCTGCTCGCCAAATTTCAGCTGCAGGGTCTCTCTAAGGGTGTCCAAGGAGGCACAGCTTTTTGCAGCACAGGCAGAACAGGAAGGAAGTCACGGGGGTGTCCCCAGGCAGGGCCCTCCCCACAGCCACTGACACGTGTGGAGTGCAGTCAATGCTTCCTCTACCCCCACAGCTGCAGCTGCTCTAGTTTTCTGCCACTTTTGCTGCCCTGGCTGCGTTTGGCTTTTGGTGGAACTGGGAGCTTGGTGATCAGGGACTGGGGGAGAGACAGGGCTGTGGGTTTGGTTTGAAGGGGCCATGAGGCCTGTCCTTAGGTTAAAGCCATGAAAGAAGGAAAATCTGCTGTGTCCCACTGCTGGGCTCAATGCCTGTGTCCCCAGAGGTGTTGCCAGCCTGTAGGTACCTGCTCTGCCTTGTGCAAGCATCCCCAATGAGCTCATAGCTCACTGCTCTAGGTAATCTTCAGAGTCTCCTAGGACACGTTTTTGTTTTATCCAGCCCGTTTGCTCAAATGCTGTCATCTCCACATGGGCTGAATTTCCATTTCAAACAATTCCAGGCAACCAAATTATTTATAGGGGTTTTCTCTTTCCATACTCCAAGTATGGTTCTTTAAGAGTTTTAAAATAGCTTTTCAGTAGTTTTTGCTTTTCTTTCTTCTGGCCTCTGGTGAGAAGTCCTTGTGCTTCTGAGATGAGAACAGCGATTGCTTAAGCCTCAATAGCTGCCTTCCCAGCTCAGTTGGAAATGCCTCTTTCCTTCCCTGATCCCAGCCCAGCCTGGCTGCAAACCATTCTGACCCAGATTTCCTCCTGCCATGCTAGATACAGTTGTGTGCTATATGCAACCCCTACAGCTCAGTGTTTACTATCTCCTTTAAGAACCAAGCAAGGCTCCACCAGCAAGGAAGCCTGAGCAAGACACCCAGCATCATCCAGTGCATGTGCCCAGGCAGTTTGTAGTGTTCAAAGCTCTTAAATTACTGAAAACAGACTGAATTTTTAGTGCAGCGGTGGTTCCTGAGTACATGGAGCTAAAGAGTCCCATCAAAAAGATCAGGGCTTTTTGGTGAGCAAACATAAAAGCACATGAAGGTGTTATTAATAAATGCAAATTTATGTGTGGTTCATCCATGCCTCCCCACTTTCACAGCTCTGCCAGCTTCCCAGGGGCTGCTGCAATCCCAGAGCTTCCTGGCAGAAGCCAGAGCAGGTCAGTGTTCCTGGGATTTGCTGGACAGCCAATGTCATTAACTGACTCATTAGGGGTCTTGGGAGCCACAGGACAGGAGCTCTGGCTGTAGGAGATGAATAAGGCATTGGATTCAAGGCAGGCTAGGATCTTGCTGTCCCATCTCTGCTGATTCTGCTCTTCACCCTGACTCAAGGGATTGCTGCTCTAGGATGTCCCTGTAGCTGCTGATCACGGTTTGTAGCAATGAGGCTTCAACGTCTAGCCCCACAGGAAGCCTGGCTTCATCCCACTGGCCAGAGGACAGCAGCTGAGGGGTGTGGATTGCCAACTCAGTGTCAGGGCTGGCTGGCACATGCACCAGGGCATGCTTTGGGCTGATAAATGTGCTCTCCTTGTCTTCTGCAGAACAAAGTGGTGGCCGTGGATGGTGTGAAGGTGAAGTTGCAGGTAAGCTTTGAGAGGGGGGAACAAATTTCCAGATGGAAACCCACCTCTGTGTGTGGCGCTCTGTCAGGGCTGGGAGCCACAGGAGCAGACCCAGCTGGGGGAGGTTGCTCTCCCTGCTCTCACCAGGGCAGTTTCTCAGCAGATCTGGGACACAGCAGGACAGGAGCGTTTCCGCAGCGTCACCCACGCCTACTACCGGGATGCCCAAGGTGAGTTTGGGGTCCAGCAGGGATGGGAAGACCATCCAGAGCACATCCCTGCAGTGTAGCAATGCCTCTGCCTCTTCCCCTCCAGCCCTGCTCCTGCTCTACGATATCACCAGCAAGATGTCCTTTGACAACATTCGTGTGAGTCCCACTGTGGGTTGGGAGTGTTTCTCCCCAGGGGTCCTAGGTGCCCTGCTTGGCTGACTGGGTGTTTGGGGCAGCTGGGAGCCTGTTTTGCCTGTAAGCACTGGCTGTTCTGGCCAGACCCAGCCAGCTGGGAGCTCATCCCAGGGCACCTTGCTGGGTGCTGCATGGCTGGGTGAGTTTTGTTTAAGGACATGTTGAATGCTTGAGGGAGAAAACGTGGTTTGGGAAGGATGTGAACTACAGCTTGGGTGGTAACCAGGAGATGGGGTGTTTTCAGGACGGCTGTGATCATCTGTGATGCTGGAGTAATTCCTGTGCCGAGAAAAGTCATTATCCCTGTCCTCGTGGGTGAGAGGTGGGGGTGTTGAGGGGTGTGAGGGCTAAGAGGGAAGGGAGGGTGTACTGAGGGGTGGAAGGCTGAGTTGTGAGGGACAGGAGTACCCCTCACCTCAACACAGTCCTGCTGCCCTACAGGCCTGGCTGACGGAGATCCATGAGTATGCCCAGAAGGACGTGGTCATCATGTTGCTGGGCAATAAGGTGTGTGTCAGGTCCCTGTCCACCCTGGGGTTTGCTGTGCTATGCTGTGCCCTTGCCATTCCCATGACTGAGCAGGGATGGGGCTCTGCCTGCACCCTTTACCGGGATCTGCTGCTTTCTGGGCTCAGAAAGCCAAGCCCAGAGGTGATCCCAGGGGTTTGAGGGGGGGGTCGGATCCGGCAGTATTCCCGGCAGTATTCCCGGTAGCCAGCGGGTGGCAGCACGAGGCTGAGGCTGCAGGTACAGGATGCTCCTCGTGTGGGATGCTTTGGTATGGGATACTGCCGGACTGTGGAATGCCCACCCAGGCCTGGATGCACTCCTGGACCTCAGGTAACCCCAAGCCCTAGAGGCCCAACAAGGTTCCAGATTCTCTCCAGGGGTCCTAGATGGTGCTGGGTGCCCAGTGCCCAACTGGATTTCCCCCTGGATCCTGGATGATGCTGGGTACTTGATGCCCAGCAGGGTACCAGAGCCTCCCTGGGTCCTAGATGCGCTCAGGTACTGCCCCAGGTCCCAGGTGCCCCCTGGCATCCTCAATGCCACCAGGTTCCAGATGCTCCACAGATCCCAGATTCTCTGGGCAGTGGATACTTCTGGATCTCTAATGCCCCTTGTTCCTGTCAGCCCCTTGAACACCCTACACTGCTGGTTTGGCAGATGCCCCAGGGTGCCAGCTGGCCTGGTGTGTGATGATATTTTCCTTCCCTTGGCAGGCTGATGTGAGCAACGAGAGGGCTGTGAGGACAGAGGATGGAGCATCACTGGCCAGGGTGAGTTGTGCCAGGGTCTAACCAGACTTAAGCCCCCCCAGACAATTTCATGTCACTCAGGGTTCCCATGCAGTCGTGCCATCCCCTCTGAGTGCCCAGACCTGCCTAGTTCTTGCAGGGGCAGCATAGCAGTCACTTGCTTGCAAAACCTGGGGCAAGGCAGGGAAAGGATGACCCTCAAGCCTTGTCCAGGCTATGGGAATAATTCAGAGAGCCAGGAGGCATCTTGGGAATAACCAGTGATGGGGTTGTGCTGTTCTTGCAGGAGTATGGAGTGCCTTTCATGGAGACGAGTGCCAAGACAGGCATGAACGTGGAGCTGGCCTTCCTGGCCATTGCCAAGTGAGTACCTAGGGCCAGGGGACTGAGCAAGGGAGGTTTCCCATGCAGCCCCCCCACCTTCCACATACCAGCACAGTGTGGGAGGGGGTAACACAGCCCCACTGCTTTAGGGAGCTGAAGCAGCGCGCGGTGCAGCCACTGGATGAGCCACGCTTCCAGATCCATGATTACATCGAGTCACAGAAGAAGAAATCCAGCTGCTGTGCCTTCTCCTGAGGGTGGCCCAGAGGAGCTGGCAGGCCTTGGACTACAGGCAGGAGGCAGAGCGGGGCTCAATCCTGCCCTCAAGCACTGCAGGGAACCAAGCTCTGACAAGCCAAGGTGGACAGGACAGTACAGTGGAGCAGAGTGCATGAGGAGGGCCCTTGCCCTGGTGCCAGGATTCAGATCCTGCTGCCCTGCAGAGCAATGACCTGTGTGCCACTGTGGGAATCACTGTGGTGTGGTGACTGCCAGCCTGGCCAGTGAGCCATGGTGATCCATCACCTCCATCACATGAGCAGGGTGCAGGACACAGCTACACACCTTGCTGAGAGACCCTTGGAATGGCTGGAGGGTCTGTGCCATGGATGAGCCCCAGTCCTGTCCTCCCCTGCAGCTATTCCTGCTCACAGTGCTGCTGTTGTCCAACTGGAAGGGCCTGCTCCAGCCTCCGTGTCCCTGGTGCTGCCAGGCTCTGGCTTCCCTCCAAGGAACCTCAGCTCTGCCCCCCTGGGCTGCCTCACACACCCATGCCCACGCTGGGCTGTGGCTCCTCATTTCTGTAGTTGCTGTCAATGGCTTTTATCCTCCTGCCACCACAAAGGCAATGATGTCTCCATTGTATCCTGGCTCTGCTTGAGGGAAGGGTCCAGCCAAACCTGCTCCCTGCCCACACAGCTGGAGTGAGAAGCGAAATTCTCCTGGGAGCATCTGAGCAATGCTTGGAGCACTTCTGGTACACAAAGCAATTTGGATAAACTTTGCTTCCCCATGTTGTAGCAACAGAAATTTTTTTTTTTTTTTTTTTTTTTTAATAAGAAATTTTTTTTTTTTTTTTTTTATTTCAATGCCTCCAGACTAAACCATTTCCAGCCTCATGCAGGAGATGCCCATGGTGGCATCACCTGGGGTGATGCCCCAGCTCTGCTGCCTCTCAGGTCAGGCTGGGTTTCTCTCCCATCACTGCCCATGTAATACAACTATGCCTTCCTGCTGCTGGCAAATAGCAGCTGGAGCCCCCTTATTGAGATCAGATGCCTGAGAGCCTTCAAACCCTGCTCTGTTGGGGCTCAGGGACATCCCTGGTGCTCAGCCCAGCTCTGTTGCTCCCTTGAGCACACTGCCCACTCCCCTGAGCACTACCCAGAGTGGTCAGATGGTGAATATTTGGTTGTGTAGCTAAAGCAGTGACGCAGAGAGCAGCTGTGGAGTGTATGGCACTGCTGCACGTAGGAGTCAGGGATTGTCCAGCATATCTGTCCCCATCAGCATCTTCCCTGGCCCTGCGCCTGACCGCTTGTGTCTCACCTGCCCTGGTGCCTCCTTCACCCCTGCTCTGCCCCTGGCCCTCTCTTTGCAAGTTTACAGATTAAAGCTGAGTATTTTTGAGGCTTTGCATCTGTCTGATTGTTTATTGCGTGAGAAATCCCTGCCCTGGGTCTGCAACGTGGGAGGCTGCTGCAGACACAGGCGCTGCAGAGCAGCCAGACCGGGGGGCCCTGGGAGCAGCTGTGAGGAGGGGGAAGCACCCAGGGACCCTTCCTCCCTGCCGGGGGTGGGGCTTTCGATGCACATTTCAGACAGACCAAAGGTGAGAGGGGAAGTGTAAACATGGCCTGTTAAATAAAAACCAACCTCCTCCCCTGCTGTTCTCATGGTTCGGAGTCCAGCATTCCCCAAATAACTCCATCTTCCCACCAATGGCATTGCTGCTGCCGCTTGGCTGATGTCTGCAAAAAAAATGCCGGATGGCTTCAACACAAACAGACGTTGGCTATTTTCTCTTTCCCCCCCCCCCTCCTGCCTGAGCTCCTTTAACTTCACTCTAAGACACAAAATGCAAAGGGCAGCAGGAGGCAGCTGGGACACGACAGTCCTGCCTGTGCCTTGCCATCCTGCAGGCACTATTGGACCCAAAAGCAGCTTCAGCTTTTTCCTTTGCTGCTGCCTTTCTTCCTTATCGCGGTTTTGTGCTCAAACCAGCCCTGCCGGCATTGGTATTTTTTCCTGACTTAGCACAGGGTACCCAAAATGTGCTCTCATCTGTCCTTCCAAGAAGCTCACTTGTGGAGCTGTGCTGCTCACAACCCTCTTGTCAAAGGGTACGGCTGTGACACGGGCAATAGATCCCCCTGTCCTGGGGCCATGCCACAACACACTTGCCCTGGTTTTCCTCTCTGCAGGCATTTACCCTCGGCTGCCGTGGGATTCCTCTCCTCTGCTTTTCTCAGGGCCGTGCGGCTGCGGGCGAATGCTCAGCCAAGTGGAGGAAACAAATGAGCCCACCCTCTGCTCCCAGCTGGGTCCCACGGCTCCTGAGTATGACCACCCCGGGCACACACAGGGTTCTTTGGCCACTGGTGTCCCTGAGCAGGATTTTGGGATGGAATGCCTTGTGAGAGACATGTCCTATGGGCATGCAGCTGTCCTCTCCTTGCTTCTCTGTCTGCAGCTCGGTTAAACGTGATCCTGGCTGCCCTGAGGACCTTTACCCAGGAACTTCAGCCAGGCCCTGCACTGGGAGACAGCTATGGTACCTCTGTGCCACCCTCTGTG
>CM031873.1:5668153-5685387 GCA_018697195.1 Certhia americana | reverse complement strand
GCTATGGTACCTCTGTGCCACCCTCTCTGGGACAATCCCAGGAGCCCGGAGGCAGCTCTGCCGGGCACCAGCAGCCCTGCGGCGTGGCCAGAGCAGTCCAGGCTTGTTGCTGCCTTGCTCTGCCCTGGCTGAGCTCAAACCCCAGATCTCACACGCTCATGACCCCCTGCAGCTACTTCTGTTTCTCAGTCCATGAGCAGAGAACATGGAGCCAGGACAGAGCAAATCCCCTGGGGTTCCGTCCATCTTCCCCCCCTCGGGCCCCCAGCTCTAGGGTGCTGAGCGAGGTTTAGAGACAGCTGGGGGAACAGGGCTGGTATCTAATCTCCACTGCAAAGCGAATTACCTGCCCTCCTCCCGGCCCTCTTTCCCACGCAGTTACGATTTGGGGATTTTATTTTACTGTTGAAACTTCGAGCATCCGTCCACCCTGTAGGTCGGAGCAGCGGTCAGACTCCATCAGAGAGCGGCCTGGCCCCCCGGGGGTGCGGTCAGACCCCAGCGGGAGCGGTCCGGTCCCGCTGCAAGCACCGGGGCCCGGCGGCGCCGCGCCCAGAACCGCCCAGCGGGGCGGCAACACATTTGCATACCCACAGCGCATATTTGCATAGCCACACCTCTATATTTGCATAAACACGCCCCTCGCTATCCTTATACGGCGGGCATCGTCCCATCCCGCTCTCCCATTGGCGGCCGCCGGCCCCGCGCCCCGCCCCCCTATATAAGCCGTGCGGCGGGCCCGTTGCCGTGCAGTGTGCCGAGTGCGGGCTGTGGGACGGGTTCGCCGCCGCTTCCCCCGCCATGAGCAGCGGCGCGGGCCCCGCCGCCCGGCTGTGCCGCCTGGAGCGCGGCCCGGACGGGTACGGCTTCCACCTGCACGGCGAGAAAGGCAAGCCAGGCCAGTTCATCCGGCTGGTGGAGGCAGGCTCGCCGGCCGAACAGTCGGGGCTGCGTGCTGGGGACCGGCTGCTGGAGGTGGACGGCGAGAATGTGGAGCGGGAGAGCCATCAGCAGGTGGTGGAGCGGATCCGCGCTGCCGCCGGCGCCGTGAGCCTTCTCGTCATAGACTCTACGGCCGAGGATCAGCCGCCGAAGCGGGGCGGGGCGGGTGCCGAGCCGCCAGGGGTCCCGGTGGCGGCGGAGCCCGCGGTGCGAGAGCCCAGCGGTGGCGAGCAGCGGGTAAAGGAGCGGCCGGGGACTCGGGGACTGCGGCTCGGAAGTTTTCGGGGCAGGGGGTGTTGTCCGAGGAGGAGGGGTCGCCACCGGCCGAGGTCGTCGCCTTACAGGCGGGCGAACGAGAGCCGCGGCCGCCGCGCCTTCCCTGGGCATCGTGTGTGGTTTCGGTCTTGGTTCTTTCTTTCTTTTTTTTTTTTTTTTTTTTTTGCTTTGCTTTAAACGCGGCTCACCAGAACTCCCGGATCCTGCCGCTCCGGACTGCTTTGCTTTTTTTATTTTAAATAATTCTTTTATTTTCTTGATGGTCCTGTCTCCCAGCCGTGTTAGTGACGGGCGGGGCAGGCGGGCGCACCGGGGTGGTTGGTCCCAGAACTCAAGCGGAGCCCTTCGGCTCCATCCTTGTGCTGCGGGGCCGGTAGAACGGGGTGAAAAAAGCAACAGGGCGAGCTTTGATGTGCAGCTGAGCCCAGCACTGGGCTGAGACTGGCTGGCACTAACCCACCCGAAAATACAACACAAAACACGTGGTAGGGGGTGTTTTTTGGGTCTGAGACTGCAGGTATTGGTGGTAGTCATTCCTGCTTTGAGTGTGTTCAGTCTCTGCTGTGGAGTGGAGATAGCAGTGCCCTTCCCGGGCTGGGGGCTTGATCGTGGCCGTCAGTCTCCACAGACATTTCCTAACTTAGGAATGTCGGCCTTAAGCACGCGTGGGAGTGAGCAGTTGCACAAAGTGATGTAGAAAGGTAAGGAATTGAGAAACAGCTGACCTTTCATGCCCCAAGTGGTTCCTAAGAGACGCTCTGGGAGATAATACTGCTTTTTATTTACCCAGCAAAGACGTGTTTGTTGTTACAACAGACATGTGGATGGCTCCCTGGGCAGCAGCCTCTTGTGTGAGGAACCTTCTGGGGAAATCTTATAACCTGTTTCCAGAGAGGTTGGTGCAGTGGAGCCTTCCCAGTGTTGATGCTGAGCCCCAGGAAGATCTCGATGTCTCACTGAACTGTTGTCACATTGGGTTTTGCTGAGGATTAGGTGATTTTGAGCTGTGTCTCCTGTTGGACTTTAGCTTTGTGCTTGTTCTCCTGGTTGGGCTGATCCACTGCAGGCACAGCTCTCATCCCTGCCTGGATAAAACATCACTCCAGCACCTCCTTGATGGGCTTTTTTGGGTGGGAACAGCCATGCTCTATCCCTGTGCTGTCACTTGCTCACTGTCCCCTTGTATCATCCCACATCCCTCCTGTGCTGCCCCATGCAGAGAGAATGTGCCTGCTCTCCTGGATGTCACAGAGCTAGCGAGACTGTCTGTGCTCTGCTTTCTGCTCCCAGACTCCTCCATGGGCTGGGAAAAATAAAAGTGATGTTGTTAATGCAGCTCAGGTGAGTCTTCTCCCAGGCTGAGGACATGCAGCCCCCAAAGAGGATGGAGCCCTCATGCTGTGGGACCACTGCCTGCTCACTGAGTTTGCTGGAGTGATGGAAAGAGCTTAGGAAGCTGGAGATGCTCCACAAGATTTTGGGAGACAGCCCCAGCTGGAGATACCTCGTGGGCTTTGGGGGACAGTCTTGGCTGGAGATTCCCCACAGTCTTGGGGAGCAGGCTCAGGGTACAGCTCGTGCACAGTTACTGCTGGTGGTTTCTGTACTAGTGGTTTTTCTCCTATTAGAGCAGGAAGCAGGTGACATGGGGTGACATTGCCACAAGGCCCCAGACGGTTTCTTAGCAGGTGCAGCAGGAAATCTGCAGCTGGGGGCAGGTCCCAGTGGAAAAGGCTGGGTTTAAAAGTGGGTTTAGAGACATTGCCCCAGCCAAGCACCCACCAAGCAGGGTGGAAAGATGCTGGGCGGAATATTAAGCCAAGCTGAAGCAGGCAGAAAGGGATTTCTTTCCAGTGGCCTGTTCCCAACCATTGGCAGGGAACTGGTGCTGGCTGTTCCATCCCCCCACAGCCCCATCCCATCACTGTGGGTTGGTGGGATTCCCTGGGATCACAGGGGAAGTGAGAGATTTGCATGTGTCAAGAGTCCTGTTTGCTTTATTGGGCTGGACTTAGCTTTATTTGTTCAACAAGCCTGGAGACGCTCAAGAGCTGGGAGAGCTGCTTGTGGTGAACAGTGTTTAGTGTTTCCCACCTCCCAGCAGAATCTATTCTCTCTCCAAGCCCTGCTGGGTCCTGCATGATTGGATCTGCCAGGGGGCTTGGACAGCCCCACAGATCTCTGAGGCAGTTGTGGGAGACTCCTCATGGTCTCCTTTTTCATTCCTATCAAACATTGAGTGTGCAAATCCCACTGCTGCTGTGGTGGAGGTTTTGAGGTTCCCTGGGAAGCTGATCCATGTACCCCTGTCTGTGGTGCTGAGCCAGCACGGTGAGTTTCACACCCCTCAGATCAGCCCGATTTCCTGGGGCCCTGTGCCAAAGGGGTGTCCCTCCACCAAGAGCTGTGACAGTTGGTCTCTCCCCCACATTTGTTTCCGGAGGTTTCAGCTGCTCGGGAGTGTCTTGAGAAAGTTTCATGCAAACCACAGAGTGTTCCCAGGGCAGCATTGGGTGCTGCCAGTACGGTGCCCTGCTACCAGGGCAAGGCATTTGTTACCAGCCCTGGGCTTCCTTCTTGCAAATTTAGTGTTAAATTAGGGCCCTCCCTACCAGGAAGGCTCATCCCTCCTTGTAAAACCTGGGAGAGCCTCCCAGGGCTGGGTTTCAGAGTGTAACAGGGAGCAGTTCCCCCCGGCATTGGGAGCATTGCACTGGGGTAGCCGGTGTTTAATTAGGAAATGAATTAAATTTCCTCTCAAGGCAGCTGCATGAAAAGTAGCTCTAGTCAAACAGGACGTGACAGGGATGCTGCAAGGAGGCTGCTTTGCATCCCCTTTGTATGAAGCCCGAATGTGTGCGCCAGATTTTGGGACCCGTGTGAATTTGCTGGCCCAGGCATCCTCAGAGCTGTTGTGTTTCTCTTTGAGTAACTGGGAATGTTGCTGCCGCCAGCAGGCTTGATGCTGCTTGTAGGGCTGCAGGGAATTTGCTGGGACTTGAGGCTTTCAAAGCTGTTCTGAAATTTCTGTTTGGGGGCTTGGAAATGGGGATTGAGTACTGACATACTCTGCAGCTGGGGTCCCCACAATCCTGGGATTGCAGGTCCTGCTGGGTAGCTGAAGATGCTGCAGTGGGAGAAGCATCTGGTTGTGCCCCAAATCCTGTTTCAGGGTAGGAACAGCAGTGCAGTGCTGCAGAAGTCCTCATCCCAAGCTGGCATCTCTACACACAGAGGTCTCTCTGCCTTCCCTGGGTGTAGAGGGGAGAGGATACCTGTGCAGGGGGCTGATTCCAGCTTCCCCCACTGCCCTCCCTGACAGAGGTTGTAATTGCTCGTAAGGAGGCTCTGCCAGCTAATCCGTGTCCCAGCACAGCAGGACAGGATGCAGCAGCTTAGACAAATTAGGGGCATTTCCGCTGCCCAGCTCCATAGCCACGGGTCTTCTTGCATCCCAGGTGTTGGCCCCAAACCCTCTTGCCTCATGTTGCTCAGCCCAAAGGGGACTTCGGGGCTGGGAGGATACCCTGCCATGGGGAGCTCACCCCATGGATGGGCAGGATACAGCAGCTGAAGGATCGGATGCATTTGTTTTCCTCTCTGGGAGGCAGAATGGTGGCTGCCCGCAGGGTTTCTCTGATTTGGGGAGGGTGCAGGCAGCCTGGCACGCTGGGCTGGAGGAGCTGCCAGCCACTGGTGGGGGGATGCTGGGGGGCTGGGTCATGGCTTGGCCGGGCTGCCCTCGCATCGAGTGCTGCTGCCTTGGCCAGCTGCCTTTGCAGGATCAGTGCCTCCATCACCACCATGACCTGTCCCTGTGTCCTGACACATCTGTTCACCCTGCAGGGCTTCCCATCCCCCAGAAAAATTAATGGCACCAGCATCTCATGGAGCCCAGGCTGCCAGGGCTTTGTTGGTATGGGTGGGAGTGAAGCCCTCCCTCCCTCCCTCCTCCTCCTCCTCTCCCGGGAGTCCTGCCAGCACCGCTTGCTGGGTGCTCCCTCTGGCTTTGTCCTCAGCTATCGGCGTGGAGCAACCCCACAGTGCTGCCAAAGGCACTGGGAATGTGGGTGCTCCAGGGTCTGTACCCCTTGCTCAGAGTTGAGCCAGGACAGGGATCTAGAGAGGTGCTGCCTTCCTCCAGGCTCCAGCAGCTCCTGCCTTTTGTCCTTATTTTGGCTATTGTCTGTTCCCACCATTGCTTGGGATCTCTGTCTGGGTTGAGGATGCTATCATGTCCTGTGAACCTGCTGCCACCTGGGCACGGGGGTACAGGAGGGTGGAAGGGGCAAAGTCGAGGGGGTCACAATCCTCCACCCAGTCAGGGAATCCACAGCTGGGCTGTTGCACTGGGCATGTGAAGCTGAGACACGTGGAGAGCAAGTCCTGCACGCCAGTGCTGAGGCATCTTGGGATCACCTTCACTCCTGGCAGATGTGCTGGGTGCTGCCTGCACCTCCCTTCCCAGGGTGTTGTCAAGTGGTGCTGAGGTGGCTGCCAGCCTTGACCATGAAGGAAAGTATTGTGCAAGAGGATGGGGCTTTATCAGGGCTTTATTGCAGCGTTGGGCTTAGCAATTGTAAATGTGTCACCCCAGCCCGTGTGGGACCCTGTGCAACACCAGTGTGACAGATATGGGATATCAGCACCCCAGGATCCAGGTTTTCCCTGCAGTGGGCAAAGGTGATTTCATAGCAGGATGCAAGGGTGCTGTGCAGGCAGTGAACAGCACCCTGGTGCAGATGTGGGAGGGCAAATTGCTGCAGTGCCTGTCCTCAGTGATGCTATGGGTATGAACAGAGAAAAAAATGATCTTGGATGAAAGATTAAATACTAGACCCCTTGGTGAGGAATATTCCAGCAGTTTGAGTGAGGCTTGGCTGCTGGGAGAGCCCAACCAAAGCCCAGGTTCTGGTGGTGAAGGTGGGACCAAACTATTTTATATATATAAATTGTAAAAGTGGTATTGGGTGCTAAGGTCAGAGCAGTTCTGACAGTGCCAATACAGGTGTCTGGTTCTTGTCACCTGGATCCTCTGGTGCTTCCTGGACATCCCACTCCCCACTGGGTGAGCAAAGACAGTTCCTGTGTGCCAGGCTCCTGGGGATGCTTCTGCTTCTTCCTGCTGCTCACCGTGTGGGGAGCTTAGAGAGCACCAAGTGGGCCAAGTGAGTGGCTGTTGCTGCCCCACTGGGGTTCTCTGGCTCCAGGTACTGGTGGGTCCACAGGTCAAGTTGAAACCAGGTGCAGATGAGCTGGGTGTTGCCTCCTGGAGAGGTGAATGTCCCAGTCATATTGCCCCAGTGGAGCTGGTTTCTGTTTTGCAATCCTGGAAGGCCAAGCCGGGGCATGGAGGTGCCTCAGCATTCCAGCTGCTCCATCTGGATTCCAGCTGTCTGCCTGAGCCCTGTGTGCCCCTTCCCTGCTGACAATGGCTGAGGGGTGCTCTGGGGTGGGGGATCTTCCTGAGCCCATGGCTGGGTTTGGCAGGGAGAGGGGCTACAGCTGGCAAGGGGGTGATGGAGGGGACCTGTGCCAGCACCTGAGACCTTTCCAGTAGCCAAAGCTTCCCGAGTGGGGTGGGGTGAAGTGGGGGTGCTTCCCAGCAGCCTTGGCTGTGTTTCTTCCTCCACGTTCATGGCATTTGTAGTCCTGATCCCAAAAGGAAGAGTGTGGTCTGGGAACACACACATGATAACATGTTTCTTCAATGCTTCACTACAATTAGTGTGCCCTGCACCAATTAATTAATTAGAGCCCAAAATGATAGGGTGTTTGGCACCCTTCATCCTATCTTGAGGTGTCAGTGCCCACAGGTGCCCACCTGAGGATGGTGTCCCTGCCACTCCAGCAGCTGTCTGGGGTTCCTGGTGCTGTCCTTGGGTGTTTGAGGGGGGTCCAGGAGCAGTTCATCCACAGATTGTTTCCATTGCAGGAGGAGCTGAGACCTCGTCTGTGCCACATGAAGAAGGGACCTGATGGCTATGGCTTCAACCTGCACAGTGACAAGAGCCGCCCAGGGCAGTACGTGCGTGCCGTCGACCCCGGCTCGCCAGCTGAGGCAGCAGGGCTGGCCCCCCAGGACCGCATCATCGAGGTGTGCTGGGCTGAGGGGAGCTCTGAGGGTTCTCTCTGAAAAATTTGGCACTCCCTCCCATCCTGGTGCCTGGGAGACAGCTGCCCTCGGCCAGGAAGGTGTGCAGTGTCCCTGGTGCTGGCAGTGACTCACAGCACAGCTGCCCGACCTGCATCAGCCTGCTGGTCCCCACCCAGGGGTGCAGCACTGTGGAGGGCTGAGACTGAGCATTAATTTGCTGTCTGGGGGTTAATTAGCAGTAGCACTGCATCAGTGTCCCTGGGATGCCCCTGGGGTGGGGCAGGCTGAGGACAAGGTGCAGAATGGTCTCAAGTCGTGCTGTCAGGTGTGACCAGGGTGGGGATGAGCTCTGGTTTGTGCCAGGTGAGACAATGATCCATGAGACCAAAGACCAACTGAGCCCCAGCCTGCTGCACACCAGGACATGGAGTTGCACGTTCTTCTGGGGTTTTTTGAGATGATGGCATGGCACAAGGGTTTTGTGCCAGCCCCAGGTCCATGCGCTGCTGGGAGTTCCCTGCCAGCTTTGCCCATTCAATCCCATGCCAATCACTCAGAGAAAAATCTGCTTTTAATGAGTTTTTCCTGGCTTCACTGCTAATCCCTGCAAGGCTGCAAATGCCTGTGGGGGCTGTGGGGTGGCTGTTCTGGGATTGTGACTGGTACCAATGCTGGTACCTGTCCCCTCCATGGTGCTTCTGAGGGATGGATGTCCCTGGCTCCAGTGGTGATGTGGTGCCTGCAGGTGAATGGTGTGTGCATGGAGGGCAAGCAGCACAGTGACGTGGTGGCAGCCATCAAGGCAAGTGGTGACGAGACCAGGCTGCTGGTGGTGGACGTCCTCACAGATGAATTCTTCAAGAAGTGCAAGGTGGTTCCCTCGGAGCAGCACCTGAAAGGTGGGCTGGGAACTGGTGGCTGGGAGGGGTTTGTGCCACCTCTGCTGGCTGTGTGTCACCTTCTCACCAAACCTAAGGGTGCTGAGCCCTGGGAGGAGGTCTTATCACCCTGGGGCCAAGCACCTGGCTTTGAGGTCTTCATGCCTGGCTGAGGGCCCCATGTCAGGCTGCTGGGGCTGATGTGGGCAGGTTTATGGCCCTGGGTTGCACTTTGATAGGGTTTATGGTCTGGGGAGCAAACAGGCATTAGCTGCCCTTTGCTCTCCTCTCTGGCCCTCCCTGCTGTCACAGTGGCCCCCAGGAGGATGGGGAGGGGATCTCACTGGGCTTCACATCATGATTGCCATCATGGGGATACGTCTGGCAGCATTCCCCTGTGCCACAGGGCTTGCTGCAATGGGTGGTTAAAAAATTCAGGACCTGGCCAGACCCTGGGCAGTGTTGTGTGAACATTGGCCATGTACAGCCTTGGCTTGCCCTCCATTGGCAATGGGACAAAACAAACACATCCTCAGCTGGTGCCTGTGTCCTTATCTCACAGGTCCCTTGCCAGAACCAGTTGCCAATGGTGACATAGGGAAGGTAAGAGCCTCATCTTGATTTTAATTCCATCTATGCCCTCTTCAGTCACGGACCCTGTTCATGTGCTCTCTGCCCATGGGTGGGTGATGCCACCAGACACCACAGTGGTCTCAGGCTGCCACACAAGAGGCGGTGCCACTGGGAAGGGAACTGGTGTCCTCCAGGAAGAGGGATGCTTGTGATGCTGAGTGGCATGGAGGTGGCTGTTTTCCTCCTCTCTTTTGCCTTCTCATGCTCCAGGGCTGGGAGCCCTCGTGCTGCAGTAGGGAAGTAGCACCCAGCCCTGCAGCCACCCTCCTCCTCCCGTTCCTGCTAAAGTCAGGGCAGGCAGGCTGGGATTTAATCCTTCCCCGCTCTGGATGGGCAGCGCTAGAGATATTTATGTGCCTGGAGCTTGCAGGGGATTATGTGTGGGGAGGATAGATTTCATGGCCCCCTGGGTGGGACTTGCAGCTCTGGAGGCCGTTCTCAAGCCCCAGGGCTGGAGTTCATATTCCCTTCCTCCTTCCTGCAGGAAAGTGGTGGAGAGCCACTGTCCAACTCAGTGTCTGAGAGCCCGTCCAGCCCCGTGGCACCTGCTGTGTCCCCCAACTCCAGTGAGACCCACAGTGAGGTAGGGCTGGGAATGCTGAGGGGAGGTGGTGGCTGGAAACACCTCAGGAGGATCTCAGCTCAGCAGGGTCTGGGCTGAGCACCCAACATGGGGCTGTTCAGGGGATACACAGTGCGGCTGACACCACCTCTCTTCCCCAGCCTCACACACAGGAGGGTGACAAACACCATTCAGCATCTGGCTCCCTCCTGGACCTTGACATCCCGCTGGCTGTGGCCAAGGAGCGGGCGCACCAGAAGCGCACCAGCAAGAGAGCACCGCAGATGGACTGGAGCAAGAAAAATGAACTGTTCAGCAACCTGTGAAGGCCCTGAGGCAGGTGAGGGTCTTCTAGACCCCCAGCCCCATACCCACCTCTCCTGCACTCCTCTCTTCCCTGCCATGGGCTCCAGGTGGAGACGTGGGGCTGCTCCCTACCACCCTGACTGAAGAGCTGGGGTGGCCAGTGAGCACCCCTGCCAGAGGGGTTCTGGGCCGGGGGTGCTGGGGGTGCCCCCTCCCAAAAGCTCATCCCCAGGGTGCTCCTCCAACCCTGCCTTGAAGCCTTGCAGGCACAAGCAGGGGTTCAGGAGGGATCAAGGATTTGGGGTGACCTGATGCCCAACACTCCTGATCCCCACTGTTCCCTGTTTTTTTCCTCACCCAAGCCCCATCTCCATTTGAGATCCCCCCAAATTATCCTTTAACTGCAAAACCTGAGGCTTTTAGTGTCTCCTACCAAACCCCACCTGCCCAGCCACTGACCACAGCTGGGGTGTTTGACTCTGGCCTGGCAAGCTCCATCCACAATGACCCTGTCCCTTTGCCTCTTCAGTTGCAAGGAGGGGATGGATGCCCAGCGCTGGGGAGTGCCCAGCACCCTGCCCTGGGGCAATTTTGGGAGAGGAGAGGGTGTCTGGAGCTAGCACAGCAAGCAATAATAGTCTCCTTTGCTTCTGCACATTCCCGGAGACAGAGCCAATCAGGGTTTGAATACAACACTGTTTAATTTTAAAGCTTCTCATAATTTTTTTTTTCTGAAATAAGTGTTTTTTCAATCACTTTTTTTTTTTTTACCTGTATTTTGTGGAAATTTTTCCTGTGGATGTTTTGTTTCCATGTGCTGCAATCAGGTGTTGTTGTACTGTTGAGCTCAAGAGAAATTCTGTTTACTGGAATAAACCTCTCTGACTTCACAAGCCTGGTTTAAAGATAAATCCTTCCAGAGCCTGAGGGGGGTGCAGAGGGTGTGCTGTGGCCAAGGCTTGGGGGAAAGGCAGGTAACTGGGGGGACACTGGGCCTGGTTTGGGTACCCCTCAGCACCTGATGGGGACACGTTGAGGGGGTTGGGGAGGCACTGGCTGCTCCCAGTGGGGGTTAATACCTCGGGATGATTAATGAGCTTTAATCCCCTGGGGAGTGAGTGGGGGTGGGGGTGATGCAAAGCTCTAATCTGCTGTCTGCCAGCCAGGCTGGAGGACAGCAGCTCTGTGTTGGGGGCAGCCCAAATGTGCCCCCAACCCCTGAGGGAGTTTTTGGGATGATACTGGGTTGCACCTGGGTTGAGAGAAGGCGGGGGGATCAGTGAGGAGAGGGGTGCTTGTCCCTCTGAATGGATGGATGTAGCCCTGGGTGTCTCAGTTGGGCCAGACTGATGGCACAGTAGGACAAGGCAGGGCTGTGCCTGGCCTCTGTCTGGTATCATTGCTTCCTCCCCTTTTGCACATTCTTGTTTTGTGCTCCCAATCTGCAAAGAAGCTCTTCCACCTGAGCACATGAATGGTCCCAGCACCTCAGTGACACACAGGTGACGAAGTGCCACCAGATTTCTGGGAGATGTGCAGGCTGTCACTTCCTCCTGGAAGCTGGGGGAGCCCATTCCAACCTGTGTCATCCTCCAAAGCTGTGTCCTCTGAGGGAAGGTGAGCCTCCATCCCTTCTGTTTCCCATCCTCATCCCCTGGGGCAGCAGGACACCCTACCTGGGATGGATGCCACAGGGTGGGGCAGCCCATGCAGGAAAGGAGTGGGGGCATCCAGTGGGTCCCAGCAGAATCTTTTTCCTCTTGGCCTGGTCAGAGCAGCTGGGCACTGGTTCCCTGTGGGAACCCTGTCTGAGCCCTGCTGGGACTCTCCCCCCAGCCTTTGGGATGGGCTGAGCTCTGGGACAGACCCAACTTTGTTTTGGGTTGCCAGGGAAAGGCTGTTCCCAGCTGCCTGTGGAGCCAGGGCAGCGCCGGCGTTGCCGGGGACCGGGAATGCCAATCGGGGCCCTCACGGGCTCCAGAGCAACCGGCTGGGCACGGGGAGCTGCAAGAGGATATCACTGGGTCCCTTCCCCCTGGCAGCAGAGGTTAAAAGAAATTATTTTTCCCACCTTGGTCAGGTTTCAGGGGAGCAAATCCCAGCCCAGCTACATCTTTCCTGCTGGCTTGGCCTTGCTCCTCTGGCAGAGCACCTCTGCTCCTCATGGAAGGAGCACCAGAGGCAGCAGTTCACCCAGCAGGTTCTGTAAATCTTGTTCTGGAGGACAGAATCCATTTCTGCCTGCAGCAGGTGACGAGGAGCAGGAGGATTAGTAGCCCTTGTCATGGTAATCCCAGTGGGAAGTAGTGCTGCTTTTCACCTTATTACTACGCAAACCGTTCACTACAACTAAATCCACACTAAATACTTGTTTAAAATGCCATGATACACTGTTCCCACGCTTGGCTTTAATATTAGTCACATGAATTATGTATTTAAATTAGCTAAAATTGGAAAACTAAAGCCCTCAGGCTGTGTATTGCTAGAAATACAAGCACAGCCACACTAAAAATTCCACAGATTGCCAATTTCCAAAACATCCCTGAGCAAATCTGAAAGTTATTACTTGATCATCCATCATTGAAACAGATAATTTGTGGTCTAGGATTAGCCATTACAGCTGCTGTTACAGTGGGAAAACACACAGGAGTATCAGTTATCCTTCTTACCTTCTGTCCTCTCCTCTTAGCTTCCCTGCTGTGGACAGTGTGCGTAGGTCAGGAGAGGTCAGGTTGAGTAACTGCACAGGGAAGTTTGCCCAGTAGGAGTCAGGCAAGCGCCTCTTTTTCATCCATGGATCTCAGATCCACTGCAGCAGTCTGGCTAACTCCTGCCCTAAATATATCTGCCCCCCAGTAAGAAATACTTTACCCACATTCATCTTTATCTTAGTGGAGAGCAGCAAATGGAGCCTCCAGGCTCAGCAGAGCAAGTCCTGAGCTGGTGGAAGAAGGGAGCTGTCTCCTTTCAGTGTGTTCTCCTTGCTTTCATCAAAGCAGCCAAGGAAAATGAAGGGCACCATCACTACTGGCCTGAGGTTTTCATATCTGGAGCACAGCCCTGAAGGTGAAGGGGGTATATCTCAGAAGCCTCCTGCAGCTCTCAGTCCCCTCATTGTGGTGGGGCTCAGCTCTAGTCTTGATAAACCAATATCAACAATTTCCATCATATTAACTTGCACTTTGTTTGTGCTTACCCACATCTGGGCTTCTCCCTGCCAGGACTGAGCAGTGCCCCCCTGCAACCTATCACACCCCAGGAAAATGGATTTAAAGAGTGTCTGTTGTCCTTTACAACTTCTAAACCACTTTTTGAACTGCCAAAGAGAGCAGCTGAGCCCCACATAGTGTTCAGGAACCTCAGATCTTTGTGATTTTTTAATTTTTTTTTTTAATTCAGGAGTAAAAAAAGTCTAAGCTGCCAGTCTATGGAACGTCCTCGATGATGAATCCTGATTTAAGAGCAGTGGGAGAAGTTTCTGCTTGTCCAGGAATCAACTGCTGGTGATTTTAGGCTCTGTTGGAACAATACATCAAAGTTAGAGTCACTCCTAGCCTAGTCACTCCTGTGAGTTAGTGGGTGTTCCCCAGGTCTAAATTTCAGGCAGTAATCCTGGCTGGCAGAGCAAAGTGCAAAGTTGACAAGATGACAAAGCAGCTGAAGGAGACAGATGAAAACAGTTCCAGTGTTGGTTCACTGGTGTCCTCCACACTCAGACCTTGCAACAACGTCCAATTTCTCCCTGGAAACCCAGCCAATGTCTGGAGGTGCCTGTCAGATGTCCAGCACCCCAGCTGGCTGCTTCAGCTCAGCATAGCTCTTCTCCTCCACATGGTTTGTCTGCTCCAGGAGCCACTGTTTCTCCTGGTCACTGACATCCAGCCTCAGTGTCACCTCCTGGAAAATGCTGTTCACAGCAACCTGCAGCACACAGAAGGAAAGCAGTTCAATCCCAGCCACAGGGTGAATGCTGCTCACATTCTCTGGGGAGATGGGCCATTACTGCACCTCCTTAAAGTGAAGCTTTTTGAACATGCAGATACTGGCTTCATTTTCCTGACCAATCTTAGCCTCAAATTTGGTGATCCCCAGTTTTCTCACTCCTGCAGGAGAAATCAGAGAGAGAGGCACTTCTATTACGTGCAACATCTATAAAAGCACAGGACTCCAGTTGTGGGGCAGATGCATCCTTTACTACCCTGCCTGTATCACTGAGAATTATGTGCTCCCAGATCCCAGCCCCATTCACACTCCTATTCCTGTGCACAGAGCCACCCTCACCATAGGCCATCATCAGCAGAGTTGCCTCCTTGCCAAACCCTTTGCCACGGCAGCTGGGCTCTGAAAGAGAGAGCACAGAGTCAGCATCCAGTTAGGGGAGACAAACCATCCACACCAGTCTCAGAAGAGGGTGTCACCTGGACACGCCATGGACTGATCAGGGCTGAACAGCCATGATAAAGCATAAGAATAAAAACAGCTGATGCAGGAACATCAGCATCTGCCTGCAGCATGCAGCCACAGAGTTCCAAGCTATGAAGCAGACCCTGACCTGCAATCATGATTTCAATCTCGCCCACAGTCGGGTCCTCAGCATTGGTGAGGAAGAGATTCACATCCCCCACCATGGAGTTCTCCTCCACCTGCCCAGGCCAGCGCCTCGAGTCCAGCACGATGAAGGTGCACTCTACAGAAAACAAGAATCTTTAGCATCTTTAGAGTGTGCTGATAATTATTCATAAATTACCAAAGAATGAAATTAAAGGTGTATAATGGACAGGGGAACAACAATTTCCACGTGTTAACAGCAAGGAGGAGTTAATAATTTGGCTTCCCACACCAGGTGTACCTGTTTCCACCTGCAGAAATGAATGAAATACTTGGAAAAACCTATTGTGAGGGTGACACAGACACCAAGACTATGAAGAGTCTGTGGAAGAAGTGTAAAAGCTTCCTTCCCATGTCTGAAGCCTCCTTGTCTTGTCTTACTCAGCAGCAAATTGGGGCAAAGAATTGTTTAGTGCACAAGAGGCTGAGACTGAGTGATTCATCTGATCCATGTTATTGCTGCTCTGAGTAAGGTTTTTAATGCCACCTAAGACAAATGCTCCAGACTGATGTCTTTGCCAGCTTAGGTATTTTCTAGCTCACTAAATTTCTACCAGCCTTTTATGGGCAGTGATTCATTACCTGTAGGAGAGTCAGGGAACCAATTCAATCAACACACCTGAACCAGGTGATCATAAAATCATGCAATTTATCAAGGAGAAACACAACCTCCTTCTACCTTTTTGCAACTATCAGACCTGGGGCATGTTGCCTGTGCAGGAGTGATGCTTAATGATTTTTAGCTCAGCACAAAATGCTGTGGGCAATGAATCACTCCAGTCTCTAGAAAACTGCATAAAAAGGACAAACAGCTCAAGGAAGTAGATATTCTCCATTTCCCTGAGTATATACCAGCTGTAATGAGAAAACCAGTTCAAGCTGCTGTGGTAAAAAGTCTCACATCCCCTCTGGTTTAGGGGAACCCACTCACAGGGCACTCCCAGCTCACTGTGGGTCCTTCCCAGAATGGAAAGGACCTGCTCACCACTCCCACCCTCCCTCAGAAAGCATTGCAGATGCTCACTGTCATCGTCATCCCGCCAGCTGCGCTGCATTTCATACTCCTGCTCCAGGCTGAGGGGCTCCGAGGCTGTCAGTCGCTGCAGCTCCTCTGACTGCATCCACTCGTGGTACCTGGCAATGCACCCGGCCCCACATCACTGCCCTACATGCAGCACCACAGGAGGATCCCTCCCAATGCTCTAGGGGTCAGGCCATCACAAAGCAGCTCTGGAAACATCACAAACCAGCCCGGCTTTTGTGGCAACTTAAAATGTATCCACAAGCCGCTGTCCCTTAAGTAACACAGCGCTCTCTGGAAATTTAGGAAATTTGCCCATCCTGGGCTTTGCCTAGAGTGCCCAATGCACAGGTGATGTTTTTGAGTTCTGGTGCATTTCACCCCAAGTGACACTGACACAGCACCTGCTGGACATGGACAAAACACCAACGCTGGTATCTTTGTGCTGATTTACTTTACAAACTGTTGGCACACCTCATTTATCAAACATCCACCTGGTCTCACACACTGAAGTTTCTCTCTTCCACCGTCACCAGGGCAAGGCCCCAATGAACAGAAGAACTGCCGTGTTCACTCACAGGTGAAGTTTTCCTTGACAGCAGAGCTGGCACAGGGCACAGCCCTGTCAGGGACGGTGGTGCGGGACAGGGAGGGCACCTCACGGACTGATTCACAGGGGAAGCGGGCCCTGCAGCTGCCAGTCAGCACCTTTGCTGAACCCAAACACTGTGTGCAAAGGGAGAAGGAGGATCAGACCACGCAGGAGCGCCCGAGAAGGGCATGGGGCACGTACCGGGGCACGTGTGCAGCCGTGTAGGGCACCAGCGTCACCTTCTGTCCTCGCAGCACTGTGTCCTGGTTAATCTTCATGGCCTCTGCACTGAGGGAGAGACCCAACAACCCACCGCGTGTCTCTGGCGAGGCCGACGGATGGGGGGGGCAGCGTGGCCTGGCACCTTTCGGCAGCGAGAGGCGGTTCTCACTGTCCGGATCACCCAGACCGCAGCAGTACCCACGCTCTTACCCGCCCGAAGCCCTGTCCCGACATGCCGACGGGACCCCCGGGGCTGAGGGGCGCACCGTGCACCGCGACAGCCGGCACCGGGAGAGCCCGTGGGCCTGCCCTGCCCCTCCCGCGCAGGCGCACAGAGCGCCTCCCCGCCACGGGCTGAGTGACGTCATCGCCCCGCCCCCGTGTGACCCCGCCCCTGTGTGACCCCGCCCCTTTCGCCCCGCCTCTCCACGCCCACATTGTCCCGCCCCTGGCCCCGCTCCCCTCCGTGGTCCAATCGCAGCCCGTGCCTTCACCCTATCCCCGCCCCTGCCGTTCTGGACACGCCCCTTCCCGGCACGGCCGCGCCTCTCTCTGGCCCCACCCCATTCCTCTAACCACGCCCCTTTTTGGGCTGCGCCCAGTCGTGTCACGCCTCGTGTAGGCCCCGCCCCGTCCCCTTCCGTGCCCCGCCCCTTGCTCTCACCCAATCGTGATCGGCGCTGTCACGAGCCGGTCACGTGCGCGGAAGGCCCCGCGCGCGGGCAGAGCGTGCGCCGTGAGTGCCCCCGCGCGGCCGGGGGCGGGGCCGCTGGCGCGAGCCGCTAGCGCTGTGGCCGGTGAGGGGCGGGGGGGGCAGAGCGGGCGGGACCCGGCCCTGCCCTCAGAGCGGGCTAGGGAGCGGGACAGTGCGGGGTGAGGGCTGCCGAGGGGCTCCACGGGCGGGGAGAGGCCTGGGGAGGGCCCTGGGGTGGGGTGGGGTGTGCACGGGAGCGACGAGACCCGGGCGTGGGGAGAAGGCTGCGGGGTTGAAGGGGAGGGGGGTGCTGGGGTTGTGGGCGCTCTGTGGGGCGGGGTGAGTTCCCCCGGAGAGGGCAGCGGGACTGAGCAGCGTTCAGGTGGGACAGGCCCCAGGGGAG
>CM031873.1:5589562-5667413 GCA_018697195.1 Certhia americana | reverse complement strand
GTCCCTGCCTGGTGCCCTCAGGGGTCCCTGCCTGGTGCCCTCGGGGGGCCCTGGTGCCCTCGGGGGGCCCTGGTGCCCTCAGGGGTCCTTGGTGCCCTCGGGGGTCCCTGGTGCCCTCGGGGGTCCCTGGGGTGCGTTCCCCCCGCCTAGGGTGGGAGCCTGCATGCGGACACGTTGTTCCCGGCCGCGTCCCGCAGTGTCCCTTGTCTTGCTGCCTGCTCTGGGTTTGCCAAGTTCGCCTTCAGTGTATTGAGCCGAGGTTTGTTATAAACGGAGGTGTTTGATCTCTTCTGAGGCTGGTGCAGTTATGACCTCAGTGAGGTATGATGCCTGATTCTTCTCTGGCATTCAGCGTGGGCGTACAAGCTTATAACTGGGTTTTTTAGTGGAGCTCAGCTTGTGTGGATGGTTTGTCCCAGCTGGTGTGGCTGAATAGGAGCACATGTGTGGAGCCCTTAATTCAATTATGGCTAATCACCTTCCAGAAGTTCCCCCACACCCGTCTAGATTTTTTTGAAACAATGTAAAGCTTCCCAAATGCTTCTGCTTTAGTAATATTGGAGTGTGAAAAGCATCTTGGTGTGTCTTTAATAGGTCCAGTTTTTCATTTGTCTACTTATTTCTGTACTTGAATTTAGGAGGAGAGACTTTAGGCTGGTTTTTTGATTTGCAGGAGGCACATGTTTGCAAGGAGTAGTAGTTGCCTGAGAAGCAGCAGTTTGAGATCATCCTCAAGGCAGTCATTCTTCCTCTTGAGGTTTTAGTTGTCTGAAATAGCCCCTCTGGCTGTTTGGAGAAGATAAAGTTTGGTCATCACATGCTGTGGAAGGGCAGGGCTTTTTGGTTACTTTTAAACCAGTTTAACAGGTATGAAAACTTCTCACATAGTACTGAACCAAGTGGTGCTGGTGAGTGGGGTCTGTCTGAAGGGCAAGATCCTGCTGAAATCTGTTCAAATACCAGAAAACTGATGTGCTAAAGCTAACTTGTGAGTTCTTCCTTTTTCCAGCAAAGATAACACAGTATTATGATGTTTCCCTAGGTTAAAGACGACAGAAGTTGAAAACACCCTTCCAAAAATATCCTTCTGGCTTTGCTCTGGGGTTTCCTTCCACCTCCAGGATGGCAGGTGGCATCACTGATACTGGAGAGCTTTACTCTCCCTATGTAAGTTCCACTGCTTGGGAATTTGATCAGAAGTTTGGGTTTTTTTTTTCAAAATCATCCTTCTTCAGCATTGTGTTTGCAAATCCTGCTTTCTCATGGACATAACCTCAGCATTTTAGGAGGTGATGGAGGTCAAAGGGTGGTTACAGATGCTGAATGTATGTAATTATATCACTTTTCATAAAGGGATGATGTGTGCTTGAAGTATAGATCTAAACGTGCTGAAAAGATCTTCAGATCCCATACTAACTCTTCATCCTTCTGGCCACTTTCTTACATTTTGTTAACGTTTTCATCAACCCAAATTGTCATTAGCATAAACATGGGGGACTGGGACGTTGAAATTATCCCACTGGCCTCCCTTTTGCTGCTTTATATAAACATTTTTCCCTGAATTCCTCCAAGTTTACTTAGCTGCAGCTGTTGCAGTAATTTGTTTTACACCACTTGCTGAAAGTGAGTAATTAAGAGGTTTCATCCCTGTAATGTGGTGTCCTGTGCAACTGCAGAGTCAATTCCTGTTTTCCTGTATTACTGGAAATACAAGTTTTCATAGCCACAAGTCTTCACAAATGTCAGCCTTTAAAAACAGCACTTTGTAAACCATTTTTTTTTTTTTGAGTGAACTCAATATTTAGAACCAGCCCTGAAATCTGTGTGTTGGATTTTAAATGCTTTAAAATTTTCATCTCATTCTGCAGCCTAGCATCCACTTCTCCTACATTTAATCGTTAACATTTTAATCATGTTTATGATTAAATGTAGGAGAAGTGGATATTAGGCTGCAGAAATAGGTCACAACTGAGAAAATGGAGAAGTAAAACAGTAACTGGGATGTCTGGACCCTCAGGGATTAGTGTCACCTGCTCTTATGTTGTTATGCTGGTGCTGCATGAATTTCTTAGAGTAATACCAAAGGCTGAGACTCTCCTTAAGATTTCAAACCAGCTGAACATTACAGGCACCATTCTCATTTCTGCTTGACCAAAGGAAAATCATCCTTCTGGGATATTCAGCAAAAGATTAATTTGCTGTGCTTAGGCCAATGAAGTATTCTCAGGGTCACTGAGGAATAGTTCTGATGTTAATTGGTCCACACCCTGAAAAGTCTGCTCATACACAGCTCTTTACTGGCTTTCCTTTGGAGGGACTCTGACCTATATTAAAAAAAACCAAAACACTAATCCACAATAACTTTGGCAGGTTTTGATCTTGAATTGAGCTAAATTCATAGCCTGGGGGGTCTTGTCTGAGTGCAGAATTCTCTGTTGTCTCTGGACACTGAAAAAGCTCATTGCCAGAGAAGATAAAATCCTTTCCCTTCAGGAAGTAAAATCCCTTCTTCATGATATGCACGGCTTCTTACTGGTAAAATGGCAAGCAGGCTTTGAATTAGAATTCTGTTTGGATATTTCCTGCTTGACAGAGAATAAAAGGTTCTGAAAGGTACCTAGTCATAACTAGTGTTCAGGTCAGAAAAAAAGGAGAGACCCCAACCCACAGCACAGACCTTCTGGCAGAAGGCAGTGATTTGAAAACAAACAAACAAAAATCTCGTGTACTTTATAACTTGGCAAGCTAGAGAAAAAAAAATAATTTAAAATAATTAGAAAAATGGAGGGGAATATCAGTTTCTCCAGAAATGTGCTGACACCCACATTGTTCTCTTTGGGTTTCAGTCCCCTCCTCCAGTTATTTCTCACATGGACTTGTTGCCACCTTGCTGGCTCAGGGACTGCCCTCTCTGTTTAAATCAGAGTGTATATGAGGTGTTGTGGGTGATTCCTGGCACACTCTGGTGCTGGACCATGTGGATTAATTGCAGGTTGGCCTGGTGTACATGTTCAACCTCATCGTCGGAACAGGAGCCCTGACCATGCCCAAAGCCTTTGCCACGGCAGGGTGGCTCGTCAGCCTTGTCCTCCTGATGTTCCTGGGATTTATGAGGTAGGATGTGTGTGTGTGTGTCTGTAGGGGACTGGGAGGTTCAGCTGGGTGAGGACAGTGTAAAGACTTTTGCTGTTTTCCTGCGTGCTCTGTCCCTCTGCTCCTTGAGTGTTGGATTCTGCAGTGGTGTTGCCTGTGGACCTGATTTGGAGGGATGTACTCCCTGACTTTGGTACATCCCATTTCCTCACTGATGGGCAGGACTTTTCCTCTGGTCCAGAGTCTTTTGGAACCTTTATCCCAGCTACCTTTTTGACATTGTCCTCACTGTGGATACATTCCATGCTTGCCTCTGTCACAGATCAGTTCCCCAAACGCCAACCAGGTGGCACAGGGTCAAGTCTGCTTTGTTACTAGATGTGTAACCTTTTTCTTGGTTTGCAGCAATGCTCTCACAGCTGCAAGAGTGTCAGGAACACAAATTCCTGTATAGCCAGGCCTGTCTTAGCCCCTCCAGACCTTTGCTGCTCAAGACCAAAGCTGGAGATGGCCTCCTGTTTGTCTCACTGGTTCATTGTGAGCCCCTGCCCAGGTGCCTCCCTGCTGGAGCAGCAGGTGGAGCTGAAGGCTGTGGATACAGCACTGATTTCTAAGGAGTTACTGCTACAATTGCCATCTTCTGGTGGGCTGGGAATCCCTGCTTGCTTCTTGCTTGGGTTTAAAATAAAATAAAACAAAACAAAATTCCCTCCTGCCGTTTGTACAAATGGATTTTTGAAGTGCCAGTCTTTTCAGTAACCAGCTCTATCAGCCTGAATCTGCCTTTATTTGGAGGCAGAGCTTTTGGGATCTGTTCTGTGCTGCTGTGCAGGGAGACTGTATGGTCAAATGCTTGGGAGCTCTGTTGATTTTGTTCTGGGACTTGTGACTTCCTCATGTCTACTGGGCCCCTTTGGTGCAGGAAAAGCCTGGATGAAAATTGCTTTCAGCACTTCCTTTTATTCATGCATAACTGCTCTCTTATTTGAGCTTTATAGGGAAGTCCAGTTCCTGAAGCAACGAGAAACTGCTTTAAAGCTTTAAGTAAGATAGATTTGAGAGGGTTTTAAAATTTATTGGTTAATATCATAGGACTGATTTTAGCTGAGATAATGATATTCCTTCCATCAGTGGCTCTCCTTATCTCCCTGGACAGCTTTTTCACTGGCCTCCAGTATTTGACTGCATGTGTGATATGCTCCTTGTTGTATTGCTGCTTTGCTTCTGATGCGATGTGTAAGATTCTTTAAGGGACCAGAGTACCTTTGCCAGGAGCTTCACAATAGAACTGGGTTTGTTCTAGGTTCTAAAAAGAGGAAGGAGACTTGCTTTCAAAGGTCAAAGTTCTCTTGCTGCCTTCTACTGACAGGCACACCGGGAATATACCTTCCAAATATCTAAAGTATCTTATATATCTGAAGGTGTGTTACGAATCTCAAGAGCAGAAGGGAGCAGTAAACTGAGATGAAACACTATCAAAACAGTGTGTGGGGAGCTGACAGAAGGATTGTTTTGGTTTGTTTGTTTGCTCCTACAAACAGATGGGAATTATTCTCCATCTCTCTTCAGTGACAGTTCTTGACTATTACTGATGATATCAATTGAATTCTTCTCTCTCTAGCTATATGACTACGACCTTTGTGGTAGAAGCCATGGCTGCTGCAAATGCCCAGCTGAGATGGAAGAGAATGGAAAAACGCAAGGTTTGTGTGTGGTTTAATTCTCCTTTTCTTCCTGTTGTTTTATCACGTAGGATTTTCCTGGCATTCCCCTGCATCTTTGCCTCGCCTCGTTACTAACTCTACAGAAATAAATTTCTACTGTATTTAACTTTGCCGTATAAAATATAGCTGTTAGTTCCCTGTGGGGTTGCTCATTAAGGACAGGATTTTCTGCTCCTGCTTTGAAAAATTTCTTATGCTGTTCACATTTCTTACTGATCACGCTCTCCTTGCCCAGAAATGCTGCTCAATGAATGTGGAGAGGTGGCAGCCAATATATTGGTTCTATTTGGAGTTTGCTGAGGACTATAAATCCTTGCTGATCTCAGGTCATTTAACTGGGACAGGCTGGGATGTCCTTGCTGTTACTTGGGCAGTATCTCAGGTTGTGGACAGTTCTGAATTATGTCCTTGCTGTAAAACTTACTTGTGGCTTTACTGGATCAGAGGGAGGCATAATTGTTTGCACTGATTTAGACCCCTGGCTTGGTGTTAGTTGGATGGAGCTAGGAACTGGACCGGCTTGTCCTGGCTAGATATGCTTGGATTTAATTTTTTTCTCTCAGTTCTGCAACACTGCAGATCTGCCTGAAGTTTCCAACTTCCTTGTGCCACTTACCACTTCATGAATTGGACAGTGTTGCACTGTGTGTGTGACCTGGGGCTGGGACAGCAGAGCCTGTCATTCATGTCAGCCTGCTCTGCTATTGTCCTCTTCTGCCCTCCACAGCATCCCCTGGGCTCCCTTTGCTTGCATGGCCTTCCCTCCCTGTTTGGGACCTTCCTCTGAGTGTCTAGAAGTGACCATGACACTGAGGGTGGCACAGCCTATACTGTGGGGAGCAGATATCTCAGCAGTGGTCTGCTCTTTTCATCCAGGAGGATGATGAAGATGAAGATTCTTCCTCTGGAGTGTCTGACAGTGATGTTCTTCTCCAGGATGGCTACGAGCAAGCAGAGACACGGCCTATCCTGTCAGTTCGTGAGTACCCAGTTCATATTTTAACTGTGAGGCCTCTTCTCTGCAGA
The DNA here is from genome assembly GCA_018697195.1 of Certhia americana. Lineage (NCBI taxonomy): Eukaryota > Metazoa > Chordata > Aves > Passeriformes > Certhiidae > Certhia > Certhia americana. The sequence goes on along the minus strand of CM031873.1, from coordinate 5,661,570 downwards.
CAGTGTTCCAGTGGACTCCTCTGTCCATTTCACTCATAATTCCACATGCTCTTATCCCAAAGTTCTCATTACTTGCAAGATAAGACTCATTGAGAATTCAGTTTGCCTTCTGCAGCGTGATAAAGATCTTTTCCCTCTAGGTCACTAAGATGAGAACATCTTATTTTCTAAACACCTTTAAACTAGCTTCAGCAGAGTAATTGGCCCAGTGACTCTGCAGCTGTAGAGTTGTACATACTGTCCTTCAAACTGCTGCTAGAGCTTCCCAAGTATCCAGGTAATCTGGCCTCAGGGCTTATTGGGGGAACTGGTTGAAACACTTCTTGTTTTTTAACTTACAGAGAGACGTGGCTCGGCCAATATCTTTGAAATCACTGAAAGGGTGGAAATGGGCCAGATGGCTTCCATGTTCTTTAATAAAGGTCAGTGGCAAACATTTTCAAAAGTCCCTTTCGTCCTGCACGTTGTGTGTTCCCTAAGTTTGCATGCTTCTCAGTGTGGGTTTGCATCCTGAGTTTGTGGTAATTCCACCCAAATGTGCTGTTCCTTCTCTCTGTGGACTGTATTCATCCTCCTTTGTAGTGTTTCTATAAAGTATTTATGAGCCAGGTGGGCCAGAACCTGCTGTGGTGAGCATGGAACCAGCAAAACACTGCAGGTTATGAGACCACTTTCTTGATACACAAGTGCAAGTCAGTGCCTTTTCTGACTGCAGTTCACTGCAGTACATCTGAACTGCATCTGTGATCTCCACTGTGTGAAGCAGTGGAGCCCAGCTGTAATATTTTCCAGCTGCATTTTGGTTGTAGCATTTGAGTAAGACGTTCAGGCTTCCCTGAGCCTTGCAAATAGCAGTCTGAAGGAGAGAGACTTCTGATAGGAGTGTCTAGGAATTGTCTGCATCTGGGGAATCATCAAGAGAGCTGGGACATGAACTGCTGAAGAGGTCCCTGCTGAGGATGTGATAGACAGCTGGCTTGTCTTTTTGCTTTTAAATGTCTTTTGTATGCCAGGGAACAAACTTGTAACCCTGCTCCAATAAAGCCCCATCCATTGCTGCGTGTGATAGAAATGCAAACCACAGCAGTGAGGATTCTGAATCCTGTAAAGCAGGACAATGAAATGCTTCACAGAGCCAGAACATCATCAGACACCATGGCTGTGCAGTTTTGAGCCTGTCAGGCCTCATTTTTTGTGGAAAGTGATGTTTTCCCTTGTCAGCTGGCCACCTTGCAAAGAGGTGTTGGAAGGCTGGGTTTTTTCCACTACATTACATCAGTGTTATGCCAGCGTAAAGCTGTTGCCTCTGAAGGACAGGTAGGCTTAAGGAGTGAATATATTCTGAACTTTATTTTTTTATTTTAAAGTTAATTGAAAAAAAAATTTTTAATTTTCCTACATGCCTTTTCTGGGATTTTGTAGATTTGAATCACTTAGGACTATCAAAATAATCTGCCTTGGACTAGGCTGCCACGTTTTTGGTCAGAGAAGTGAAGTGTGTCAGAAACATCTTGTTCTTGATCTTGTCTGGATCACTGAGTTGTTATGACCTCAGGCAGGTTTTCTTGCTTGTTTTCTTTGCTGTGTGTAAAATATGGTGAACACGTCCCTGTCTCTTGATGTTCCTCTGAGGAGTAATATTTGAGAAGTGCTTTGAGAGCAATCATGTAACAGGGTTTAGCAGTATTGCTGAGGATTGGGCTGTGGAGGGATGGGGATCACAGGAGTCAGAGTGTTCCCATCAAGTTTCTGGAGGCCCCTTCTTTGCATGTATTTCACAGGGGAGCTGGAAAGGACCCCCAGAAGCCAGGTGGGTTCTGGGCCTCTCTGGTGCTCAGCCAGTAGAGGGTGCTGGGAACATGTGTCCTCTCTCCATCGGCACTGATGTAGCTTCCAAGCAAAGTGAAATAAGCTGCTTAGTACTCTTAAATCTTAATCTGTCTTCTTAATGTTGCTTTAGCTAGAATTATCTGATTTCTGTGTTAGGGATCCTCCCCAGGGTCTGCTCAGTCCATCGCAAAGGGGTGAATCCATCTGCAGGAGATGGCTGGAACAGCTGCAGGCCATGGCCTGGCCCTGACACTTCCAGATGGTATGAGGTGCCCGCAGCAAAGGGCCTGGGGCAGCTGTAACTTGTTTGCTGCTTTCCCTTTGTCTGAGCTCAGCAGTGTGGCTCTGTCCCTGTCATTGATTCAGAGACATCCTCTGGCCTTCGAGTGGCTGAAGAGACAGACTGGTGAAGGACCTCCCTCTGCAGGTCCCTGCTGAAGTGCTTCCTCCCCAGAACTGCACAGAACGGCCTTCAGCAAGGCCAGTTGCTCGGTGACCACTTAGTGCTGAGAAACTGGGCCACACTGGGGAATTCCCAGCTCCAAGCACTAGCCTGTGAGGTTTCACAGCTGGCAAATATCTGGGTGTTTACTCCTGATATACAAAGTATGGATCCAAACCCAAGGTGATGGAAGGATTTACAGCCTCCAGAGGGAAGACTGATGAAAGCTGTGCAAACCCCCTGATTTCTAGTGAGTTCTCTGCTCCTTTCCCTTGACTGATTTTTATTTTCAACAATCTGACAGGAGTTGAATGTGCAGTCCTAGGAGGTAAGCTAGGGATAAATCTCAATTTCAGATTGTCTGCTTTCTTAAAGGGAGCTGACTTAGGTTTAAGCTGTGAAGAGACTGTGTGCTCTTTTGAAAGAGCTGGCTCTGAAAAACTACTTTTTTTCTTGATCTAATATTTTTTTTTAATGTTGGGTGCTTTCTTCTGGGACTGAGCAGTCATTTATTGCAGTAATAGACTCTAAGCACATCTATCATGATGTTTCCTCACAGGAAGTAATTGCTTTTGCTTTTTTTTTTTTTTTTTATCCCGTTTTGTGCCCAGTAATGAAAGTATTGATCAAGGAGGGTCAGTGGCAGTTTATAAAACAGCTGATGCTTAAGTCTTCCTGTCTTGAGGAGGATGAGTTTGGGAGAGTCACCTGTGCTTCCTGCAGACAGAGAGGTCTGCATTAGAATGGGGGTGCTGCTGGGTACTGGCTGGTGCTGCTATGGCCTAGGTGGTCATGTCAGCTTTGTTTTGTGTGTGTGGGGGGCAGCTGAGTCCTGAGACTGGTTGTAGATCCCAAAACAGAATATATCTTTGAGTCTGTGTAGTCCTGAGCTTCGTGTCTCTGCAGCTTCTGTGCTATGTCAGATATTTTTTTAAATCTTCAACCTTTCTTTATGGCAAATTGGAGAAGACTGGTATATAGTTTGTTGCTGTCTCCAGAACAAAACAGAGACTCCCCAGCTGTGAAGACATCTTTCACAGAGCAAGAAAACAAGGGAAGGACTATATAGAATGATCTGACAATTCCTTAGTAGGTCCATTTGTCTCCAGGAACAACTCCAGAGCACTGGTTTAGTGTGCTACTGTACAGAAGCAGGGGAGTTCTCTCAGTGTGTTCCTGATACAGCCCCTTTCATGCTAAGCAGGCTCAGCATATGGAATAATTTATTTAAACTAAGGAGAATGCCTAATAATGTTTCCTGATATCCAGACATACAGGGGCAGTATGATGGCAAAACATGGTAAAGCTTTGGGGCACCCAAGCACTGTAGGAATGAGTCCTCATTCCTGCAGAAGTGTTGTCCTTGTTTGATAGTTGTCACAGATGTGAGTGTGAAGTTTGCTGAGGCTGCACTGGGATTAAGCATCAGGTGGCATCACAACTTGAAAGTATGGGCAGGTTTCTTGAGCTGTTTTCCTTCAATGTGAACTTCCTAAATGAAATAAATTTGAGGCTTTTATTCTGTAAGTCATCTGACTCTGAAATAAAATATCTTCCAATTTGTTGGTGAGATTTATACAGACTTGCTTGCAAGAAGAGAATTCTGGAGTCTCATCAAGCATTTCTTTATCCCTTTAGATTTTAGCCCTTCACAGCAGTGTCTTGTACCTCAGTAAGGCTGTTCTGTGCACCCAATTAATTAGTATAAGATTTTATTTTAATCTCATAGGTGAAGGAAGGGCAAGCTTTAAATTAAAAATAATTTTAAAAACCAAGAAAAAACTTATTAAAAAAATGAGTAGGGGCATACAGGAACAGTGTGTGTGGCAGCATCAGGATAAGTGGGATGCAGAAACAGTTTTGCAGGATTGTACCTTTGCTCAAGTTGCCAGTGGTAGGGACTCTCCCAAAGCAACTCCATTTCATGCCATTGTAACCTGAGCTCTGCAAGGCCAAATCCCTACAAATACTATGTATTATGAAGGTCCTGCAGGTTTGCAGTCAGAGGATTTGGAATCAGCAGAGCCTGAAGACATTGTCTCTGCATTTCTCTTTGTCAGACTGTGCTCACACTGAGTCGGAGAGCATCACCTGGATGTTTGCCTGTGGCTGTTCAGAGCTGACAGCTTTGTCTGGCGGGTGACTTATGTGAGACCTGTTGGTCTTGACTGCAGGATGGGCTTGAACTAAAGGGTTTTTTTAGTGTCAGTGCCAGATATTGAAGGAGCCAGAGTGAAGTTCTGAGACCCCTCATGCCCCATCAGTTTCTGTTCCATGGTAAGTTCCCTGAGCTTGGGTGGAGTGTGCTGCAGAAACTATGGAGGCAAAAGGTGATTTAAGATCTTAAAAATTTTGTATATTTGAATTGCAGAGAACAAGAGTCTCTGTGTACTCTGCTGAATCTGGACAATATTTTCTTTTACTGCAGTGGGTGTCAACCTCTTCTATTTCTGCATAATTATCTACCTCTATGGAGATCTGGCAATCTATGCAGCAGCGGTGCCAGTCTCCCTAATGCAGGTGACCTGGTAAGTGTGCTTACTTCTGAGGGGCTGTGTGCTGCCAGGGAACAGGGCAGGCTTAGGGTTTGATGGGGTGATAAGTCTGAGTAGGATCAGCTGTACTTTCCAAAGCATGGGGTGGAGAAATGACTCAAGGACAGCTCATCTCTTCTGGGTGGGAGGTGAAGTTGTTTGGTATTCCCCACCTGAGTGCCTGCTCCCTGCCTGCAAAGTAGCTGACCTGATTCCAGACAAGTCCTCAGGTGTGAAGTATTTCCAGCTTCAGCATTTGCAGACATGAGGCTTATTGCTCCATAGTTTGGTTGCAATACTCTGCAATATCTCTGTCTCTTAGGACAGGGGTTGAGGGGTGTGATCCTGAGGTCAGTAAGTGGTGATTAGCATAGGTCCTTAGCTCTGGACTGGGAGTGATATCTTTCTCAGAGAAAGAAACAGATCATAAAAAAGATTGGTTTCATCATCAAATCTGGGCTGGATTTGGACTTCTATCTCAAAAATGGAAAACCTCAGCAATGCATAAAAGATCTAAGCTCACCAGCTTGATGATTAAATGATGAAACTTAAAAATTACTGCAGGCAGTTCAAACCTCTGCTACTCAGTGACTTTCTGAGTTACACAGTCCAGAAAATATAAGGAAGTGAGTGTGATCAGGGACAGAGAGGAGGATTGGCGTCTGTTCATTCTTCTTTCTTGAATGCAGGAGAGGGGAAGACATCTGCTAGGAGTTAATTACTGTCTTTTGTTTCTCCCTCCTTTCCCAGCAGTGTCACTGGCAACCATTCTTGCAGTGTTGGAGATGGCACGAAGTACAATGACACGGACAAGTGCTGGGGGCCAATTCGAAGGATTGATGCTTACAGGCTGTATCTGGTGAGTTTCTGGATTTGGGATGACCACTGTTGCCAATTAAACTCTGCTTCTAGTGCATAGGGATTTTTTTTTTCTTGTAAAAATGATGTAGTTTAAGTGAACAGCAGAATATGAAACTTTTGGTTCAGTCTGACTTTTTTGGCCAAATACCCTCTCCCTATTCATGGTGATATGGCTGTGTTTGAACTTGTTTGCCATCAGAATGATCCTTAAGGTTTTGACTTCTGTCCATCTTGGTGTGTAGTTTTACATTACTTAAGGTGAGATGTTTTTACCACAGGCTGGGTTTTTCTTCACTGGGTTTTTCAGTGGCTGGCTAAGTAATATTCGCTTGGGGGGTAATTGTTGTCAAGATACTGAAGTATATTAAACTCACTTGAGTGCTTAGAATATAAAATACCCAGAGTTGGAAGGGACTCACAAGGATCATTGAGTCCATTCTTTATGTGAATAAAGTTGTTAATGCTGCAGGAGAATCTGCTACTTGAAAGATGATGGAAACAACCAACCAGCTTGGACAACATCCAGTGCTATACACTGCCTTAGTAATAGCTTTGTCTAGTTCAGGATTGTCTATTGCATCTCATGCTGTGCTGGGGTTCTGCTCTGAACCCAGGGTTTTTCCCAGAGGATGATGAACGTGGCTTCTCTAGAGCCTGGGGAGTGCTGAGTGCTCATATTTGGAGACAGATGTCAGTAGGGCAAAATGTGAGGAGGGAAGGGTGCTAGTGCTGCATAGTGTGGTTTCTGTTAAGGGTCTCAGTGAGAATTTTAAGTAAAAGGAATGAGGGTGGCTGCTTGTGTACAGAGAAATCCAGAGGTAATTTTGGAGTTAGTACATTTTAGACATGCTGTGGATCACATCCAGTGTTATTGCAAAAGTAAGCGCTTAAGAAATATTAGTGATTGTCAAAGTCTAGTTAATTATTTAAGAGAAATATTATTGCTTTATTAAATTCTGTCACGGTCTGTTTCTTTAAAACTTCTAGAAGATTGAAGATTTCCTTCCTGAATTTCAATATCTCTCCCTGACCCAGCAGAAGGAGCTAGTCAGAAAAGGCAGACATGCATTAATTACTGCCTGCGTCTCTCAGATATTATGTCTATAATTCATGAAGATAATTGTTGTTAGGACTTGCAAAATTAAAAAAAATTAAAACTCTGCAAGCATTAGACTTGCAGTCTGTGTACATAACTCTCAGAGGAGCTTTTCCCTCTGCTTGACTTGTGGATTTGGAGAATAAATATGTTCAGAGTCTTTACTAGTGGTTAATCCTTTCCTGCTCAGTAACTGGGATGAGACTTCATTGTTGTTCTCTGTGCCCTCTCAGATGGAGGATGGGATTGTTTGTGGGAGAGGAGAATAGTCTGTAGTGGGTTGCTGGTGGGGTCAGTTCTCACTATTTTCAGGATACTTCTGGGTGCCAGTATTACCTCTAAGTTCTGCTCTTCGGTTAAAAGGCTCTAATGCTTCTTACTGGGTGAGGATGGGAGTAAACTGGGACTTGTTCTGCCTCCAGCTCTTCTGGTCCCACTCCCTCCTTTACCCGTGTAATTTAATTCTCTGGAAAACAGGGAGGATGGTTACCTCTTCAGAGAGGGATAAGAGATGTAATAATTTATAAAACACTCAGACCCTGGCTTTGAGTTTGGGCTGCCTCTGAAGTGGCTGTGCTGGTCAATATTTTTCACCTGCTGTCCTAGTTAATATTTTCCCCACTGTTCTGTTTGCAGTGTGGGCAGCTAGTGACTCTTAAAGTTGAGCTCTTAAACTTTCTGAGAGAAACCTGGGGATGGGAGGGCAGGGCAACGAAGTCATTTGACATCAAGCAAAAAATTTAGTAGTAAACCATTGTAACGGGTTTGTTTGGTCTACACATTTTGTCCAAGCCTCTTGCATATAGAAGTAGAGTTTTGAACATGCCAGAAAAGCTGAAACCTGCCTGTCTGAAGGGGAAAATGCATCATGAAAGTGAGGAGGGGAGAGATGTATGAAGAGCGCAGCTTCTCTTGGTCCCAGGGGATCATACCCATAGAGAACTATTCTGTTTTCTTAACTTTCTATTTTGAATTCTTGCCTGATGGAATAATTCAGGTTCCACGTTTCAGTGGACAAACAAGGTCTCTTTTTGCAAACAAGTTCCCCTGTGGCAAGGGGACAGATGGATACTGTGATCCCAAAAGAAAGCAGCTGAGTTTTTGGATCAGCCCTTTTGTCCTAGATGCCTGCCTCTAGTTTTCCTTCCTTATCTTAGTACTGTATTTAGCTTTAAGTGACTTTTAAGAGGAAGATATGTGGAGGTGACTGAAACTTCTTGCCCATGCAGCGAAGCAGTTCTCTGAAGTAGTGTTATATTTCATACTCTGTGCATGACCCTACAGAAAACCTATTTTGGAGGAGAATAATCTATTTGAGCTTTTCTGGACAAATGGTGCCAATGGGCGCTGCTTTGTGCCAAGTCCCACCAGTCTGCCAAAGACCCGTGCTGCCTTCCTCCTGTCAACCTTTTCTCTCCCAATACCGTGTCTTCTTTTCAACAAAAACCATTTCAAACATTGACTCTTCAAGCTGGGGATGGAGAGAAGAATAATAGCTGACGTAAAAGTCCTTTTTCATGCCTTATTGTCTAAAAAGGCTTCTGGAAGCTGTCTGTGCTCTGATTACTGTGAATGGAAGCTGAAAACTATGTATATAATGAGAATATTTAGACAGATTAAATTCTTCTCTTGAGACTTGTTTGTCTGTGCAGCATCTTTATTGCTGTTCCAAGATTTCACACCTAAGCGTGTCTGCAGAGTTTTCAGAGACTGCTAGGCCCCTATTAACCTTTGTCTGAACAAATGGTTGTCTTGCCTCTTGTTTATAAATTGCTTTGGAAAATAAAAACTTGCAAAATAAATAAGTGAAGGCAAGTGCAGGAAACACGTGAATAGACTTTTGCTCCTGTCCCATCACCTGCTACTAATATTTGCCTCCTTTCTGGGACCATAAAAGACCTGGGAGGTTTGAAGGGTGAGCCTTGCTGTGCAGTTCCACTTCTGTGAGGGCAAGACCCTGCAGAACAAATTTTCTTCCAAGAAAGACGTGTGGGGCAGCCCAGTGAACTTGTTTAAGGCAAGCAGTGATCACAGTTAAAGCAGATCGATGGCTTTCTGTCTTTGCTTCAGTCCCATTACCACCCTGCCATGTCCTCAACAGCTGGAGTCACTCCCAAGTCCCTTGGCTGTCTCTGGCAATGCTGAGCACAGGGTCACGTTCTTTTGAGTGCTGAATTCACACTTCAGTCCAGCTGCTTTATCATGCTCTCTGTAGGTTCCACTGGGCTATGCTGGGGAGGTCGTGGGAAGGGGCAGTAGATTTAAGTTTCAGATCTTTTATCTTAATACTTGTCTTTCTGTCCAAGTCATGTGGGAATATGATATGATAGTCCCTGTTTATAGAAAGCAGGTACTGAGATAAATAAGAGATTAAATTCTGGGGATCAACAGCCATTCAGAATGTCTGATCCAAACTGCCTTTATGACCTGGCAAACAATGCTTCTGGTCTGCACCAGGGCAGCTGTTGAGGCTGAAACCTCTACTCTATTCTCAGCCCTCCTCTTCTGGCAATCTGGGACATGGTGTCTTCCCATGATGGAAAGGAAATGGCTTAAGTTCTCAAGGGGAGCCATGAGCCTTTCAGAACAGGCACTGGCACAGGTACTCCTGGTAGCCTGGCTCAGTAGCGTGTCAAAGCCACCAGGTGCATCTGTTCTGTCTGAATCTCTGTTGGTTTTTTTAGCTGATTGGGAAAGGGACGCGGCATCCGCTTGTGCCGGTTCACAGACGCTGCAGTTTTGCAGGCAGCCCAGCGGGTGCAGGCTGGGCGAGGATGGGAGCACAGATGGTTTAATGGAGATTATCCCAGTTGGAAACGTGCTTGTGCAGTGAATAAAATGAGCGGGCTCATAGGCGCTTACTGTCCCTCTTCAGGAGGGGACAATGTCACCGCAGCCCGATGCTCTGATCGGTGACCAGAGTGGGGCTGGGCTGCAGCTGCAGGAGGCTGTGCAGGGAGATGAGGTGGTGGGCTGAGGACACGTGTACTGTTGTGCCATTGCTCAGTACTCGCAGAGCTTAATCAGCAAATGCAAAGGCTGAACTGCTAAGTGTTGATGTGGATCCCATTGGCCTCAGCATGGTGCTGCCTTCCCGGCCCTCTCTGCTTGCAGGCTGGAGTGCTAGGCTTTGTGTGCCTGCTGTGCATGCTCTGCTTCCCTCTGTAGCATTTCTCCTTCCTGGCTCTGCCTGTACCCTGCTCTGGGTAAAGGTATCTCAGGTTTTTATTGTTGAAATAGATCTTTGCAAATGCATTTGCCTTCAGTGGGGCAGTTATATCAGCATGTTTGGTACACAGTGCTCTTGTGGCCTTTCGGTCCATTGTTGGCTACTGTAGATTTTTTTTGTTTGTTTGTTTGTTGTTTTATATTTTGCCTTCCAGCAGTGGTATGAGAGGAGCCCTCATGGCAATACTTGAACATCCATGCTTGAGCTAAGCTGTCTGTTGCAAACTGGGAGCTGGAGCAACAGAGCGGGTGTAGTGCTGCAAGCAGAGTGCTTCTTCCAAGGGCACCTGGGTTTTCTCCACCATTCCCTTTGCAGCAGGTGCTTTTCCTCTGCCCTGCCTTCCTCAGCTGTGCCCTGCAGCAACATTGGGTAAAAAATGGGTCACAGCTGCTGTCTCCTGGATATTTATTTTTACAGGTCTCAGTGTCTAGAGACTTTAAGAAGCCATTGTGGGGAGGGAAGCTGCTTCAGTGGCAGGAGCTGGACCAGGGAGGGCTGATTTCACAGCACATCAATCAAAAAGGTTTGGGGCGCTTGTCCTGGGCTCCCAGAGTGAACCAGTAAAAAAGAAGGAAAGCTGATGGAAGCTTATCCTCATGGTGTGAAGTCATCATCTGGTTTAAATAAATTGCTGAAACTGTAGCATTGTTGTGTTCTAGGTTGCTTCAGCTTGCAGTAAGGATGCAGCAGGACTGGGGCACTATTAGCTTGTCACCTGAATATCCTATAAGAAGTTATTCATGGTAAGACCTTCTTGCCAAAAATATTGCATTATATTCCTTACCACGAATGCTTTGATGTGGTTTATTATGATACTGATGTAGAAATAGAAATAAATGTACAAAAAGGCAGCTGCTATTTCTGTGCATAAACGCAGTCCTGAAAGCCTTCAAAATAAGAAAAAGCTTTTCAAGAGTGCAGAATATTGTGCCATTTCTGTATGTACAGGCCACCTGAGTTTTGAAGCATTGCTGTGACACAAGAGGAATTAGTGCTGCATTAAGTATCAATATCAGTAGGCCAAATTGTTATAGCTGCCCCTGAAATAGCTTTGCTTGGCTAAAATCCCTGTCTCAGAGAGTGACTGGAGTCATGCCTCTTGTCTACTCAGCCTCCAAAAACTAAGGTCAGTTAAGTTGTTGTATTGGTCTGAAGAGGTTGAAGTGGGATAGGAGCCAAGTGCTGCTAAAATAAATGGTGTCTGGATGTGGGATGGGAGGGCAAGTCTCAACTCTTTTTATTTTGCAACTAATAGGTTGAAATTGGCATACAGCCTTGTTAATATGGCATAAATCCTGCTTCCTTCATCCTGATCCATTCTTCTGTGGGCTCATCAATAAATCTTTTCAATTACTTGCTCATCATATGCCTGTGACAGATAAACTGACTCTACTGGAGGTTGCCACACTCCTTGTGTTTCCTAAAGCAAAGGGATCTTCAGATAATAACTGTGTAAAAGAAGTTGCTCCTGAGCCATCAGGAGGAGAGGCAGATGAGTGTGGTGTTGTGGAAGTGAAATATAAACTTGTTGTACCAATGACGTAAGAGCTGGAGTTTGTCTTCTGATGGGTGATTTTTCTTGCTTCCTTGTAACTGATGGCATTTTGAGTAAAAGAAACATCATCCAGAGGCATACCCTGGGTGAGAGAGTCAGCCTTTGGGACCAGACTGAAGCAACTGCAAGACATGCTTTGAAGCAAGTAACATGAATGGATTAGCTTGTCTCTTTTCACTGGAAAATCAATAGTGCAGGAGGCTGGAATGTGTTTTCTGTACAGAGCTGTCTGTTCACTTCACAATTAGAAGTGGGTTTTTCCTAAGTGGAGCTTGGGTTGTGCTTGTCTCTTGGAAGCTGAGCTTTTCCAAAGGGCCAATCCTGCCCCTCTGGCAGCTCCAGCAGGCTGACAAGGGCTGTCTGTAAGGGGAGGGCTGCTGTGGTGCTGCTTGAATGCATGGCCGGATGTGCTGCAGGTGCTACCAGCCCTTCTGAGAAGTAAGGTGCAAGAGATGCAGAGATAAAATGGGCAGAGGCCATCAGTGGGCTCAGACACTTTTTGCTTCCCCAAGGAAGAATGTCCTTAGTGCTTGGTTCGACTTAGGTGGTGTTAAGATGGTGATCGTGAACCTTGGCAGCAAACCAGCAAACAAACTGGGTGATGCAGTGGCTTTAGATAGATCTCTCTTTGCTTTTTTGCACATTCTGCAGTTGGGAGCTCACCAGAGGTGATGTTGGGCTCAAACCACAGCCCTGCTGTGCAGCACAGCCATCCTGCCAAGGCTGAGAGGCCATGCTGCTGCTTTCTGTGAATAAAGCTGTCCTTTGGAGTCAGCTCACTTGGGCAGCAAGGCACTAAAGCTGACACTGTTCTCTTCTGATACTGGAGACCAATCTCTCCTGAACAGGGCAGGTGTCAGAACTAATATATGTGATCACCCACTCCATACACCATGTGGTAAAGGTTTAAAAAGGGCCTTTTTAAATTCCTTTCTTGGACTAGGCTGTTCCAGCAGAGCCCAAACCTTAGGTTTTCAGAACATTTGTATAAAATAAGTAATAAGTACATTTTCCCTGTGCAGTGTTACTTTTTGCAATGATTGTGACAGCATCCTAGGAGCCAGACTTGGAGAAGACCTGTTAAGTCAGCTAAACAATCCCCTGGGAAATGCAGTATAAGCCTTTTTCTTAATAGCATATCTTCCAAGTATTCTGTTTGGTGCTTTAGCATCAGCTTTGTTTTTAAACAGAGGTCTGACCTTGCTGCCTGCTTGATTCAGATCAGTGTTTTCATTGAGTAAGACAGTAGTCTTGATCTCTCATCTCCTCAAATTAACATTAATTCCTTAATATACAGGTAGAAAGTACCAGGGCTGCAGAACTGTGCAGTTCTGCTGCTATGAAATTATCAGAAGCTGTGGATGCAAGCTCTGGACAGACCCATATATCCTTTTACTCCTAAATAAATCTACAACTTAACACCATCCTAAAATGTGCTGTATGTCTGAGTGCGATCACTGATGCTCTTGTCCAAAAATGTGGATTTTTGGACTACATCAGCAAATCCGACACGTAGCTCGTGCTTCTGTAAGCAGGACTATAAATACAAATAATGCAGCTGGGATTTATCTTGTAAGTTGAAGTCGGTATAATGCTCTGGGGCAAAGCTGATCTCCCAAGCCTGTTGCACCTGTTTGGTGTGCACTGTTGAGGGAAGAAGGCTGGAAGTGAACAGACACCCCACTAGCTCCGGGCAGCCAGGCTTTATCTCTTCTTTTGTGCTAAGCACTTTCAAAGTGAGGGACTTTCCTTGCCTTCATGCAATTCCTGCATGATGCAGTGAGCAGGATGATGCTGCCTCTGAAGCTACATCCTCCAGGCAGCTGGAGAATCCTGTGAAACTCAACTGAGAAGTTTGTAGGGGAAAAAAGTAAAGAGGACAAATAACGGCTTAGTGGCTGGAAGCACTGTTGGTGTTGTGGCAGACAAGGGCTTAGTGGCCGCCAGGAACATTCATCCTTGCTGAACCCAAGTACCTCCTAACCCTGGCAGTTTGTAGCTTGATATGTTTGCAGGGCCCTCTGTGCATCCATGTCATGCTGGTCCACATCTCCCTTGCTTAGTGCTGTCTTACCCAGGGGCTTTTGTAGTCAATATAAATATTGTTGTACTTGCCAATGCCCTACCAGGAGAGGCTACAAATATGCAGGGATTTGGGGCAGTATTTGTGTATAAAGATGATGCCCTCACACTTTCTTGCAGGAAACTCATTAATCTCATACCATGCTAATGAATTAGGGAGGCAGAGAACAACTCCTCAAGGTCACACAGTGTCAGGAAGGAGGAAAGCTTCACTTTAATATGCTGTGGGAGATCAGAGCAAGCTGGTGTTGGGGGGGTACAGCCAAACTTGCTTCTGTACCTCCTCTGCTGTCCTTCCAAGTATCACAACCCAAGCATTCAGCTCTCCTGCATCTATGCAGAAGACTATGCAGCACCACTTTGCTGCTTTCCTCCTTGCTAAGATGCAATTAGGAGATGCAGAATAAGGGGGAGCCAGGGGTCAAGGAGGCAGTGAAGTGATTACAAGATGCTGCAAACGGCTGTGCCATAAATACTCCAATGATGAAAAATTAAATGCCAGTCACCTCGGGGTTATTGCTGGCCTCTGTCTCTCTCTTGTTGTGAAAAATGATAATGGAAGTGTATTTACCCCAGAAAGTGTGAGCTTGCCGCTGGCTGTGATCCTGCATACCCCAGGTATGCCAGGAACAGAATCCTTGCACCTAATGACTTTCTGAGAACACTTTGTGCCTGAATTCCTTCAAGTTAAGTGGAGAAAGGACTGGTATTTCAGGGTATTCTTTCCAAAGTGGAAAGTTCCTGGTGCTCAGAGATTGACCAGCTCCAGAAACAGGCTGTGGCCCTGAATAGGGATAGGGTGAGGAGGGCAGTGCCCTCAAGTACTGCCTTGCTGTCTGTGTGCTGCTGCTGCCTTGGCCTCCCAGAGCAGCCCAGTTCACAGCCAGTGTTTGGTGTGTTGGATGAACCAGCAAGATAAGTGCCTAAGGAGCTCGGATGGCCACCCTTGTGCTGGGTAGGCAGTTAAACTCAAATGCTGGTGCTGAGGTAGAGCTTTTGAAAATCTCTGGTATTCAGATCCATTGAATTTGGTATATTGGGGTATGCAAACACTTCTTTTCATCCCTTGCAGAAGGTCTTCCAGTTCAGAAGATGTATTAGGATCACTGTGGCACAGAAACTGTTGGGAGTCAGCATCCAGCTTAAAGGATGCTGTGGGCAAAAGGCCACTTGGCTTCTCTGGCAAAAACCAGCCTGGCAGCAGCCAAGGTCTTAATTCCTGGAGAACATCTCTTCCCTGCCTGAAGGAACTGGAGAATGTCATGGTTTGAACGACAGGTGTCTGCTAAGGAAGGCAGGAGCCTCCCTTGGAATGGAGAATGTAAACCCCCTCCCTCTGAATTATTATAATTTTGAAATTAAGGGGCTCTCAGGCAAATATATGGAAAATAGGAACAGCAGTTCTTTATTAGGAGAATTAAAATAAAAATGCAGTAATATAAAAAAACTAACCCACTGACAGAATCAGATACAACCTGACACCGTGTGGATCAGGTTGCTGGTAGCAGTCTGATTAAATGGTGGCTGCAATCCTTCTGGAGTGGCAGATGTAGTTCTGTTGAAGGAATGATCCTGTAGAAAGGTGTAGTTTTCCACTGAAACTCCAGTGGTGGTGATAGATGGGCCTTGTCTTCCTCTGGGAATCCAGTGGAAAAAAGGCTGGTTTGGTGTTCCAAATCTCAGATTTTTATCCAGGTAGGAATGCTTGGCTCCTCCCCCTGGGTGGAGCATCTCATAATGGGATGATGCCATTTTTATCAGTCATGAAGTGAGACTCAGTTGTCCATTATCAGAAGATCTCTCCCTGGACAGAGGATGGGTCCTGGAAGAGATAAAGAAAACTGCTCCAGCTGTTTTTTTTAACAGCTGGCCCATTAACAAAAGATTACCCCTCCCACCCCCACCCACTTTCAACAGATGGTGATAGAATACATACTCCTGGTTACATCTTGCACTGCAACCCAAGACACAGAAGAAGGTGGGTGAGGGCTCCTCAGTGCCAGGAATATGCCTGGTGTGAGTTATGATTATAAAGCTCTGCCAGGTGTCCTGAGAGCAGCACATTAATTACCGGAGCTGCTGTGGTAGCTGCCTGCTGTACCCAAAGTATAACTGCCCTTGTTTCTTCAGCTATAAATATTCCTTGTGGATTGTCTGGTGGCTATGGCCTCCCTCCATTGTGGCTTCCTGCCTCTGCAGGGGATCTGGAGGTTAAAATCCCTCTTGCCTCTCAACTTCTTTGAGCAGTCCTTGTTCTGTGGCTGGTTTATCTCTTTTTGACCAGCTTTGAGCTTCATAACAGCTTGTCTGCTGATAACTTACTGCCTCTCAGCACAGCCCCTACTGCACCTCTGCATCCAGCCTTGAGAAGCTGTGGATTTTCAGTTTGCTTTCATTTTTTGGGGTTTTTTTTTAGCTCTCTAAAAAGCTCCTTCCTGAACAATCAGACTCTTTCCATGTATTTATATTTGTACTGTCCGCTGCAAGGGGTAAAGCTTTACCAAGAAAAGCTTGGATTGCCGCCCTTGCTGATAGGCCATCTGGCTCTGTAGCTTGAGATATGAGCTCATGTAGGACAGAAACATGGCCTTGTCACCCTAGTGAAGGGGATGAGAGATGGCAGAGGGCACACCACACTCAAGACCCTTTTCCCTTAAGATATTTTAGCTGAAATGCCCTGGGGCCCTGGCAGGAGTAACTGGAACCCACCTTGGGGTAGCACTGCAGTAGCCACAACTTGAAGTGGGTACAGAGGATCTTGCAGAGGCTGCAGGTGTGTGCTGGGAGAGCTGCAGTAGATCTGAAATGCCATGAAGCTGTTTTCTTTGTCTAGGAGTTCCAAACAAGAGTGGGGAAGTACCACACATTTAATATTTTGCTCCGAAGTCAGCCCTAAAAATTCCCTGAGGATGGAACACCAGTTCCTAAGAAATTACTAGAGGTGATAGGTCTGGTTCAGCCTTCCAACCAGGAATAAAACCTCTAACTTGTGCTCATGCCAATAAATCCAGTTATGCTTTTTGGACTTCTTTTTCCCTGCATGTGACACACTCTAGTGGAGAAAGCACCTGAGGTGGGAACAGAGTATCCCAGTTCCCTGACATCTTGTTTGCTCTCTGTACTTGCACAGTCGGGTTTTGTTGGATTGTTTCATCTGTCCCTTCTAGTGCTCATCTGAGTTGTGAAATAGCTCTGAGCTTGGGGACGTCTTGCAGAAGCAGAGCGAGTCAGAGTTGCCACTTCTGACAGCCTGTAAGAAATGTCTGCTTTTTCCTGCCGTGCTCAAGGAGACTTTCCTTGCATCTAAGCACTGAATCGAGCAAAGCTTCCTTTGGGAAGTTCTTGTCCAGTCAAGCCTGTATCTTGTTGGTGTCAGGCTTTGCTGTGGCAATGTTGTGTACCCACAGTTCAGTATCAAGTACTCAACCCTTGTCTTTCCAGCAGAAGTGTCAAAGTCTACCAAGGAGAATGATCCATTTTATGAAACCAGGGACTTTTTTATGAGATCTTATCTTACCCCTCTTTAGAGTAGGGTTATTTGCTGTGCTGTCTTGTGGGACAGAGATACCATTGCTCAACAGCTGTGAAATCTAAACATCAGTATCTGCAGAGACAGAGCTGATACCATCCTAAAGTGAATTTTGTCTGAGACGTTGTCACTCTTATCAAAGCAAGAACTCCAAGGAATTACATGGTTTGGGGTGTGTTCTAGTTTTGAATGAATGTGGAAGGCAGGGAGGAGGAAAGGATAAGGCAGGGTGGCTTGGGCCCCAAAGGGAGATTATATTTAAGGAGTGAGCACTACAGCACCTCTTGTCCATCTTCACATTGAGACCGAGGGATCATTGCTCTGTTCTCTGAAACTTAGTAACTTCTCATTGGTATGATAGCCCTGTGCTGCACAAATGATTTTATTCAAAAACTCTTGCACTTTTTGTGCTGCATTTATCATGATCTTTGCTCAGGTGTATACCCTGCTCCCACCTAATCTTTCTGAAAGTTTCAAGGCTCTGAATCAATAAGAAGCAATAGCTACTGTTTTTAATTGACTACTTGGCAACTACCAGAAACAGATGTAATTCTTACAGATGAGTTTGAATAGCATGAAAACAAGTAAGTTTCGATGACAGTTATGAATGAGGCTGGTTTTTCAGATGGTCCTCTTGCAAATGTATGCAGGCAGTGGCCATAATGCTGTAACTACTGTATCTAATACACGAATCAGCCTCGTTTTGGGATGTTAATTGTGCTTCCTGAGCTGTACTGGCTGCTGCTGTAAAATGCTGAGCTGCAGGTGAAAGCTATTGAACTGTACTGGATCAGAGTGATAGATGGACCCTTCAGGTCAATAAAGATCCAGTTTGGTCAAGCAGCCCTCTGACTGGTTTAAAGCATGTTTGTATGGTCTGAAAGACTCTTGGCATTAGCTGGCCATCACTTAGTGGTTGAGAGCTGTCTTGGCTGCAACTAAGCTGATAAAAACCAACCAGATGTCCTATTAACGCTTGATCTTACTCTTGCTTTTATAAGATAATCCAATAAACAAGGTTATGTAACCAAGTTTTAACATAAGAGCTTTAATAAAATATACTTTTAGAAATATATAAATATATAAAAAAATATATTCCAGGCAACGGTAAGCCCTAGTTAGTTCCCCTGTGGCAAGAAGACTCGAGTTGACCAGCCTGCTTTTTCATTTTGAAATACTGAGAGCTGACAGGTGCAGAGGTTGGGAAAGCGGTATCAGCTGAGTTGCCAGCTCAGGGAAGATCCCAAACCTTGGTGCTTATGTTGCTGTGGCTTGGCTTGGTGGGAGGAATGGGTTTGAAGACCCTCCCAGGGGTTGAACAAGCTGGTGTGCTGCTCATGGCTCCTACTAGCCTGCAGGGAAGAGTGTAATTCAGGGTGACAAGCTGCTGTTCTTTCTTCTACTCTCACTGGTTGCTCATTTTTTGACTGGAAATGTCAGTAAAAGCAAGAAAAACACTGTCTTGGTTAGTCACTAGTGTACTGGATTTTCATGCCGTTTTTCAGCATGAGAAAGGAAGGAAAAAAAAAAGAATTTTGCATTTACTTGCTGTGTGTGGATTCCACATACCCTTCACTATGAGCCTGGTGATTTACCAGGCCTTTCCCATTTAATGGAGGAGCTTGGAGGGAAATGAGGGAATCATTCTTAATAGCCAGCCCTTTGCAGAAGCACTGTAATGGTTTCTCTCTGCCATCCTGTGAATTTAGACAGCGCTTAATAGATTCAGTTCTCCTCTGTAGCTGAAGGAAGCATTCCTTTACCTTGTTTCAGACCCCTGTGCCTGCTTGTTTCTAATAAACCACTTAACTAGCAGAAAAATCTTAATCAGAGTAGACTATGCCCATTCTGCCTTGGGTGGGTTTATTTGCTGACTCTTAGGAAGAGAATTATAAACTCCTAGAAAATACCTCAGCTGACTCAAGAGGTGAACTGGAAAACTTGGGAAGGTTTTTTTCATGTGCTAGGGCTCTGTATATTTGACTTCTGACAGGGCTAACTGGTACAGTTTTCTGTGTAGGTTTTAGATTGTTTGAATTACATGTGTAACAAAGTACTTTGTGAATTATTTTCCTCTGGGAGAGACTGGAGCTTGGAAAACATCAGGTAGAAAGTTTGGGTATATGTCTGAGGTGCTTATTTTTTTCCTTAGGGAGAGGTTATGAAACTAATTAACTTAATGGGTTGGAAGAGCATTGAGTGTCTGGCACAGCAAGGTAGAGGAAGTAGACATCCTCCTGCTAAGCACTGTGGTCTCTTCTCATCCTTTTGGGGATGTGTTTTTAAATAAGGTTCCTGGCCTTGGGATTCATTCTGATGGTTGCTGGTGGGATTAGCTCTAATCCAGGGACTGAATCCTTGTCCTCATGTCCTGGCTATTGGTGAGAAATTGGCCTTTTATTCCTGCCCTGTGCTCAATCCTGTTGAGATGTACACAGTTTCACTTTGAAATTATATTGATCTGGATGTTTAATGCCCAGGCTTTCTTATTCCAAGCAATCCAGCTTGGATTGGCTTCCCTTCCTAATAGTGGTTGGCACAAATCCCAGCAAAGCAAGGCAACCTCATCTCATTGCAGGCCTTAGCATTGTTTGAATTGATCCATGGATATTCATCTTGGATCACTAACGGCTGTCAAGTGAAAAAGGTAATAAATTTCTGTTGCACTAGAATTAATCTCTCACTTGGCTCTTTTGGACCAAGATCTTGTTATGAACAGAAGACACTGATCATCCTAAAGGTTGTTGGGGGAACATTCAACCATTCAAGCACAACAACTTGTATTTCTTCCCCATGAGTTAAGCAGTAATGGCCAGAGAGGAGGAGAGTTGAAAACCTTGCTGAATGGATTTGGCTGTTTAAGGTGCTCTGAGAACCAGAGAATAATTGCAAAAGGTGAAGGACACCCAGATTCTTCCAGTACCTAAGGATGCTCTCTGATGCTTTTCAGCAACTGAGCCCCAAATTCACCTTAACACATCTCCTTTCCTTGGTGGGTGAGGCAAATCTGGGTTTCAGACCAGCTGCTGTGGTGTTTGGTGATTTTGTGTCAAGCCTTGCTGTGGTTTGAGGGGCTGTTTTTCCAATTGGTTCTGAAGCATTCTTACTTGCAGCAGACACGTGTTCCTTAATTATCACATCTTTAGTCCGTCTCTCTGTGTTCAGTGCTTTCTGACGCAGGAGCTATAAACTTATTTGAAGGCAGGCTGTGTTGGGAGAGAAGGCTGAAAGAGATTAGTCACAGACTCAAGAATAACTGTCAGTAAGACAATTGGTGTCAACTTTTGTTTGCTTTGGCCCTTGCCCTACATCACATTTTAGTCAATGGTTTATTTAGTCTGCTGGGGTTTGTGCACTGCTCTAGGATGGAGGGGCAGTCCCTCGTGGGCAGGGGAGTGGAGTTAAGGTCCCAATTAGAAGAAAGGAACAAGAGGGAGAAGAGAAAGAAAAGATTTGTAACTGACTGGTTTGCTTCTGTGTTAAAACCTCAAGTCCCATAACTGTTAAACCTGTTTTGGCTCTTAGTCTTGCCAGTTATGCTTGTGGCATTGTATTCTGTGTGATTTCAGCATTTCCTCCAACAATCATCAGTTGCTTCACAAATCTGAATTCTGTGCATGCTTCCTGTCCTTTTCTGGTCTAGGATCAGAACATTATCCCCATGAAGCAATGTGTCAAACCAAGGGTTCTCTCCCCTGCTCCCCTTCTGGGTTTACTTTTGGCACTTGAGAATACTTGTGATGCAAGGCATTTCCAATTTGCCTTGCAGATATTCTGAAACTATCTCAAAAAAGGTTTCTTGGGGTTGTGCTAGTCTTAAAATAGCTTGGATTCTGTTCTGTCCTGACTCTGTTGAGGTTGACAGGGACCTTGAGGCTTGGCAGAACTGCCCCTTTGAGTCCCAGTTCTTCGTTTCTGGTGACACCTTTTCTTGAACTGCTTTAAGAAGTCATGGAAAAGAGCAACGTGTAAATATTAATGTTGAATATTTGTCTTTAAAAATCTCTTTGGGACGCTCTACAAACCTATACTGTGTGTGCTGTGGCTTTCTAAGCACTGCCTGGTTACAGTGTTTAGACCCTGTTAGTGTATTGCCAGCCAGTGCCATCCCATGGAGGACAGGCAGGCTCTCTTCTCTAACACCCATTTTGTCTCCCTTTTACAAGTATCTTCTCTCAATCTATATTCAGCCTGCAGCCAGGGTCTGTTTCTTCTTGCAGTGAAGCCTTTTCTCTTCTCTCTCTGGGGCAGGTAAAGCTTGAGTGGTGCTTCATGCCCAAGGAGAGGTGACAGTGCTGCACAGGGCATGTCACCTGCGGGCATGGGCTGATAGCATGGTTGCCTTGTGTGCTGTAGGAAGTGCTAAAAGAATCTCTTCTGGGAAGCTGCATAGTCCAGATTCCTGGGATGGATCTTTGTTGAATGTATTTTGCAGCCCAGCTGCAAGAGATGCAACAGACGGGTGCTGCAGCGTACCCCAATTTAATTTGCCCCATCTCTGGAAGTGTTCAAGGCCAGATTGGACAGGGCTTTGAGCAACCTGGTCTAGAGAAAGGTTTCTCCCTGTGGAAGGGGGTTGGAACGAGATCATCTTCAAAGTCCCTTCCAACCCAAACCATTCTGTGATCCTGTGAAACACTGGTCTTCTAACAGACATCCAAGAGGGCAGTGAGGAAATTCTTCATTGAAGAACCTTTACTTTCCATTCGGAATGAAGTTCTCTAATGAGTATCTCTGTGATGACTTTTTCCCTCACTTTGCACAGTTTTCATCTACTGTTACACTGTAGCTTTGCACTGTCTGTTTTTAGGTGTATAAAAACCCCTCTGTGTTAGAGGAATGCAACTTAAAGCATGGTGGGAAAAAAGCTCCAGGCAGATCTAGCTCCATTGCTGTTGAGCCTGGGATACCCCAAAGCCACCCCATCAATGTTAATGGAAGCAGACTGGTGAGACTGGCTATTGCTATTCATACCTAAACTGAGCATGTACTTGGGCATAGAGGCCACAGTTTAATATTTAATGTTCCGTAAGGCTGCACTGAGAGCTTTTACTGAAATGTGTCAGTAAAGGAGTGCTGTAGCTGTGATAGCAAATGGCTGAGAGCCAGGAGGATCCTGAGGTCTACTTTTGCCCGAGGCATGTTCTCTGATACCCAACAGCTTACTTGACCCCCTGTGTCTCAGCCAACTTAGCTGTAAAATTAAGTAACAAAGAAAGCTTCATGACAAACGGACATGTCTGGAGGTGAACTTTCAATACGAGCTTTGTTCTTCTGATAAATTCATCTTGCTGGCAGAATTTCTGTTATTTAATCTAATGTGGGATTCTGTTGTCCTTCCAGGCAGCATTCACGCTCCTCCTGGGTCCTTTCACCTTCTTCAATGTGCAGAAGACCAAGTATCTTCAAATCATGACGTCCCTCATGAGATGGATAGGTGAGTCTTGGCAGATGCTTGGCCATCTCTTTACCATTGATGGAACCTGAGTCACACCACTGACGCTTCTCTTTGGCAAGGTCTTGTTTGGAATCAAGTGCTTGTCAAAGCAACCTCTTTGAGGAAAATTGCACCGGCTTAATAAATCTTTGAGGAGAAAGGTTTTAGTCTAGGATAAAATTTCTGATTAAAACAAAACAAATTGTTCTCAATCAGACATGGCTGGTAAATGAGGTTTTAGTCTGGTTTGTATGAGGCACAGAAAAGGTTTGTCAGAGTCTCCTGTCTGGGTGCTGGCTGTGATACCCACTCATTCTCACAGCATATGCACCAGACTTTGGACAATCTTTGTTTTGATCTGAGAAAAAAGGACATTTCTGTCAGACTTTCCACCCTTAGTTTTATCACCTGCTTGCATTTATTTTCCTCGGTCTTCCTTTATGGTAGACAGTGCTGCATTGGAAACCCCAAACCAATGTGTGTTGTCCTTGGGAAGTCCTGCTCCCATGAGTTCTTTCCAAAATATTGCCAAGAACTTCTGGGAAGACAGATCACTCCCTTAAGGGAAGTAAGACATCACTCTTTTTTTTTTTCCCAATGCCTTTGTCATTTAAAGATGCAGCTGCCTTACGTCTGGCTTGTGTGTGTACGTGCCCTTAGAGGTTGAGAGGTGTGTGTGTGGGTTGTGGAGGTTTATGTTCAGGTTTGTCTGGTTTTGTGTCACCTGGACAGAGTGACTGATGCTCAGGGCTAATAAAAAGCATTTCTGCAGGTTAATGACCAGCATTTCTTCAGGTTAATAGTCTCCTTGTGTGTGAATTCAGACCATTCAGACACAGACCTAGCTCTTTTTATACCTATCACTGGAATAAAAAGAAAAGCTGCTTCTCTATTTATTTCCCGTTACACTCATACTTTTGACCAGACTGCAGTTGGGTATTGTTCCTTCTCTGTGAATTCATCCTGTTTGGAGGTGGCTGGCAGTCACTGCAGAGGAATAGAGATCCTCTGTTCTAGAGAATTCCTGAGATGGGGTTAAGCAGTTGACACCCAGGAAAATTAAGTTGGATTTTAAGCTCTCAAGTCTCAGATGTTGAGCAGTTAGAGTTAATAAATCCTGACTTTGGATGGTGTGAAAATCCTGAATGCCTGTTTTTCTCCTTTGTTGTCTGAGCACATGAAAGGTTTGAAAGCCCCCTATTCTTCAAAGAAAGTTATCTCATTAAGGGGTACTAAAGGAAATGAGGAAGTTTTGCATAGGGATTTTTTGTTGGGTTTTTTTTTTCTTCTTCTTCTTCTTTATAAGAGTGCTCTCTGCTCAGCTGACTGGCCTGATTCCAATCACCCTGCCTTTTCTTTCCTGGTAAAGACATCAGTCAGACCTCATCCTGTCTCTGTGACAGTCTGATGCTTGCTTCATCTGCCATTGCTTTCCCTTTAGCCAGCTTCGTCCAGTATGAGGATTGCTAAATCTTGGTGTGATGGCAGAACTGTTCCTCTCTTTCATGGCTTGATGGAGAGGGATAAAGGCAGTGTTTGGAGAAGTGTAGAGGAAATTCATGCTTTAGCCTGATTGATTCCTGCATCAGCACACTGGGGAACAGCTGCCCCAGATAATGATAGTTAATGACCCTGACAGCACCTCAGTGGCTACTTAGAAGAACGGATTCCATATGTGTACAATGAGGGATAGATTTATTGGGAAAGACAATTTGTCAAAAAGCCATGTGATGCTGGGAGCTGAGAAAATCTCTTGCCGCAGATCCTGGGGTATGGATCAATCCCATACTGCTGAGATTTGTCAAGCTGGCTTCTTCCATGTCCTCACATCACTGCTGTCCCCTCCTCCAAAAGCAGGGCTGTGAGTTAAACACAGGTTGGTGTTAGAGAGCTTAGATTCTAAAGAATGGTCTTAGGTAGTGTTTTGTGGTCTTCTTGGCTTTTCCTGCCTGCATGCCAATGGCCAGATGTGAACTCTTTGTCCTGGTATAAGCTGTGCCTTTCCCTCACCTTCCTTGGATTGGTTTTAGCCATGTGGTGTTGGGGGTGGTTCTGCAAAGCACTTTGAGCAGCAGGGCAGCATTGCAGCTTCCTGCCTACCTGTTTTTTGTGGGGGGGAAAGAATACCTTCCCATGTGGACAGTGGCTTATTCAGCTTACCTGTGCTTATTGGCTTGGTGTGGATGGGAATCTGACCCATGCTTTGCATCATGAGTTGAAAAAATCAAGCCTTCCTGAGCTGGGAGGTCAGTACAGACTTTGCAATGTGCCTGCCACAGGACCCACCACACACCCTTCTCCCCAGCCCAGTGGAAAGTCCCTTAATTTCAGAGCAGAAGAGGCTGATGATGTAAAGCAGCACTGCCTCAGGTGTACTGGTGATTCAGATGATAGCAGCTGAGAGGATGGTTCTTGGCAGCAAAGAGAGCAAGCTGTGTGTGAAGGTCATTTCTGTTGGCGTTGGTAACAGTGTCAGCCTTGCCTTTGAAAGTTGCTTTTCCTCTTTCTCCTGATCTAAGTGATAATCAAATGTCACCAGCCTCTTCCAGAGCCTTGTGCTCATCACAAGCAGCATATCAGCTATCAAAGTCTACAGCGGTCTCATTCCACACCTCACAGATAAAAAAAAAATTCATTCTCTCTCTGAAAAATAGGCTTAAACACTGGGATCTGAGCTGGAAATTAAAAATGGTCCACTTCAAAGAATATGGAGATGTTCCAGAGATCAGCCCTTTATCTGGCATCCTCCCAGGATAAGGGACTAAGCAAGGATAGGCACCTCTGAAGCCTCTAAAAGGAGAAAGTTGAAGGAGGAGCTTGCAAGCCCAAGAGTGTAGTGCTGCTAGAGAGCCCAGACAGATGGGCTCTCCATGTCCGGGCCTGTTGATCACAGACAGCTCATCTGGAAAGAAGGCTGGCATGGCAAGGCACTTCTGTGCCAGGACTGAAAGGAGCACAGAGGGTAGATCTGTGTCTCCAGGTGCAGTGGGGCTGGTAGCAGAGAGCTCTTCCAGAGGAATCGAGCTGTTGCCAGTCTTCTGAAGAGTAGCAGCCTACACACCTGGCTGCACAACTGATTGTCACTTGGCATTGGTGAGTGCCAATGGTTAAATTCAGTGCAGCAGTTGGTGCTTGAACTGCTGGCCTTATCCTTGCTTAGAGAGCTCTGCTCTCCAGGAGCTGGCAGATGAGTAAGGCATTGCCTACCCAAGTTCTCATCCCTTTCCCAATGCAGAAGCTCCTCAAACTGCTTTGTCAACCTTTTGCAGGTACCTAAGATGCCTTGGGAGATGGTGCAGAGACACCCTAAGGAGTGAAACAGGGAGCCTGACTGCTGTGCTTCCCTGGAGAAAGGGCCAGTCCTGAAAATCATTTGGTTTAAATCCTTACAATGGTGCCTACAGTGAAGCCTTGTTTTGATTTGTTGGCTCACCCAGCTCTGGGGCCATGTGAGTACAAATTGCTGGGTGAGGAAGGTCCTTCCCCAAAGTGTAATTCCTGCCTTCCTTTCAGCTCTTTTCCACTTCAGACTCAGGAAAGTGTAGAGCTGTTATTAGATCAATTTCTTTACCAGTTTTGGAGCCTGTTTCCAAGTCTCTTAAAAAGTTATTGGAGCAGAGCTTTCTGCATAAGGCTAAACCAACTAAGGCATCAATAAATTTACGGCTGTTGGTATTTCCAATTCTGCTGTTTGGATTTCAAATACTTTTTTTTTTTCCTGGAGGGTTTAAATCTACGGTGGTGATGGATTGCTCTCTAAAAGAGACCCAGCTTATCTTGCTGGGCTTTTTCCCTCTCATTTCTTCAATCCTGATCAAGTGGGTACTGTTAGGGGTGAGCTGTTGAAAGGCATGGCCCAACAAGAGGGACTGAGCCAGGCAAGTCCCATGCAGCCTTACAGCAGGAGGGATACACCTCAATGGGGCAGAGCTCTACTTCTTTATTATTGGATAATATTGGATAATAACTGTCTAGCAGCATCATGGGATAGGATATGGATTAGGAAAGATAACAAAAGGGCAGAGCTTGGTGGAGCTGAGCAGCAAACATTGGGCTATTGTGTATTAAGCAGCTAACCTGATTAATTGCAGCCTGTTGCAGCCTGAGATGTCCAGCTCTATAGGTGAGGACTGCTGGCTCTAAAGACATTGGTAGTGTGATTATCGCTGCTGTTATTAAATTGTCTCTGCCAAATGTTCCCAGACAGCTGCCATGTGGGGCCAGTGCTCTGTGTGCTGCTTATGATGCTGTATTGTAGTTATTAGGAAGTATTGTATTTTAATGAAGAGATAGTTTATAGAGTAATAAACTTCGGGGTTTGGTTGAACAGACTTCGTTCTCGCTCCCTGTTGGATCACAGCACATCTATTCAAGTAAATGTAGCCCTTGAGACAGAGCCTTCCCAACCCTGCCCAAACAATGATCTCATGCTCAGGAATAAAATCTCTATCCTAGCTCTTTCCCCTGGCTGATAAAATGGAGGGAAAGCAGACAAGAATTTCTGGGAAAACTATGTTAAACCCTTCTTTTTTCCATCACATCCCCTTCCACAATTCTTGGAAGGTGGCTTCTGGGGCAGAAACTAAGAAAGCAGAGCATGCTAGTGGGGCTGACTTCCTGTATCTGGTGGTTTCTCTTTCCACCAGAGCCCTGCTGTTTACAGCACTGCTCTGCAGAGAACTGGTCTCAGACCATCTGACCTTGTGAACAGTCTCAGGTAACTGTCACTGCCATCCTTAGCAGCAGCTTAGTGCAGGAGTTGACTGGTTGCAGAAACCTGGAGTCACTGTGCTACATCCCTTCAAGTGCTGAGACTGAGAATTACAGAGGAAGCTGATTTAGGAGGGGGTGACAGTTATCCAAAGTCCTGCGTTTCTGGTCTCCTGCTGAGAAATTAGTCTGCCAGTGCCCACAGTCCTGAAGGTGGGTGGCCTCTTTTCATATCAGAAATTGAGCTTTCTGCAAATAGCTTAAGGAGGGATCATTGTGATCTCTGCCCCTCTCCATTCACACTGCAGGGCATATGGGAGGATGAGGGAATTGGACTGTAAATCAGGACACTGTTGCATGTTCATTCTGACAAGCTGCTTCAACAAAGTTACTTTATGTTCTTATATCCCTTTTGGAGCAGATGAAGCTGCTGCCAGAGCCCAGGGTAAATAATTCA
Organism: Certhia americana; assembly: GCA_018697195.1. Classification (NCBI taxonomy): domain Eukaryota; kingdom Metazoa; phylum Chordata; class Aves; order Passeriformes; family Certhiidae; genus Certhia; species Certhia americana. The sequence goes on along the minus strand of CM031873.1, from coordinate 5,633,808 downwards.
CTAAGAGAAGTGAATATATTTATGAAGAGTTAGTTAAAATGCTGTGCTTCTGTCATGCCTGCTTTTGGAATTGTCAGCTGAGGAGCTCATTTCAGTGCTGTTTGTGGGGGGCAATGGGGTGAAGCAGTGCCTGTGTGAGGGAAAGAGCCTTATGAGCTTCAGACGCAGATGGAGAGTGATTTGCAGTGCTGGACAGGACCACTGAGATCCTGCCTGAGGAGCTGCTGCTCCTGAAAAGAGCACTTTATTCAGGCAGCAGGAGACAGTGATGGGCCTGGGAGCTGAAGAAGGGGAGCTGGAAATGTAAGAGCACATTCAGCCCTGCAAAAGTGTCTGCCCACTCAGGTTTTCAGAGTGGGGCTGTGGCATGAAAAGCTGCTTTCTGTTCAGAGTGGATGTTGGTGGAACAAGATGATAAAAAACTTTGCTGTGTAGGCCCAAAGCAGGATGGTCAAGATGTGGCTAAGTCAGCAGAGCACCTGGATGTCATGGGACATGAGTGCTCTGCAGCCAGTGTTTTCCAAAGCATGCACAGCCGTAGTTCAGGCTCACAGTGACACCAGTGTGTGTACTATTCCCTTCTCTTAGAAGAGTAAATTATGACATGAACAGAGAAGTGACTGTCAGAGCTAATAGGCCAACCCAGCAGCAGAGCTGAGAGCAGAGTCCTGGTTGCAGAGGTTTTATTGTTCTTCTGCCAAAGGTGACCGACGGAGAGAGGACCATAAACTACACGGGTAATTTTCCCCCAGAAGCAAACAAGCCACACTGGCTGCTCTTTCCTTCCCATATGTTGAGAAAAAGCATCTGTGATAAATGCTTGAGTGCAATGCCATTTTTCTCCTGTGAACTGTTGCTGGTGTGCAGATGTCTGTGGGACCAGTTGATGTGGGCTGAGATGGGGCAGCTACACTGGTTTCATGGCAGGCGTTGCTACCACAATTGGGGAAGCTGCTTGTAAATCTTGGTTATGGTATTGCAAGCTTGATGAAGAAAAGCAGGGAAATTATACCCTTAGAGCAGAGAAGCTCCACTGAACTGCTTTTGGCTGCCAAAAAGCACTGGTAGTACTTTTTAAATGGAATTTCCCTTTGTGAAGAAAAGGGGCTCCACCTGGCCCAAGGCAGCAGTGTCTGAGTTGGCTGCAGCAGGAGCAAGCCAGGCCTTGGGGAGTGGAGGTGCCTGAGAGGCTTTTTCTTGCCTTCTTGGAAAGCTGTGTCACATTTCCATGTATGAGCAACAATCCCCTGCTGTGTGGACCCTGCCTCAGGCTTTGGGGCAGGGAGGGTAACACTGTCCTGGTAAGTCCTGGCTCTCCATTAGAGGAAGGAGCCACAGTGATGTTCCACAACTTTTGCTCATTCCTTTCTTCTGGGAAGTAATTTCCCTCCTCTTTTCCTTCTGATGTTTCTCTCCAGAGAATTGCTGTCTTCTATGAACACATCCATCTTGCTTCCCCACAGTCTCTGCACTCATAAATCCTTCATCTTCCTAGAGATGGTGTTTCAGGCTCTGTCATTGTCAAATCCAATCCTTAACTACTCCAGCTCCCACATCTAATGGAGCAAACCTGGTTTTCATGTTACCTCTTTACTGATAGTTCATACAGAAACCCCCTCTGAAGGTTGGAGAAGTTAATCAGTTGCTGTTCTGAATTTTGTGGAGAAATGGAGGTCATGAACTAGTGGCAGGATATAGCTTCTGTGAGACAAACTGGCTAAATGAGTTTTAAATTTAAAAATCAATGTCTTAATTTCAGATACTTTGTTCTGCCAGCAAGTTGGACTCCAGCTGTGCTTTAATACTTCAAATGCCACAGGATCCAGAATGCCTGGTGTTTCCAGAGTTGCAGTGGGCTCTTCACCTTGCCCACATCACTGCTGGAAGGCAACTCGCTCTGAGAAGGAGCACCAACATCCTAGAAAGACATCAGCAGGGATGTAGACAGCCTAAGTGTCAGGTGGGGGTGCAGAAGGTAGGACTGTCTTGATGTGTTTCTGGGCCATTCAGTGTGTACAGAGCAGATGCTTCTGGTTTTGTGCCCTTTCTATGAAAGAGCTGCCTAAATGTAAAACTAAATGAGATCTGTTCCTCTGTTTAAGTGTGGCCTGCTGTGTTTTGACTCGATACAGGATTGAGGAGGGGAGAAATCTTCCCCTTTCCAAAGAGGCTGAATTTAGGAAGCTCCTGAAAATACCTTTCTCTTGGAATCCATCATGCTGCTTAATGTATGAAAAGGGAAGCAAGCAGCTTGTGTTGGGATAGAGCGGCCCATTATCATTATTTCCTGACATATTGATTCTCTGCTTGGACAGGAAAGCTCTGTCACACCATCAGCCAGCAGTGATGGATGGCCCTGCCACAAACATGTCATGGCACCGGCTCAGACAAATGGCTGGAGGGTAGGGAAGCAGCCAGGCATGAGGTGGCTGCACACCACTGCCTCTCTGGTCCCTGGAAGGGGTGGCAGGCAGGTGTGGTGATGTTCTCTCCAGGCTTTCCTTGTAGAAGGAGGAATGGGAGTAGGGGCAGGGCTGGAGAAGATGTGAACATCGCACAAGTACCATGTCTTGTAGGGATGAAAGGGAGTTTAAACCAGAAGCTCATTCTAAGCATCAGTTCTTGCAGGAACCTACCACGACAGGGGAAAAAAATGTGTTTGAGGCTTGGACTTATTTTCTTTTCTGCAACAGTCTTTCTGCAGAGAGATGAAGCTCATGTACAAACACCATTTTTCATTTACAGAGGTGTTTTCTCTGATTCTGTAAAACGATCCTTAAATTCAGACTGGCTAAATTATCTTCACTGCATCTCTGCAGCTCTGTTATGTTTCTATCAAAATGCACAAAAATGTATTTCTTAATATCCCCAGACTCCCATATTTCCCAAACTATACTACTATGGATGTCTGCTCATCCATATTCATCCTTACTTCACCTGCAAGAACCAGAGCAGAACTGCCTTGTCTCTGAAGCAGTATCTCCTGAATCAAGCAAGAAAGGCAGCAGTAGCTGACTGCAAGGTCTGCTTTATCTGGGAAGAACATTTATTCCTCAAATAGTGAGGGGAGCAAAGAGAGTCTGCAGGAGAGGTAGTTGGATGGTTGGGATGAGGTTCATTATGATTTTTCTTTATGGCATAGCCCCTCTATTTTTTTCCTCAGACTCACTTAGATCCTTTACTAAAAATGATAGTCGAACATCTAGAGGAGACAAGATGAGACAAGAAGTGGCCTCTGCCTTGCTGACTGCCAAGCCTGTGGTGTGAGGGCTTGGAGTTGGTTTAACACTGTGGAAAAATCAGTCAATCAAAACCCTTAATTGCTTTTTTAAGCATTTATATAAAACAAGGCTTAAAGCAAATTTTTCATGTAACCACCAAACAATCCATGGTGTAGTAGTTGTCGACCTTGTTTTTTTGACACTGTGTGCTGTTGATCATGTTCTGAAGGTGTTTCATATCTGGAACACGTTGCTTGTGTCCTCTGTTCTGTGTGGAGAGAAGCCTATCAAGGGATTTTTTGTGAATTCATGTATTACTTCACCAGGGATCCTTGTGGTGAAGGAATGCTGTTGGACAGCTGATGTGACAACAGTAGGTGACATGAAATAGTGTCGTGTGACTCTGCCTTCAGCCTGCTGTCCTGGGTAGGGGATGAGTGGGAGCTTTGTGTGTGCCTGAGGATCCTGTGCTGCCTCTTTTCTGCTCAAAGCTGTCTGTCCATCAGCCTGTCATCTTCTTTTCATTTTGACTTATCCAAACCGTATCTAGGTTTCAGAGTTTCATTTTTTGGCTCGCCTCCTCTCAGGGACAGAGAGATAAATTTGACAGGCAAGTGTTTTAGCTCTCCAGTTCCAGGAGTGAGAAACTCTTCTGCCTCAGGGACTGGGGGAAAACAACCATGGGGCAGGGCTTTTGTTGTCCTCTCTGAGGCTGGAATTGTGCAGGGGAGGTTTCCAGTTTACCCAGCACAATTTCTCTCAAGGATCTTGCCTCTACAGAGCACCAGTGGTCAGGCAGGGGAAGCAGAGCTTGCCTTGTTGGAAGCAAAACTAGTTTGGCTCTTAATACTGGATCCTCACTCCTTGTAACTTTTAATAAATTTCGTAAATGAATATTTAATGAAAAACAAACGTATTAAATTCTAGTTGCTTATGCCAAGGACCATCTATCATTTAGGGTATCCACAAGAATTCTGTTCATTCAGTGTTCCCTGCTAGAGAAGCACATGATAGGGCAGAAGAGAGTCGTGGGATATGCTTCAAGGATGGGGTGCCTGCCAGAGAGTTCCCCTGACCTTGGTCCTGTTTGTACTGCTGCAGAAAGTGGGGCTTTGAGCCGATGGTGAGAATGGATTTGGGGGATGGAAACAGATCACTCATTGTGTTGGGCAGAGCATGAGGAGATTCACTGTCTAGTGTGCAGGGGAAGAAGTGTGACTTCACGTCTATATACAGGATCAGCTCAGGATGGGGCTGCAGAGCCTGACCACTTCTCCCAGGCAAGAAGGAAAGGAACAGTCTCAGTGCATTTCCAGAACTGCTCAACCTGCTTTGTCTTATTACTCAGGGCATCTTTTCCTCTTCCTTGTAGCCTGTGCAACCCCAGGGAGTGCAGCCATGTCACATCACCTGGAACATAGCTCTTTCTGGGTCTCTTGCTGAGCAGATATGGCTGGCAAGCATCTCCCCTCTGGGGAGCAGTGGGGGAGGCACAACAACTGTACCCCTATTCACAGTGCCCCTCACCTGCTGGGCTTGAGTGAAGGCAAGGGGAATTGTACACCCCCAGAGCAATGAGCTGTTGCCTTCCATAGCTCTCCGTGACTGCCCTTGGGGGAAGAAACAGAGCCTAGCACTCCCAAAATGGCCTGGCCTCGTGATACCGTGAAGGAATGGATCTGCTGCTGTCAGTGTGGTGTTTGGGGAGGGCTGGTAGATGTGCCCTGTCACTGGGAAACGGTTGGAAGCAAGAGGTTTTCTGAGGCAGTACAGGATGAAATGCAGCATGTAGCTTGGGAAGGGTTCAGCATGGAGCTGGTGTTTGCTGCAGGAGAATGTGAATTTCTGAGAGACAGCTTTGGAGAGTGCTGGGGATGTATGGGAGGCAATGTTCAGTGAGGTTAATCTGATCTTGCTGGGCACAAGAAAGGCAGCATTCACTGACTGGTCTGTAACTATTTTCCCAAGCTCCATCCCTGGTAGGGTTTCCCATCTCCAGACGCCTGTTGTGGGGAGCAGGACTGGGCACAGAGCAAACCCATGATCTTGTCACCCCATGGTAAGTCTACCCAGCTCCTAGCACTGCTGCCAGCCTCCTATGGACTTGAACTGTGCACTGCTCTGTTTAATTCCTTTGGATTTGTATTATTGACATTGAAAGTTGTCTGTAGTAGTTGCCTCAGCATTTTGTTGATTTTTTCATTACCTGATAATTCACGACTCTGTTCCTGTGCCTCAGACTGGTGCAAGGACAGCTCTGTGCAAGCCACAGTGGCTCACCCATTGCAGCACCAGATTGTACATCTCACTGCTTGCTGTCCTGCCAGGCAGCTCCTTTTCTCCCCATTACTTGTTAACTCAAACAGCTGATGATCATCTTTCCCAGGTTGATGCAAATTTTGTGACACTAGAATTAGTTTTCTGCTGCTTATATATGCCATGCTAGAGAATGAGAGTCTCACAGTAACTGTTCTGGCTCAAATATGCACTCTCAGAGTAATAAGGGCATTAGCCCAATTGCCTCAATTCATTTTGTCCCTGGCACATTGTTATTTGTAATATGCTATGTAAAATGTTGTTAGGCTTTTTCCTGACATAAGTGAAGGGTAAATGAGTAACTTTGTGTCTAGAAATGAATTTTAATAGCAGTCTTTCAGTGCTGCTTTACTCCCTTCCAGACTGGCTTCTCCACCCTGGGATTAGCTGCAGACAGCCTGTTCTCCTGCCCAGGAAATGGCTGGCTAGTTCTTGCTCTATCATGCTTGACAGATCTCAGGGACAGGAAAGCTTGCTAGTAGCTGCTGCTCCTATGCACATAGGGGAGGTCTTGAAAACATTAGTCCAGTTGGAAATGTGTAGGACTATTACTGGGGTTGACTGGAGCCAAGTCAGAGCTCAAACATCTTTAAGCCTTTTTGAAATCTTGGTATTTAACCAGTGTGTGTGTGGCAAAAGCATCCATGGACCAAAACCCTTGAGGGGTTAGGATTCACCAGCTATGTCAGCCTTTTGCTTCTGAAGGGCTCGGTGCAGCCCTGTGCTCTTGGAGGTGGGAGGGTGAGTCCCTGTGGGAAGGAGACTGGAGGGAGATGCCTGAGCCCATTCCCTTATCTGCTGACTGGCATCGAAAGCAAATCACGATTAATTCCTGTGCACCTTGCCTTTAATATAGCACCCTCAGATAGGGTGGTGCATCAAAGAGATAAGGAGCTGCTCTGACATAGCAGGAAAGAGCTGGTGCCAAGACTGCGAGTGCAGTGGGAGGAGGTCATGAGGAGTGTGGGCCTGACCTGAGACCTTCTCTCTCTCTCTCCAGCTTTCATCCTCATGATTATTCTGGCCCTCATCCGCATCAGCAGAGGCCAAGCTGAAGGTCACCCATCCATGGCCCAGCTGTCGGGCATCCGCAATCTATTTGGGGTGTGCGTCTATTCCTTCATGTGCCAGCACTCCCTGCCATCCCTCATCACCCCCATCTCCAAGAAGAAGCACGTCAACAAGCTCGTGCTGCTCGATTACATCCTGATCCTGGCGTTCTACAGCCTCCTGTCTTTCACTGCCATTTACTGCTTCCGCAACGACACCCTCATGGACATGTACACGCTCAACTTCACCAACTGTGAGATCATCAGCGTGGCCTTCATTCGGTACTTCCTGGGCCTCTTCCCGGTCTTCACCATCAGCACCAACTTCCCCATCATCGCAGTGACCCTGCGCAACAACTGGAAGACCCTTTTCCACAGAGAAGGGGGCACCTACCCGTGGGTGGTGGATAGGATTGTCTTTCCTGCCATCACGCTGATTCCCCCAGTGCTGGTGGCTTTCTGCACCCACGATCTGGAGTCCTTGGTGGGGATCACAGGAGCCTATGCTGGGAATGGGATCCAGTATCTCATCCCAGCTTTCCTCGCGTACTGCAGTCGGAAGGACACTCAGTTGGTGTTCGGCAGTGGGACAGTGAACAAGCACCTCTCTCCTTTCCGACACAGCTTCTGGATTGTGTTCGTGCTCATTTGGGGTTTCTCTTGCTTCGTGTTTGTGACTGCAAACATTGTCCTGAGTGAGTCAAAGCTCTGATGAGGGTTAGCAGCACACTCCCTCTGGAGCTTCAGAGACTCCAACATTTCAGCTTCCCCTCTGGAACTGTGCAGTGAGGGGGAGAGGCAGTATGAAGGGAAGTTTCCAGGCTGTTGGCTTGGTGACACAGACTTTCTTAACTCCACTTTGGGTGTGGGTGGAGTGGATTTAGGCTTGTTACGGTCCTGGTTCTCAGACAAAGCCCTGGGGCTGAGCCCTTGGCAGCCTGCACTGTTAACCAGTGTCCAGCCATTCCTGCCTTTGGCTCTGTCAGAGCAGCACATTCTCTGTCTGTCCCTCTGTGGTACTCTGTGTGCTGCAGATCTCGGCACAGAGGAGAGAGACAGCCTTGGATGCATCACTAAATGTCCCTTCTCCCAAAGGCAGGAATGTGCTGTGTAGTATCCAGAAGGAGTTTGGGATAACGTGAGTCTCTTCTTTCTGCTGAGACTCCTTCAGACCAACCTCCTGTGCTAGATGAAGGAAAACATAAGGGTGAAAACCTAATTCAGCAGGAAATAATTTTATGCTGTTACATTTTCTAGAAGCATTATCATGTTTGTGCGCCTTGCCTGGAATCGGGGATTTTTTGCTTAGAGCTGGATTTCTCCAGCCTGGGAGTTTACACTTCCATCCCGTTCTGTGCTGTGGCAGCTAAGTTGGGCAGAGCAATGCTCCTCTGCATGCAGGGATACAGCTCTTCCCACTGGAAAGGAAATCAGCACCGGCACATAACTCAGAGTTTTCCACTGGCAGAGTCCTTTTCCCTTTCTCAGCTTTGCCCGGGGCTGGTACAAGCAGCCAGGCCCTGACTCCAGCGTTCGAGATCGGGATCGGTGTGGGCTGAGGTGGTGCTAATTACCCAGTCCTGACACGCGAGAGGCTCCGGCTGTGCACACTGAATGCTCTCGCGTTGAGTAATTAGCCTTGAAACAAGGTGGGTGTTAACTCAGGGGAATGAGCCGGTGCCAGGAGGAAGCAGCTATTCCCTGGCTCAACCCTGCCAGCAGCAGAGCTCCTGAAACAAGGGTGCAAAACCTGAAACCCGGCTGGAACTGGGCTTGAATTCCCCCTCTTGTCTTTCTGCACAGGGTTAACGTGGGCTTGGGGCTGCTCCTGCTCTGCTTCTTCTGGAATTGGGGCTGCTCCTACCTTTAGCAGCTCTAGGGGAGTCTCTGCTTTTAGGATGACAGTGGTCACTGTAACACCACACTATGTCACCAGGTCCTGTGTTCAGAAGCCCTGGGGCACAGATCATACAGGGTTTCCTGACAGAAGGAACAACTTTAAAAGTTTTCACCTGAACTATTTTAAACCCCCTGTTACCAAAACAGGTGAAAAGCCAGGTGCATGTCAGATCCTCCTGCCCTCTGCATTTGCTGCAGTATTAAATGTCATCGCTCACTAAAGCAAGCTTTGAACTGCAGCTCTTTTTAATCAAGCTCTGTTTTCAAGTAGGACTTTCTGGTTTCCATATGACCTGAAGTGCTCCTCCTGGGGGAATATGCAAGTACCTGGATCTGTATAAAACCACTTCATGGCTTTTAAAGCAAAACCCTGCACCTCTCAAGCCTGAGCACTGCCACTGTGTCCTTGCCGAGCTACATGGAGAGAATCTGGAGAGACTGTTCATCTTCTCTCCAGCTTGATCCTAAACAGGCATTGGCAGTCCCTGATAGTGAGTTTAAACATCCCCAAGTGCTCCTGGAAAGCTGATGTGGCATCTTCAGTACCAAATTAAGAAGGTATTTTACAGGTATCTGGTGCTGGTGTCTTGTTTAGGGAGCAGTAGTTTGGAGGGCAGATTCATGGGGCGGCTGAGCTGGGAGCCACGTGTGTGGCACCTGGGAGCTGGGCAGAGCTGGAGGGAGAATTGAATGCTGATGAAATGAGCCTTTGGAAGCTGGAAAGGTTGAGGGGGCTGTTGCTCTGCATGTGTGCAGGTGTGGGTTCGTGGAGGGGCTGAGGGCTGTCTGCCCTGAGCTGCCCGTGCGTTTCAAGGCCCTTGGCTCAGCCCCTGCCCTCCACACGCCCATTTCAGTCTCTTGCCTTCACATTTCATTGCGGCCAGGCAACAGGGATGTTCTCTGTTATTTCACCTCCTTTCACCCTCCCTTCCCTTCTCAGGAGGGTGGGAGCACAGCCTGGCACCCTTTGCCTGCCATCTCTTACATTTAAAGATGTGCCTTCTCTTCCTTGGCCCATGTGTACCCCTGTACCCCTCAATAATGTGTGACAGTGACTTCTGAGGGGCTGCACCTCCAAGAGCTGCTTGGATCCAGATTTTGGATGCAATGGGATGCTGAGGGCTTGTGCTCTAGCCCCAGCTTTGCCGTGTGGTACCTTACTGGGAAGGACTGTGCTCCTCAAGGAGCATGAGTGCTTCTCAAATAAATAACCTTGAATTCCCAGACACCTGCTGTCCTTGCACAGCAGCAAAACAAATACATCCGAGGAATTGGGGTGATTAACAGAAAGAAGCTCTACAGCAGAGAACATTTTTCATATAAAACATGACATAGCAATGCCTTAAAAATTACTGGAGAAAGCAGAAGGGGATGGTTCAGTGCAGCCAGTACTGGCTGAGGGGACACTGGGTGACCCCATGGTGGAGGGCACAAGCTCTCTCCTATCACTCTCTCCTCTCACTCCTCTCCACGAATAAGTCTATTTTTATTTGGCCATTATCAGCATTAACAATTCATTATTGCAGATTCACACGTGATGCTTTGTCCTGACTGTAATTAGTTTTAAAAAAGTGGAATTAAAACCAATAAAATGCACATTATACATCTGGTTTAATCTGACTTCTTTTTCCATCCCTTTCTTCCTCGTGCTTAGGCATGGAGCAGCTATTCCTGGAGGGGATGGCCATGATGGATGGGGCTGCAGGCCAAGGAGAAATGACAAGTGGAGAGGCTAATGGAGACCCTCACCTCTTCTCTATTAGCCTACTGCAACTCTGGGTGCTAGCTGCAAACTCAATTAAAACATCTGTACTTTCCCCTTCTCAATTACGGCTCCTTACACTTACAGCCAAACAAATTGAATTGCTCTGCTGCCTCAGGCTGCAAAAGGCAGTTTCTGCCAGCAAATTTATTATCACCATAAAGCGCAGCTTGATTTATGTTAAAATATTAAAGTAGATCTTTATGATGGAAATAAACACTTTCTGCTGTGATTCTCTCGCAGGACCTCACAAGCAGCGGCAGATTTTGGGGCTTGGGCTGTAAATCTGAGGCCAAACTGGCACTGGGGAGGAATTCAGTCTGTTGCAGCACTTGGAAGAGCAATGGCCAGGGAAAGAAAAACTTTGAACCTGAGAAGAAGCTTTAGGCAAAGCTTCGCCGCCATCAAGGAGCCGCTTGTCCCTGAGGGGATTCAGCTGTTTGAAGGTTTGGGGAAAGTGCTCACCAGCCTTTCCCCTGGATGGATTTGGGCAGCCCAGGAGCTGTCAGTGGCTCAGGGAAAGGCACCTGCTGCAGAGTCTCTGCTGGAGAAGGCTTTGCCTTGGCAGGAGGCACAAACCAGGAGATTGCTGCACCTACTGCTCCCTCAGGCATCCTTGGGCACCGGCATGGCAGCTGTCCCCTGCACTTTCTTGGCCCTGTATGTGTCACTGGTTTGTGATTTCACCAGCTCCTCTGCCCTGAGTCACCATCTCCCCAGAGCAGCACCAGCATGTCCTTGCCATTGGAACCCCTTCCCAGTGGCTGATCTGGGCTGGCTGCTTTGTTCCCCCTCTCCTCATCAGGATGGGTCTTAGATGTTGAGCAAAGGGGCAGTGAAAATAAGACCTGCTATGGAGAAGTCAGAGCTGGCAGAGGCAGGGGGTGGGTTTGGGAGGACACTGCCTGCCCTCCACAGTGGGGCTGAGCCCCAGAGGTGAGTACCCAGCAGTGATCCAGCCTTATTTCTCTCTGCATAGCAGCCCACAGCCTCTCGGGTGTCCTGGCTGCCAGAGCAGGCAGAATTAAAAAGTGATTGATTAGACAATTTCACCAAAAAGAAATAATATCCCTCAACGTCTGTTAAACACTAAATTACCCAGCCCCTCTTTGGAAAGCCTAGCCAGAGGGTGCTTCCAGATTGCTGCTTCCCTGAAGATTTTTCTCTGCTGTACCCATGAGCAAGGAAATGCTGCAGGAGCAGCTCAGTCCTTCCTTGGTCCTTGAGCGTCACAGATCCTATCTGCACTGGACTGGTCATGCCCCAAACACCTTCTTTCCCACCAGTGCCCAGCACCTAGCACTGGGAATGGGAGAAAAACTGCTTTTCCATCCCAATTGGCATGTGCAAATGCCTCCATGGTGGCCAGGGACCTGGGCATTCACATGGGGCACCCAGAATAGCCTTGACCTTACACCGGGTGCTGACACCCAACCCTGGAGCCACCTCCCCTGGGAGCACTCCATGCACCCCATTTGCCCTGTCCCTTGCTGTCCTCAGCCTCCTGCAGCAAAGCCCTTCTATAAAACATGAAGCAGCTCCATTTGGCCTCTGCTGAGTCACCAGGGACATCACTAATTAATTTAAAACATGGGTTGGGGATTTTTGATACTTATTTTTTTCCCTTTTCTGTTCCCCTTTGCTGTCACAGCCCCAATCTCAGCTCAGGTTTTACTGCAGCTCTGTGTGCTGGCGTCCTTGAGCCAGAGAGCCACAATTTGAGGGAAAGTTCCCAAGCCACACTGAAGCTTCCTGGGGACCAGCCTTTCATTCCAGGGGGCATCTGGGGCACTCAGCTGGGAAGAGCTGCCCCGAGTGAATGGATGCCATCACCTGTGGCGGCCTGGATGAATCCTCTTCAACTGGATTTATTTATTTATGGCTTTTATTTATACACCAGCACCTCCCATCCTCGCCAGGAGGCTTGGAGGGGCTGCCAAAGCCATTAAGAGACAATTGCGATGATAAATAAGTAAAGAGAATTAAAACGCTGGCACCAGTGTGTGATGGCAGCCAGGCTGGGGGATGGGGAGACTGGCTGGATTTTTACCCCAGACAGATGGGTGGATGCATTGATGGACAGATGGATGGACAGCCAGATATTGCCAATGCTTTTGAGCCTGGACCACACGTGGCCGGGCCCTTCCGGACCTCCTCGGGGTTTTGCAGCTGTCCCTGGGGCAGGGCTGGATATCCTGGAGCAGGCCCTGCTATCATCCCCTCACTGTTACCAGCCCTGGCTGCTCGGTGGCTGCCAGCAACCCCAAACAACTGGGTTTTAATAGAAAGGAGGGGAAAAAAAGAGAAAAAAGGAGTTCTAGAGCAGCTCAGCTTCCCGGGGAAATGTTCACAGAACGCGATGCCAAAACAGCTGGGGCAGCTCTGTGTAGTCCTGCTGGTGCTGCTCTGGGATGGGGCTGGAACCACCCGGCAAAGCCGAGGCTGCAGCCCGGGGCCCCGGAGCCTCAATTCCCGTTTCCCTGAGACTCTCTCCCCTTCCTAAGGCTGTTGTGAGTGAGAGCACGGTCGCCTCTGCTCGCCCCCCAGCCCGGCAGGGAAAGGGGTGTGTCAGACGTACATGAAGAGAATTAAACCCGGCTCATCTATCACACCTGATTTATGGCTCCATCAGCCTGGGAAGATGGGAGGAATTTTTCCCTTTCTCATTCCCCACGGCACACCTTCCCGGGGCTGCTGTGCCGAGCTGGAGATCCCTGCTAGGCTGCCGTTTGCTGCCGTGACAGCATCACTCACTGACCCCAGGGCCATCAGCACCCCGAAAGCCTGAGCAGGGGGCATGAACCCCGGCTCCAGTGCTCGGCTCCAGCCTCTGCACAGCACGATGGCTCCTAATTAAACCCTCGGAGCAGTTGCCATTTACTTTTCCAGCTTTTCTTTGCCGGTGGGACAAGCCTGTGCCGCAGCTCAGCAGCAACAGGACACGGACGGGGAGGGGGTGCACAGTACCACAAATACTCATGGGAATCCATGATGCTAAGGGCAGCCCCGGAAGATGGAAGAAGGTCCCCAGGCAGCTGAAAATGTCTTTTTAATGACCTGGACATGGCGTTTCGAGTCCTTTGAATGAACACTTGACGGAGAAACGGCGGCTATGCGTTTGGCGTCCCCGATGCCAGCCCAGCCTATAGGGAGAACTCGACCCAGCATGTACCAGCCCTTGCCTGGCTCCTCTGACTCCCCCAAAGAGTGCACCGGGGACCCGCCGAGTCGTTTGGAGCATCCCGCTGCCGGCGGCGCAGGACCCCGGGAGGCCGGAGCCCGGCCGGGAGCCGCTGGCTGGCCCGTGGGGACACACGGGCAAAGGGCAGGCAGAGGGGTGCGCACACCCCCCTGTCCCCCCCCATCACACCTCCGACTCCAGGCTGGAGACCCGCCGCCACGACCCGCCGGCGTAGGGACTCGCCACCCCGTGTGCCACCAGCGGGTCCCTCCTGTCCGCCCCCACCGCCCGCAGCAAGGCCAGCTCCCCGCGCCTCCCACAGTCTCTGCAGGCGCCGTCCCATCGCCCCCGGTCGCAGGGGAGCACCCCGGGGTGCTCCCGGGGCGGCGCAGCCCCCCGCGAAAGGTGTCTGGCGTAGAGGGGCGGGTTAGCGTAGGAGTTCATGCAGGCGTGGAGAGCGCACGGCGGCACGGCGGCGGTGGCACGGGGGTTTTGCCGGCAAGCCTCCCGGTAGGACGGCAGCCTGGTGACGGGCGAGCGCGGTGGCAGCAGCCGGCCAGCGGCCTGTGGGCAGCGGGAGCCGCAGCCGTGGCCGGCCTCGGCTTCGGGGAAGAGGTCGGGCACGTCGGAGCGGGCGGGCGGGCGGGCGGCCCCGCAGCGCCGCAGCCCCGCCGGGCGCCGCTTCTCGCCGCGCTCCCCGGCCACCCTGGCCGAACTCGGCCACCAGCTCAGCTTCTCCCGCTCCATCACCGCCGCCTCCGTCCGCGCCGGCTCGCCCCTGGCTCTGCAAGTCCTGGTGACTTTCGGGAAAGCTCCGCGAGAGCAGGATGGAGGCAGGAAGGCGCTGCCCGCCTCCCGCTTCTTCTCCGCTGCCGAGAGCAGCCGGGGCAGAGTCCCTGAGGCCTCGTGTGCCCCGTCCCTCTGGAGCAGGGGGTTGTTCTGCAGCCGGTCCCCCCGTCCCGACGGCCGCTTGTGCTCCCGGTAAATGTCCGGTGGTGGGAGGTCCCTGGGGGATGTAGTGGGCGGGAGGGGAGCCCCGATATGATTCCCCACCAGCATTTTCTCCCCATAATCCCCTCCTGGAGAAGTCTTCACCAGGAGATGGGGGAAACCTGTGAGGGCTTCATCCCCAACACAGTCACCCCGAAACTTCAGGGGGTGTAGCAGGAGGGGGTGCAGCAGGAGGGGCGGCTCGTTTTCGCCTCTCCAGTTCTCCCCGTGCAGTCGGGAGTCCACGGGGATGGGCTGGGGCAGCGGCAGCCCCAGAGGAGCACCCTTGGAAGCTCTCCCCAGCCTCTCGGTGGGGTGCGTGCCGGAGGGGGGCCCCCGGTGCGTGCCGGTGCTGTTCTGCACCACGAGCTGGGGTGTCCTCATGGAGAAGGTGGTCTGGAGGCGCTCGCTGTGGTTGCTCCAGTCCTCAATGGTGCGGGTGGCCTGCTCCAGCGAGCCGCCCACGCTGGCCGTTGTCACCATCTCTTTGGCCGCCTGCAGCATTTTCAGCACATTGGCCTGGGCTGAGCTGGCAGTGACATCGGGTGTGGGCGCCCGCCCAGGGCTCGACAGGGTCTGTACCCCATTGAAGCAGCTGTAGATGCCCTGTGGGGAGAAATGGGAACCCCCTCATTGTCAGTAAGGTCAGTGAGGTTCTGCCCCCCTGACCCCACCCTGATGAGCTGAATTCATGCTGCTGAGGCTGAGGTAGCTTCAGAGCACTGACGCTCCCTCCCCAGCATCCCCAGCACTTGTCAGCGTGGGTGACAGCATCCTCTATCACCCCTTTCCCCAGGGATGCTAATAAGGATGTGGGGTTATTACCAGGACTGAGCCCTTTCCCCAAAAGCTGGCTTTTCTCCTTTTCTCATCAAGATCTTACATCAACCATCTCCAGTCCTTCCCATGCAGGTCAAAGTACAATGCCCACCAAGCCGTGTCCATCCCTGTGACACCATGTGAAGGCATTTGGGCCCCTCAAAAGCCCCTGTCAGCATCCCTCACCCTGCTGATGGCCAGGAGGAAATCAAGCTTGTGGGACTTGGGGACGGAATGACGCAGCTTCCAGTAGACGAGGTGCTCCCAAGCAAAGACTAGCAGGCTCAGCCCCATGGCCACCAGCAGCATGTAGAAAACCCCAGCCATGTTGTCAATGTCCAGCTTGCTGCTCATCACCTCATTCTTCTCATTCTGGCAGATCCCTGACAGCCAAACCGTCTCCAGCTTCTGGGTCTCACCTGGGACATACACAACAATGCAGGGGATGAAAATCCACCCCTGGGAACCATCTTCCCAAGCACATCCCTGCCCCTTTCCACACTACAGTGGGTGGAGAAGGATAAAGAGACCCTCTGGAGCTGGAATTACATAATGCTTGCTGCTGCTGTTGGCCTGAGCATCCCACCAGTCATTTGTCCCTCTCCAGGGTCCTCTCCTGACTCTGTCCCCCACCCATGTGCCAGCCAGCCATGCTTACTGTCCTCTTCCCAGACTTCTCCTCAGGACCCTCAAGTGTTGTGCACAGCCATCTCCAGGATTTTACAACCCCAGAGGGAATGACACCCACCCAGAGGATTTCACATCCCCTGAAAGTAGCTGGTGAAGTCCCTCACTGCCATCCTGCCGTCTGGATGTCAGCTGTGAAGGCTACACAGGGTTTGAAGACCAAAGCCCTGTCCCCTGGGTTAATCTGCAGGGTAGGGGTGGGGTGAGGATGGGGACAGGGCTAACAAGGAGCTCAAGCAAGCACCCACCGTCTCCCAGGAACTGGAGCAGGGCCAGGTCAATGGCCCGCTTCCAGCGCGAGTCCTTCTGCAGGGCAATGCCGTAGCCCGTGGTGGCAAACACCTTCCCACTGCCAATGGTCACCAGCTTGCAGCCCTCGTCCTTGCCTGCCATGTAGTTGAGCACCGCCGCATCGTAGATGAAGGCATCCAGCTTCCTGCCCCACCAACAGGAGGAAGGGTGAGGGGGGGTCTGAAAGCTCATTCTTGGGGGAGGGCTGTGTCTATTTGGGGAGCTCTATTCCTTTCAGAAAGCTGTAGCCCATCTGGAGGGGATTCTATGTGCTCTTGTGGTCCCTGACCTATCCTGGAGTGTGTTGGAGGGGAAGTACACAACCTTTGGGGGAGTTGTGTACCACTTGGAGGGAGCCATGCCCCATCCGGGGTGAGCTGCATTCCTTTTGAGGGGAGCTGTATGAAGCTGTACCCCATCTGCAGCAGGTTGTGCCCTGTTTGAGGGTACTGTACTTCATTCAGGGAAGATGCACAGAGCTGTGCCCTGTCTGGGAGAGCTCTACCCAGCCTGGGGGTCTCACATCAAATTTCTGGGTGGTTATACCCCAGCTGAGAAACCCCTTCTCCATCTGGGAGGTCCTGAACCCCATTCTAGGGAGCCATATTTATTTGGGGGTGCTCTATGTCCTATGGAAGAGCTCTGAGTGCCATACCCCATCTAGAGGGCCATACCCCATCTAGAGGGCCATACCCCAGAGGGCCATACCCCATCTCGGGGAGCCATACCCCATTTTGAGGCTGGTGAGAGCATCCTCCACAGAGCGCTGGTTGTACTTCACCATGTGGGTGTGCATGTCAGGGTAGTTGCTGCGGATGTTCCTCTCGGTGCTGCCGTTGGGGACAGTGCCAAAGCGGAAGGGTGGGTACTGCTCCTGTGGCCTCTGGAACTGCAATGGGGAGCCCCATAGGGTGGCATCACACAGTGCCCATGTTTTTCCATGTCCCCAGCATGTCCCCTCTCCACAGCCAGCCCTCTACTCATGCACTCATGCCCAGCCAACTGGCAGTGATGTGTAGCTCCATACACATCACTGCCTGTAACGTCAAAAAGTAAATTTTTTTAAGGGATTTTTTAAGGTTCCCACCCCAATGATCAGCCCCACCTTCCTGTCACTCAGCCCCGACACAGTGTCAATGTATTGCTCCTGGATCATGAAGGCAGCCAGGTTGGCTGTGTAGCTGGCGAGGAAGATGACAGCGAAGAAGGCCCAGATGAGCACCATGATCTTGCTGGTGGTGCCCTTGGGGTTCTCGATGGGGACTGAGTTGTTGAAGACCAGAGCCCACAGCAGCCACACAGACTTGCCGATGGTGAAGGAGGGACCTCCTGGCCCTGCAGGGACAGGGAACAAAGGGAGAGTTGTCATCCCAGCCAGGGACGTGTCCCTCCTCCCAGCTCCCACCGCCCCAACTCACTCTTGCCACTGGTGAGGTTCTGGTTGTAGCCAACGGGGCTGAAATACTCAAACACGAAGACGGTGATGGCCACCACAGTGAGGCACATGACAAACATCATGACCCACACAGCTGGGCTATAAGGCTCTGCAAAGCAAGTAGAACTTTGTGAGCCTCCAAGGACATCTCCTGGTCCTCTGAGGACTGCCAGAAGCCTTCCTGGATGGATGGGGCTCATCCTGCATATCGTTGGAGAGGAGTTGGAGGCTGGCGGCAGCACAGCTCCAACTCCAACTTCCAGCTCCAACTTCCCAGCTCCACAGGGAATCAGGAGGGAAGGGGGTTGCTACAGTTCTAGGGGATGCAGTGATGCTTTCCTGCCTAGACCAAATCAAGTTCTCACCAAGAGGGAGATATTTACAAAATGCTGCCCGTCTTCAGGGTCACTGCAGGAGGGTTTCCCATGGGATCACAGGTTCTCCCCTGTGGTGGTTCTGGCCACAGAACTGTGCCTGCATCAGACACAGAACCAGTCCCCCGGCCCTGCTCAGCTCTGGGGAGAGACCCCCATGAGTGGGGACAGGCACTGAGCCCCTGCCTGCCCAAGATGATCTGGGATGGAGCAGCAGGAGCACTGGGGATGCATCCGAGCTGTCAACATGCAGCCGCCGAGGTCCATTTGTCAACGTGTCCTTCGCTGTCAGGGAGGAGAGGCCTCCCCTGATGGGGATGTGGCTCATTAGCGCAGAGACAGGAAACACGGGACATGTGGACTGCAGACCCTGGCCCTGCCAAACTAGGGCAGGATGCTCCGTCTGTCCCTGGGGCTGGTGAAGGTGACCCTGCTTCCGTGGGAGTCTGGGCTCCATGGTGTTGAGGATGAGGAGGATGTGCCCAGGCTGATGGTCTCATCTTCCCTAGCATCCACCTGCACCCTCCCCACACAAGAGCCCAGCACTAGCTGAGCTGGGACATTGCTGCTGTGCCCTTGCTGAGAGCTGAGAGCCCTGCCTGAGCTAAATTTCCTGACGACCTTGGCCAGTCTCCTCCCCTTCCTAGGCTGCAGCTTTGCTGGTGTAAAACTCATTAAATAAAACTTCTGGCACTAGCCGTTTCCTACACTTGGCTTAACCACTGATTCTGGTGACGGTGGCAGAGATGGGTCCCCAAAGCAGAGCTCCAAGCTGGCAAATCCCCCCCACATCCCCATCCTTCCTCTTCCACACAAAAAATGAAGAGGAGAAAATCACTGAGCCCAGCCTCAGTCTCCAGCTTCCATCTCCATAATAAAAGGATTATTCAGGCAGGGAAAGAAGAAGCCCCAAAGCCGACAGCAAAATCTCCTTCCCTTATGACTTGGACTTTTTTTCTTGAAAGTTAATAAAACTGAACAAGATTTCCAATTTGCATTTGTAGGAAGTATGGGATGAACCTGCAGAAAGACAGGGGGACACACAGGGCTCACCCAGGAAAGCAGAGGGGGACACGGTGCCGTTGCTTCGGGCCACCATGACACTGATGCCTGTCTCCACAAAGGGCACGGAGAAATCCACAATCTCAGATCGCTCCTCATTGATGGTGAGGGAGCCAATGGCCATGTCTGCACGCTTGTAGTACACCTGGAAAAGGGGCAGGTGGGCTTCAGATGGGCAGAGGGACAAGCAGAGAGACCCAGACCACTTTCACCAGGTGTTTCCTCATCTCCAGCATTTCCAGCCTTAATTTCTTCCTTTTTTAAAAAAAATATTACCTTCCTAAGTGAGCAGTGGCACAGACACAGCTGCTGTGGGGTGGTAAGTGTTTGTCTGACTCCTCCTCCAAGAAGGAGCTCATGCCAAGCTGTCCCCTGCCCACAGTCCCACCACAAATCCCATCTTCACCCGGAAAGCCCCAGATCAGGGGTGAGGGATGCTCTCCAGAGAGTGCCAAAGGGGGGGGTCTGAGCCATGCCCATCCCTACCTCACCAATCATGCCATTCCAGACCCCACGGACAATCTTGCCGTGTTTGCCATTGGTCACCAGGTAGAGGTCATAGGAGAACTTCACCGCCTTGGCCAGCTTCTTCAGGATATCGATGCAGAAACCTTTGCAGCACAGCTTGGTGTAGGGATCCACAAGGCCATCACCACTGGAAACACACCAGGAAAGATGGGTTGGACCCAACAGAGACGCTCTGAGCACCCTGGATACCTTGTGCCAAGGGAGTGGTGGCCGGCATTGCCAAGCTCCATGCCCCTGCTCACCTCTGGGAGGAGTTGGTCTGCTTGCGGCAGGGCACGGTGTTGCGTACGCAGACCCCTGTGCTGGGGTCCGTGTTCTCCACGATGACAAAGGGTCTCTCCTCCAGGGTGGCCACTGTCAGGTGGCGGTTATCAACCACGGGCTGCATGAAGGAGCCGTAGCGGGGCCACACTGGGTACTTCATGTGGATGATGCCTTTCTCCCACTTGCCCACCTGCCCCCAAGGGAGAGCACAAGGTCACCCCAGCGAGGGGCTGCGGGGATCACACGTGATCCCAAATCCATCCTCCCACCTTTGGGGCTTATTCCTGGTGAGCCCCATCTCAGCATCCTTTTCCCCACACACCCCTGGACCATGGGGTGAGGTTTTTCCTCCTGAGCCCCAAGCTTCACACCCAGGTGAGCACAAACCTAGCCAGACTTTACACAAAATACTTTCAAACTACCAAATGCATCTTGTTTCAGGTCTAGGTGTTCGGCTGCTGTTCTTCAGATGTGGGCATCTGCATTTCTGACTTTTTTTGTACTTAATCAACCAAATTGCAAGGGAAAACTCACAACTCTTGGCAGAGCTCGGGTGCTCATCATTGCTGCAAATCCCCATCATGGCACCATGGCTACTTTTGGGACCAGCCATGCTGCTTTGGGGTTTTAAATGGTACAACCCTCCCCAGGGTGGGACCCCAGCCTGTGCATGGCCCCAGGCTCACCCTGCCCAGCCACCCCACAGTGTGCTCATCCCAGGTCTGGGGGTCCTACCATCTCCCAGAGCCGGTGCTGGTTGAGTGTGATCACCACCATGGTGGGCCTGACGAGGTAGCCACCTTCATTGAAGGAGAAGTCCCTGTGCTCCCACGTCACATTGAGGAGGTGCCTGGTGGGACACAGAGCCTGTAAGCCCCTGGCTGTGTCACCCTGCACTTTACAGCCCTCCTTCTCCTCCTCCTCCACCTTCAGCAAGGTTGCCACAGGTCCCATGGAGACATGTGGGGCTGAGAGCTGGGAACCAGCTTTAGTCCCCATGCAAGGGGCAGAGGGAAGCTGAAGAAAGCTCTTCCAGCAAGGAGGTACCAAGGATGGCCCACTGCAAGGCTGAGGATGCACAGACTGACACAGCAGCCCCAAGGTGCCACAGAGCTATGATAGTCCCCTGTGAGACCCTCAGGGGTCCTGAGTCACCATGAAACATGGGAAAAGGCAAGGGAGACACTGGGAGATCTCTGGGGAGATGCTCCAGGAGAATCCCAACCAAGAGGCACGGACTGCCAGCTGAAGCCCTCAGTGGGCATCATCCTTACTGCTCGCCAGCTCCATCCCCCTCCCTCCCTCTCCCTCGCGTTTTCCCCACTCTTCCCATTCCACACCCATCCCAGGGGGTCCCTGTGCCTCACCGGTAGAAGCTTGTGTTGGTGGCGGTCACCCTGGGGGGGGTCCAGCAGTCCCGCCCCACCTCTGGGAGGTAGCCATGGGCACGAAAGAAGCTGGCTGCCCCCATGGCAATGATGGCCACGCCATCCCGCACCTTCTGCCGCAGGCTCAGCTTCCAGCTCTCCGTCACCACGCTGATGAGGCCGACTGGGAAGGAGGAGGGTGGCACCTCCATGTTTCCCACTGTCATGCTGGGCACGATCCAGACGTATCCTGGCCCCACAAGCCCGGCTTGTTCCGCCATGGAGAAGAGATACTCAGCCTCCTCTCGGGAGCAGTAAACAATGAGGACCTGGGCATCAATCTGGCGCAGGAGCCGCTGCGTCCTGGAGCTGCTCTGCTCCTGGCTCATCTCGAAGGTGAGCACCTCCTGCAGCTCCCAGCCAAAGTAGCTGGCATCCGTGAAGGAGCGGATGATGTCCAGGAAGATGTTGTAGCCTGGATAGAGGCTGGTGATGACAGCAAAGGAGCCCCAGTCATATTCCTCCAGCACCTTGAAGATCACCTGGATTTGCTGCTCGATGGAGACACCCAACTGCAGGAAAGCTGATCCAGGCTCCTGAGGGAGGAGAGGGACCATGGCATCATGATCCAGGTCTCTTGCACCCATGCAAGCATCCTTGAGTTTGCCATCGTGAAAAGTTCAAGATTGCCATGAACCAGTGAGATTCATGGGTTGGAAACACCCCAAATCAGACTAATCCTCCTCCAAAGAACTTCACCCCATGCAAAGAGTCAAATCCTGCACCCTCACATCCATTTCTTAGCATATTGATAAAACATTCCTCTGTCCTCCAAAGGAGATCAGTTTCTCCTTAAACCAGGAGAAGGAGGAGGGCAAGAGCTCTGCCAGGAGTATAAATCCCATCCCTGCTTCATCTCACTACCTGCAGCCAGAGCCTGTGTGGCTCCTTCCCTCCCGCTCCACCTCCCCGGCCATCTGGCCTCTCATTAGCAAACCTTAATTGGTCTGATTCTGTCTTAAATGATTCAGAGAATGGCAGTTGCCAAAGGTCACGTGCAGGCAGCAAGGTTTTCCCACCCAGACCCCCTCCAACTCCAGAGAAGTAGTCTGGGGTGAGCCCCAGAGAATCCCAGACAGGGAGGAGAAGACAGATCCCTCCACTGACCCCAAAGTACCCAACCCCTGGAGAAAGCTGCAGAAAATCACCTGGACAGCAAAGTCATGGATATTTTTCCATTTCTCCAGGCTCCATCAGAGTCCTCTACACCCACCTGAGTCCACTGCACCAACCAGAGCTCACTGCACCCACTGCCACCCACCCACAATGAGATCAAGGTGCTCCACGAGCACCGCTGGGTACAGGCAGGACTGTAAGAAATCCAGGGGGACTGGACCCCCTATGCACTATGCAAGAAAAGCACAAAATCTGAAGAAGGGCAGGATCTCCAGCCATAGGAAAGAGCAAGCACTGAAACCCCTCCAGCACCCAGGCTGGGCAGGGTGGGATGAGCTGCGATGAGATATCCCAAATCTCCACAGCCAGGACCCTCCAGCCTGGCTCCAGCTCTCCCTCCCACCAGCAGTTCCCAGCAGCTAGGTGACAGTAAATGACAGTGTCTGATGCCAGTGAGGAGCAAAGACAGAAATCCTGTGTTAGCCACGGTGCACCTGAGATCACTGCCACAGGTGAGCAAGGCTTCTTCATGCTGCCCACCCAGCTATTCCAGGGCTGGATCCAACCCCAGCAGGGCTGGAGGAAGATAAGATTGTGATAAACCTGCGACTGTCCCAGCAGCCCCAGTGCCACCAACCCAGCATCCTGTGCTGAGCACAGGAAGCAGCACATTAGGGAAGGTCTTTCCACAGGGTGTTAAGGTCATCTCCCACATCCCATTAACTGTCCATGCACTCCCTCCTCCCACCATATCCCACAACCCCAGCTGGCCACACTGCCACAGCCACTGATCCACCATTTCTGCATCTGGTCACAAAGGCTGCAGCCCAGCAGTTCCTCTGCCCTCCAGCACTTCACATCCCTTACCTACCCAGCTCTAACAGTTCCTCATTTCTCTCATCCCCCCTGGAAATACCAAGTGAGTACCTCACCTTTGGGGTCAGGACCACTGCAGACCCTCCACTGATGCTGATGATGGGGACCTGGGTCTGGGAGGAGATGAAGTCAAGGATCTGGGCCACAGCCTCCGTGCCCACGTTGTCTTCAAAGATGATGCCATGGATCTTGTGGCTGCTGAGGATGTCGCAGATCTGGGTGAGGAGGGTGCTGGGGTTGGTGTTGTTGACGACAACAGTGATGGGGTGGATCTCCAGGGGCATGTCCAGGAAGCTCTGGGGGCTCAGGCGGGAGCGGATGTGCAGGGGGTAGGATGTGCCCCCAAACACCACAGCCACGTTGACCACTGGCTCCTCAGGCCCCGGCAGCAGGATGTCCGTGAAGGCAGCCGAGCAGCCCAGCACCACTGACAGTAGCAGAGCATGCGCCGGCGCTCTGCCCATGTCCACCAGCGTGTCCCTGCCAGCACAGGACACAGTCCCTCACATCCAGCTGCACACCAGGACCCCAGCCCCATCCGCCCCAGCCCTCCCCACTGCC
Organism: Certhia americana; assembly: GCA_018697195.1. NCBI lineage: Eukaryota > Metazoa > Chordata > Aves > Passeriformes > Certhiidae > Certhia > Certhia americana. The sequence continues at coordinate 5,609,950 of CM031873.1, read as the reverse complement.
CTGGGGCATCACCATTGAGGGTTGACCCCAGGGAAGGAGGGGACCCTCATTCTGAGGACACTGGATGTGCTGAAGGAATTACCACAGGGTTGTGCTCACCACCCACTGCACACCTCAGTGCTGTGTCACTTGTCTCCAGTCTTATCAACCACTAACTCTTCACAGTCAGTCCTGCTTCCCACCACCACCCTGTCCTCATCTCACCATCACCATCTCCCTGCCACTGCCATCCCACCCCATCCAAAAGCCACCACTGCTACACCGGTCCGTATCATCCCTTGAGCTGCAAGAGGTGCCAGGAGAGGCTGGCAGCTCCTTGGTGCCTCTTTCTGCAGCAGACAGCTGCCTTCAATATTCAAAGGCTTTGCCCTTGAGGGATGGTTCAGGTCTGCACCCTGCTTGTTGAGATTTTGCAAATCACAGTCACTGAAGTAGCTGGTCCCCTGCCTGTCCCCTGCCTGTCTCCCGCCCATCACCCTACCTCAGCCCCACCTCTGCCACAAAATCCCAGCCAATGCACATATCTGGGATACAATCACGTTCTCTCTGTATCTCCAAGTTTTCCCTCCAAATTTTCCACAGCATCCTTCAGCTTTCCTTTTTCTCTTTACCCGCAGCGTGTGTCCCCTGTTGGCAGTGGCCACCCAGATGGGACGCCCTTCACAATGTGTCTCTGCTGGCTGCACCCCAAATCCAGGCTCTCAGGGGCTGTTTGGGCATGTCCTCCCTGCCAGGTCCCCAGTTCCCCCCTGCCAGTGGATTCTCATGCTGCAGCAGTTGGGGTTACAGTCCCCTGAAGGGGGACACATCCCTGCCCACAGTGATGCACCCCTGTGCTGGATTTCACCTCTCAGAGACCACCATCAAAACCAACTTGTGGCCCCTCTGAGCCCCACTTCCCCCAGGGCTGTCACCTTTATGCCAAGCTGGGCAGCAGGGAGGGGGACAAGCAGTCCTCCACAGTGGCAACAGCCATGCACCAGTGTTGCTTCATGCAGCAAGGCGCCAGCTGTGCTAAGAACCATCACTCGCAATTAAAATCTGTTGTTGTTTAACGTGTCTCCAGCACAGCCAGATGCTCCTCTCACTGAGCCCCGGATGGTTTTGAGGCCTGGGCTGCCCCAGTGACCTGCACCCCAACGCTCTTTCATGCCACAGTGACAGACCCCCCTTCAGTGCACTGCGAAAATGCTACCGGCATGTTGGACTGAAAATGCAGGATATAAACCCAACAGCTGCTGGGCTGGGAACCCTGCAAGAGCTGCTCAGTGCAGATTTGAGCACTGGGGCTGTCACCTCCAGAGAGACAGGGAACACAAACCACACATTTCCCTCCTGTACCAGGAGGCTACCAGGAAGTCTTGGGCACCTGTCCGGGCACTGATCCTCATCGTGCAGCATCTCTCTCAACCAGGTGAGTTTCAACAGGGAATCATCCACCCCCAGCACCCACCATCACCCAGGGGGTTCACCCTACCTGACTGCATCCCTCACCCCACTCCACATCACAGCTGGTGGAGCTGCAGGAGCCACAACGCCACACCGGTGGCCACAGCCAGGCCTCTTGGCCAGAGAGGGCAGCAGGTGAGTCATGCCATGCTGGCAGCGTCCCATGCTCTGGCACGGCCAGCTCAGTGGCAGGGCAGCCTGCACTGCCTGCTCCTCACTGCGAATTCCCAAGTATTTTTAGTCCTGTGATAAATAATTCATTGGGAATCCGGCATCAGCTACCTGAGCAGAGAGGAAGGGGAGCAACACGTCACCCAAAACAAACAGAACCACCCTGCCAGCAGCACTGCCCGTCTAAGCCCTCCTCAAGGACATTTAAATATACTCTGGGCCATTGTGGTGATTGATGGGGTTTGCTTGTGCCAGCCCTGGCATCTCACCTACTCCAGGCTCTTATCCTCTTCTTCCTCAACTCAGCTCTTGCCCAAGCTCCGGAGCCTCTTCCAGTACCGAGTAATCCAGGCAGAGACTAGTGGTCATCCCTTGTGATGCCAATCTCTGTCACCCCCTGCTCCTGGCTGTGACAGGGGACCGGGTTGAGCAATCTGGTTTCTCATGGACCAAGCCGCAGGTGGAAAATATCCCCATCCCTCACAGCAGCATTGCATTGGGCATGGGCTCATCCCATCGTTCAGCCAGTGCTCAGACAACCAGGGCAAGGAATTGCCATCCTACCCAGGAATCCGGTGCCACCACGCAGAGTCTGGCTCACCACAGCCTTTGGCAGATATGGAAGAGGATGGAGGGGTTTAAGGCCAGAGAGCCTATGGCTGGCAAGGGCTCCAAGTGAATGTTGGAGACGGGGCTGCTCCAAAATGGCCGAATTTGGGAGACAAAAGGCAACCAGCTCCTCCAGCCCAGCTAACACCATGCATTTCCAGCCCATTGTTTCTCATACTGAGCTAGAGGGGTACAGGAGAATTTGGGGAGATGACAGATTGCAGGAAAGTGGTGGAAGCTGAGGAGAAATGGAGCCCATCCCAGAAAGCTGCTGCCAGAGCTGGGGCTGCTCTTAGGCTCAGCACAACACAACTAAGCCCCTGACAACTTCAAAGAAAATCCACATTTTCCAACCCCTTGTAGGAAGCACTGCAGAATTGGTCCCTTGGGAAAAGACTTTCCCCAAAGGGAGGTTTTCCAGCCGGGTAAAGGGCCAGTGGCCAGTCAGGGTCAGGAGGAAGGTGGCCATGGCCAAGAGCCCAGGCAAGGCAATGCCACCTCCTGGCAGCCTCCCCAAGGACCAGAGGACACCACAAAGCTGCTTGGTGGTTTTCGCACTTGTTTTTTGTTGCTTTGTGGTAGTTTTGAGCAGGTTAACCACCTTCCTAGGCACAGCTTCCCCTGGTATGCCAAACTCATAGAAACCTCATGCTAAAGGCACCAATAGAACCCTTACCTCTAACCAGTCACTGAAATGTCATTTTAATGCAACAGGGAAAGTTTGCTTCTCATTTTAAACCTCCTTTTTTACCCTCACTCCTTCTTCTGCTCATGCAGATATTTTGACCTCGGGAATGGGAGAAATAAAATTCCAAAATGCAAAATATCATTCAGGAAAGAGAACCCTTATCCCCTGCAAAAAAGCCTCTGAGCCTGAAATCAGAGGGAAAACAGAGCCTGTGCTAGGGATGGGGATCTGCTGCTGCTGGATGGAAAGGACAGAGTAAAGCCAAACCTGGTGGGAGCCATGAGGGGAGAAGAGGGGGCACAGAAGAGGGCACCGGGATGTGCCAGGGCTTGTCATTGGGGTAAGGAGGAATCAATGAAGCCCTCAGAAGGGAAGAAAGCAGCAAAACCTCCTCAAAGACAAGTCATCACCATCCCTGTCCCCATGCAGGGGGGATGACTCGGGAGAGAGAAGCACTGGCAGCCCCCGGCAAGCACTGTCTCCTTTCAACCTTCATCCGTCACCACCCGGCATCACCCTTCTCTTCCTCATCACCCTCCCCTTCCTCGCCCGCACCTCCGACAGCAACAGTTGAGGGCCGGGGGCTGCGGGCCGGGGCGATGGTCAGGGCCCCACACACGCACGCACCGAAACGCAGCTTAAAAAGGTCGAATATGGATTAACCAAAAATAACCGCCAAGTGTCCTGCCTGCCGCTGGGTTACGCAAGGTGGCGGAGGGGGACACAAGGCTGGTGGCACCCAGGGAGGTCTCCTCAATTTTTCCTGCCTCCCACTGCCCCCCACCCCCCCCCCAGAATAGCGCCCAGGATTAAGGCTCCTTTCCGTCCCGTGCCCGGGATGGGGAACAGGAGCTCTGGGGATGTGGGGGGATGCTGGGGTAGGGGAAGACGGACAGGGAAAACCTCCACCCCAGAAAAAACCTCATCCCTAAAAGTTGCTGGCGGCGGTGTCGGGGCGGCAGCGGAGCACGTCGGGCCCCGGCTGCCCCCAGCCCGCCCGGTACTTACGGGACCGCCGCCGTTCGGTGCCTACATGCCCCGCGGCTCCGGCGGGGCTCGTCCCACCGGGGGCTCGGCTCTTCCAAAGCTTCCCCTCCTGCGGGGCAGCCCCCCGGGGCAGGGTCTGTCCCCGCCGCGGCTGGCGGGGGGCTCCGGCGGCCGCCGTCGGTCCCGGCTCGTCCTTGGCGGCGGCGGCGGCTCTGGCTCTGCAGCGGCGGCTGGAGGCAGGGACGGGAGCGGAGGAAGGAGGGAGCGGGAGCGGAGCGGGTGTGCACGGGGGGGGGGCCCAGTGGCAGCAGGTGTCTCGGCGACCTCCGAGCCCCGGCAGCCATCTCCCCCCGCCCCGGGACCGGCGGGGCTGCCCGGGCGGGACGGTCGGGAGGAGAGCGGGGGAGGGATGCGGGGATGCAGGCTGGGGGGAGCCCGGGGGCGGTGGAAGGACAGGACGTGTGTCCTCCCGCCTCGCCGCAACTTCGGGGCTGGCCGACAGCCCCGGTGGAAGGAGGGGGGGAGGACGGGGGACAGGCAGCCCTCCCTCCAGAAACCGGCCCGCCTCTCCTGGCACCGGGACCGGCTCCGGGGCCGCAGACAGAACGGGACAAGACACCCTCATTTCTTTCTCCCCTCTCCTCCATCTTCAGGAGGGAAAACCCATGGCAAAATGGTACAGACTCCCTCTCTGGGCAGTGCCCGTCCCTAGCCCCGGTGAGGGCTGGAGGAATGCGGTTGGACTCGCTCCCTCCCGCCAGTATCTTCCATCCCCTTCCTGAGTGAACTGGTGGACACCGGCCAGCTGCCCACCATGGTGCTCCCCAGCCGGTGCAAGCACCCTCAGGGTCCCCATGGGTCACAGGGAGGGGGGTGACACTGAGCAAAGCCCCCGCAGGCAGCAGCATCCTCCAGCTGTCGCCAGGGCCAGTATTAAAGCATCAGCTGATCCCGCAGCACTGGTTTAGACCAAGCCAGACTGGGGGGCGGGAGGGGGGGGAGGGGGGCGTGCAGAGAAGGGGAGAGATACAGCAAAGGAAAAGGGGAGACAGGCGGAGGACCTGCTGGGGCTCCCTTGTCCCTGGGTGATGCCCATTCTACCCCAAAATGAGCCAGTGGCTGCAGGGGCAGGCAAAGGGTCTGTAGCTCTGGCAGGACCTGGTAGGAGTTAGAGCCCAACTCAGACCCCACTGAGGAGGGCAGATTCTCCCAAACCTCCCCATGTCCCAGTTCAGAGCCACCAAAACACTGGGCATCACCCCGAGAACACCTGCTCTCTCCAACGGAGCTGGGTGGCAGCAGTGCCCTTCTGCTTTCCCCAGGGACAGATTCCTGGCTTGGGGACAGGGCCACCCAAATGGATTGTTCAGCATCTGCCACTCAGGCTGGCACTGCAGCCACCTGCAGCAGCATCCTTGTGGCTGCTGGGCCTGGATAGACCATTTCCAGAGATATTTCAACTTTCCTAAAATCCTTCTGTCTGTGCTTAGCCATAAGCAGGACTTCCACCCACCGTCCCTGGTCTCAATACAAGCTTCACCCAGTGCTGTGGGTGCCTTTTGGGCAACTCAGGGGTGGAAGAGGTGCCGAAAAAAAAAAACAAAACAACTCTGCAGGATAGCTGAGCCCAGTCTCTGGGGCTGCTGCAGTGTGAGGCCTCAGGGCAATGGGGCATGCAGGGTCTATCCTGTCCTGGGTACCTTCTGGCCATGTCCTGCTCCCCCAACCTCAGGCTGCCCACCTCTGCTTGATTCTGGCAGCACCGTCCACTCTCTTGCCCAAAGAGAGATTTAAGGGCTGGCAACAGGTCCTCAATACCTCCAGTTCCTCTCCCATGTGGACAAAAGGGCTGATCTTGGGTTTAACACTGAAGTAGTCAGTGGCTGCATTTAAGCCTTTCTGCTGCCTTCATGACCCAGTGTGACAGGGCCTGTGGGACCAGATTTCCAGGGATCTGGTCCTTTTGGGGGAGGAACTCTTTCTGCGCTGGGTGGGGACCACACAGGCACAAAGTGCCTTTCCCCACCTTCATCCTCCTCCTTCCCACTGCTGTGGGTGTGGTCCAGTGTGTGACCCTCGGCATCCCAGCTGGTTGCTTAACCACAGCACAGTCCCAGCAAAGGGACTTCAGCCAGCTTCTCCATTGCCTTGTTACCATTCCCTGGCAGCTCCTCTTGCAGGAGGCTCTGTAAGCGGGTTGATAATGTGAGGCATGGTGCCCTGACAGCTCCTGGTGTGCAGCCACCTCCTGCAGGGAAGAGCTCCCTGGCAGACAGACCAGGGGAGCAAGGGGGGTTCTTATAGAAGGGTCGTGGTGGGACCCTGATGTTTGTCCAGGTTTGCACTGGCCCATCCAGGCCAACACCAGTCAGAGAAATGTCCTGAGCTCCATGCAGACTCCTCAGAGCCCACTGCAACCAGTCCCCTCTATTCTGGTTTCCCCAGAACTCCAGCCTTGCTGAGCCCTGGGAGCCCCCAGCTCCAGCATAAACCTGCACCCCAGACTCTATTCTAAGCACCCACCCCCAGCCAGGAGAGCAGCACAACAAGGCTTGGGTATCTCCAGCTCTGAGAGGCAAACCCCATCAAGCCTCTTGTTTCTAGGAGAAAATCAGTGTAAGGTTTCTAACCCATGTGCATCCTAGACCAGGACTTTGGGAAGGAGAGGACCTGCATCTGTGCACTGCCAGCACAAAGCCAGGGCTGTCCCTGGAAAGGTAGGGTGGCATCTGGGTGACACAGCCCTCTTGGGCTGTCCCCACAGGCATCTGCATCCCACTAATGGCATCTGACATCAGATGCCCACAGGTCCATCTGACAGAGCTGAGTCTTGCAGGTGACGCTTGTGACACATGATATTTGGCCATGGACCAACACCCATTCCCGTCCCTGTACTCATCCTGGTCCTGCATCCATCCCAATCCCTCCTGCTGGCTGTCAACCTCCCCTTCCCAAGAAGCCTGGCCAAAAATTAAGAAGGTCTGAGCCCAGGTGCTCCTCTTCCTGTCCCTGTCCTTTTGGGTCTCACTTAAGATGTAAACATAGATGTAGATCATCTTCCTCCACCCTGTGCCACCTTGAACTGACAGGGCCACCCTCCTTCCCCACCTCCCTGTCTACTCCATCCCCCTGAGAATTCAGGGCTTCAGTATGAAATAATCACAGAGTGCTGGCTGGTATCTTGGATCCCAGCAGCCATAAAAACGAGGCAGAGAGCGGAGCAAGGAGAAAGTTGTGACAGAAGTGATGGGGATGGTGCTGTGCATGGTGCATGCCTGATCTGCTGCAACTCCAATCTGGCACAGCTCTGCTCCACTGACACCATGTCCTACCCTCACAGTAATTAAGAGAGCAAAAATAAACAGGGATGGTTTTATCCCTGCAGGGATAATTCCTCCCCCTGGGGTAGTGTGTGCCTGCAGGGCTGCCCCAGAGGTTGAGGTTGAGGCAGACAAAGCTGCTGGAAATGGAATTTTCCCAGGAAGGAAGGAAATCACTTCTTTCTGGGGAGTAACCAGCCATCACCCGCCAACAACTTTATTTGCCGCTGTCGTATCTCTAAATAACTCTTGGAAACAGCTGCTTGGATTTTGCATCTCCTACACCTCTGCTCCTCTCTTGACCTTGGGAAATGGGCTCAAGCAGTCACGAATTCCAAATTTGTTCATCCCAAGCAGAGGGAAAACACCTGGACTTGCAGCACCACTACCTGACCCCACACAACCCTTCAACCATGAGCAAGACTTTGGCAAGTGCAGAACCCTGGCATGGCTGGATCTGTAAGACTGTAGGTATGGAAACCATGAGCCTGTGGTGGATCTGGAGTCAAGTATGTGCTTGAGATCCTCTGGGAGAAGGGATGATGTTGTCCCTTGAGTGATGTGACTTCCTGGGCACAGCGGGGCTGGTAACCCACTCCAGTGACCCCAGTGCTTGGTAGCCAACGTGTTCTCCATCCCTGCCCAGGGCTGAGGATGGATCTGGAGGGGAAGAGCACATGAGGGATATGCCCAGGAGAGCAAGCAGTGTGGGTGGGTGAGGCAAGGGCCAGAGCTGTGCTCAGCCAAGGCGCTGAAGTCAGCACTCTCTGGAGCCATCTGTTCCCGGCGAGGCCCCGGCGCAGACGGACTTGCCCAGGCTCCACGGTGCCGCAATTTGGTGATTCATGTGGTGAGGGGCCGGCCTAGGGCTGGACACCGCCTCTGCACCATGCCAGCTCCAGAGATGGGGCTGGAAAATCGTGTATTAGCCACGCTGGAGAAAAGCCTTTTCAACCATTTTTTCTGGTCGTGTGAGCTGGCTTTTAAACAGCGTGACAGCTCCTCAGTGCCAGGCCAGAGAGTCAGCTCAAGCTGGCTTTTCCCTTATTGCAGAGCGCAGGAAACCTTCTGCTTTGTGGGTTCTAAATGCTCATTGGAAAAGGCCAACTTCAGCAGGCAGTCAACTAGCAAAGCCAGTGAGAGATCTGCACTTATCTTCTGGGAGTGATTGGAAAATGAAGCATCAACAGGAGCTTCTGGGATGCACCAGACCTGCTACTCCAAGGCAGGAGCCCATGAGCCAAAAGAGCTTGCCTGGACAGTCTTGAGGCAGGGAAACTGAGGCACAGCAGTGCAAAGCAGCAAGAGGAAGCTGCAAAGACACAAATGGAACTACCCCATCATCACCCCACAGTGTGACAAGCTCGGCTCTACAGCCAGCCCAGCTGTCTTGCAGAGAAGCACACAGGAGACAGCAAGGAGAGCATGGAGCAGGGAGCCGTGTCCAGCCACTCTCCAGGCCATCACTCACCAAATGCTGACCTCCAGCAGCTTTGTGCAGCCTCATTTAAGCTAAGCTGAGCCATAACTCATCCAAGCAGGGCAATCCACATGCAGAGCTGGCAGCGATGACTTTCAGTGTTTCAGGCCTCTTTCCAACAGCAGACGAGTGTCACAGCATCGCCTTCCCAGCTCCTCACCTGCGTCAGAAAATGGCCTTGGAGCTGCTCCTGTGGCAGCTCAGGAGAGCGGAGGGCAAGGGGATGGCTGCCCAGCCAGGCTGCACCTCCGCTGTGAGGACACACCTGGGGCAAACCCAAGGTTATTCGTTGCCTAAAAGCAGAAGCCGAATGCGAGCACAAAGGATGCCCCAGGCTCCCCGGAGCCCCGGCGGGCAGCAGGAGCGCTGGGACCCCCCGGCCCAGAGGTGCCAGGTGAGCCCCCCATCCCCGCCCGGCCCCTCCGCTCCCCAGTGCGGGCTCCCAGCGCCACCTAACGACACGGCGGGCGGAGACAAGGACCTGGATGCATCCCGGGGCCCCGAGGAGGATGAAGGGCAGGGACAGCGATGGGGAGGCAGAAGAAACCGGGACTCGGGGCTGGGTCTGGGGGGCATAGGCAGCAGAAGAAAGGGAGCTGGAAGTCTTGAATAAGAATTTACATTATTGTAACCGTCCTCCGTCGGGGCATAAGGCTCAGTCCCCTATCGCTGCCCTTCACTGACCTTCATCATCCCATGGATTTCCCACAGACCAGAATTAACCCCAGGGCCTTGGCCAAGTTCACAGTTGAGCAAAGTCACTGAGCTCAGCAAGGACAGACACTCCCGTTAATTTGTTATCACAGCCCAAAAGCTACCCTGAAGTACCCTCAGTTTGGGAACAGCTCGGTGCCAGGCTCAGCAGGAGCACAGTGGCCTTTACCATGGCTACAACATTCAAGGCAATGTGGAAGAAAATTCTGCAGAAGATTGATCCCCTCTCTTCCCAAAGCTTTCAGATTTGATGCAGCCACAACAACCCCTTTGCTGTCACGTTCCTGGCTGGGCTGCCAACCTGAACTGCTGCTCCCCGTGGTAGGTGCAGCCCTCCTCACCTCCACACCCCCCTTCCCACAGCTCTGATTCACCTCGGAACCCAGCACTGATGTAATCTCCTGCTCGAGACTTCAGAATTAGGACTCCATCAGCTGCGAGACGTAAGGAGAGACACATCACACAAACAGCTGTTCCACAAAAGCTTTATTGCTCATTTGAGTATGAGTTCCCATTATCACATTTCCTGAGTTTCTTAATGAGCTTTCAAACGAGATTTAAATAGAAAAGGATGGGAGAGAAAAAGAGAAAAACAGGGAGAAGTCAGAGATGTCCCTTCCTTGAGTTGAGACAGAGATGAGGTGGGAGAACAGTGCTCTGTGGGCAAGTCCTCTGCTGTGAGAGTGGAGGCTGCTCTAGCTCCATTTCCCCTCTGCCTCCATCACAGAGCCACTGTCACCATTTCCACAGGCTGGGGAGGAGGGGTTGCAATCCTGCAGTGCTCTGGCAGGGAACACAGGGTGGGGGGTGGGGGACAGCCAGGGAAGGGGCCCTGCTGACGCTGCCCCTGCGCCACAGATAAAGAGGAGATTACAGCTCACAGCTTGTAATCTGGCTTAAAACCTGACACCGTCACCGTAGGCAATCTGGGCTAAGAGAAGCATTTAATAAGCTTCAAAACACACAGGACAGAAAAAATAACCCCACCAGGGAAAGACGACAGAGCTCAAGGCACTGTTTGCACCAGTCAGCACTGGCAGGTACCGATGGACACAGGGTCCCTCATGATCCTGAATGAAGCAATTACATGCTTGTTATCCCAATCTACCCCATAAAACAGAACCTAGGCTCTTCTGGGATTTAACTGTGGGAAGCAGAAGGCAAATTAATATCCTTTTCTGCTTGTATAGAGCTCAAAAGTGGAGAGCACCCAGAGCTGCCTTGCCTTGGGATGTCACAGGACCTGCAGCACTTTGGGGGCTGCTCCAAGGTTAAGGCAGTGGTAGACAAAGAAGCCACATTCAAGTTGCAGGTCCATTTTGGCTTCCCTGGAAGGTTTTATTTAAAAAAACAATCATTATTAAAAGATGCCTGCTCTGGCATGAATGACAAGGCAACAAACCCATTTGGCTTGTGGCTTAAAGGGGAGGCAGCAAGACACAGGGAAGCTTCTCCATGCAATTTGCTGTACGAAAGTGGCTGCCAGGAGTCCCCCAGGTGCACACACACCTCCCCTCACTTGCACTGCATGATTCATTAATGCTTCAAAGACAGACAAGAATCACCCCCAGGAATGGCAGTTGGCTGCAGGAATGTGGGGCCAGCCAGCAGCCTCAGGTCTTAGGACTTTGGGAACCCAGAGTTCATTGTTACCAGAGAGGCGCCAGTGTCACCCACCCCTCCAGAGCCACCACAAGCCCTAGACACAGATCCCAGGCTCTGCTCATGACCCATTGATGTTGCCCCAGGATGGTACCACTGGAGCAGTGCCACATTCCCACCACTGCTGCCTTAGTGACCAATGATGCGTAGCATCTCTGCAGGGTCCACAATCTTCTCCCGGGGTTTGCCAGCAGCTTTTCCTCTCGCCACTTCAGCAGCATCAATCTTCTCCCAGTCGGAGAAGGAAACGGGACAGACCCCTGGGGTGATGGTGAGAGACAGGAGAGAGAACTTAACCAAGGAAGAACAAGTTCAGCCTCACCTCCCCAGTGGAAGAGCCCTGATGTGGCAGCAAAGCTGCCCTTTTTCGACACGTCGTCAGAGCTCAGCCTCGCAAAGGAGAAATAATTTCTAACACCACAAGGAGAGGGGTGGCAGGTTCCAGTTGGCTTGGATCAGTCAGACCTTTGTGTGCTGTAACAACAGTGAGCACAAACTACCTCAGGGGACAAAATGCTTCCAGTTCACTGTTAAGCCTCAGACAGTTTAAGAGGCAAAACACACACACACATTTTAATTGAATGTCTTTAAACACAGCTACAGCAAATTACTCTCCCGGGCATTTTAATCTTTTCCCTAACTTGCTTGGAAGGATTACTAGGAAAACCACTCAAGAGCAATAGCTCACTGTCTCAGCAGCTGACAGTGACATTTTACCCAAAGTCTGTGCTGCTTTTTAGTGGCCCTTTGCAGAAAGTGGTCATTAGCCTTAACAATGACACAGATATTTGAGAAAATTCAAGTCCTGTTCTCCGTAGGCTTTGGAACATCAAAACAGCAGAAAAATCCATTCCCATAGTTCAGACTCTGCTCTCTCACAGATCCAGGAGGAGTTTGGCTGCATTGAACCCTCCTGCTGGCTGCTACCAAGCCTCACACTGACCTCGGCTGCGCAGGATGCTCTCCACGAGCCCAAAGCCTTCTCTGGAGGGGGATGTATCCAGCACACCCCCCTGGAGATCCTCCAGCACAGACTGGGCAGTGTCAAAGCTGTCGTTCATGGTGGTGATGATCACGCCTGTGGGTCCTCTCTTCACCCACCCGCTGCAGTACAGACCTGCAGGGGCACATGGAGCAGCCAGGCTTGGGTCAGCACTTGGGTCAGACCCTTCTGGCTGAAAGTTCTTGTCCTGTTCCCACTGTTCACACCTTGGTGGTGTGAACAGACCCTCAGACAGTGCTGTGGCAGGAATTTGTGCACCTGCAGATCAGCACTAAGCAGCTGCATGGGCTGTGTCACTTTAATAACAGGATGCAGTAAAACCACTGCACTAAACCAGACAACCCTAGAAAGAGATGGAGACTGGGCAGCTCTTTTACCCTGACAGAGGCAGCTCACTTCCTCAGTTTCCACTCTCCAAGGTGTGCAATATCCATACCCTTGGTGAATGAACTTCCCACCCCAAAGCCTCCAACCAGCTGTGCTCAGCATGTCCCATGCAAATCCCTGTGGATACAAACCTGGGACACCCTTCACTCTGCCCAAGCTGTTGGGGATGACCCCATGCTGGCTGTCAAAGGGCACAGCCGGGTCCAGTGGCAGGCTCCGGTAGCCAATGCTGCTGAGCACCAGCCCACACTCCAGCTCCTCCACATCTCCAGTGGGAATGGCTTTGGCAGAGTCACCCAAGCCCTGAGAGAGGGAGGAAAAGGCCTTGCTGACTGGCTGCAGTCACCACTGCAGAACAACTGCCCCCTCCAGCCCCCCTTGGTATCTTTGATCCCTGGGTATTTGCTAAAGGCCATTCTCCAGCAGCATCAGGGAAAGAGCTCCCTTTGAAAAAACTTAGTGGTACCAGAAGCTCTTTTGGTACCAGATTCCCTGAGATCCTGACAGAGGCCACTCCAATCAGACAGGGAACACAGAGCTGTCTTTGGAGAGATTCCCAAGGGATGCAACAGTGTCCTTCCTGCTCCATCCTAGCCTCCCAGGGCCACCAGCCTCCCAGTACCTCCAGGCGGGTCAGGGCCATGCGGATTCCCCTCGCCCTCTTCCCATCAGCACTGGGCAGCACTTCCTGGGGGCTGCGCTGGAATTTCAGCCCCCACTCCCGGGGGGCTGCTGCCCCTGCCTGCATCTCCACTGGCTTCTCCAGGGCTGTTTTGATCATCAGCTCAGTCAGCCGCTTCCTGGGCCTGGAAGCATCTAGGAAAAGAGAGAAATCTCCACAACAAGAATCAGCAAAAGCCCCTTGGGCCACAGCACTGGGCCATGGCCGTGTCAGGGCAGTGTCAGTATGTCAATCTATCATGTCAGTGGGAGCCCAACACCTTTGAGATGACAAACTGCAAGTCAAAGTAACCAGGAGACCTCCTGAGGCTTGAGGCCAATGGGACACACAAATCAAAGACTGCAATTTCCTGTCTTGCTGGTGCTTGGAGGCAGCAGCCCATGGAGAAGAGCAGGGTCTGGACACCCTTGAACTCAGTGTTTTCTCTTTAGATCTACAGGAAGCTCTTAAATAAACAGCCTTGGGATCTCCCCTGCAAGGTTCCCTCAGCCCTCCTGAGTCTCCTGCCCTCATTACTCAGAGTGTAGGTACTGAGTGGCTGCACAGAGATACACAATGTTCCCTTATCTTGGTGCCTCCTGGCACTCTGAGGATGTGACACACCTTGGTAACTGAGCCTTCACGAGCCAGGCATTACGTACAGGACAAGAGTTTCTCTGATGTACCTGCAGATCACTCCTGGCTGCTCGCCTGCCAAGGTGAGTCCCTGTCTGGAGGAGCATGGCACATTTCCCTCACCTCTGACAGCACTTTCGAGGCCTGTAAAGTCGGCAGGGTCCAGGACAGCTCTGGCACCAGGCAGGTTTATCACCTCCCGCAGCTCCTGGGAATTGTGGGCAAGAAAATGTTACCTCCAGCAGAGAGAGGACAGCTCTAGACCCCTAAGAGCCAGGAAATGGGTGCAGGAAGGAGGATGCCTAGATTCCACACTCACCCCTAAACCACCTCTCCCCACAGGGACGGGTGGTTTGGGGCTCAACTCTGGGACACAGCAGCACCTCCAGCCTCACCTTGATGGTGAAAGCAACTTGGAGAGGTCCCCTCCTCCCAACCAGCCAGACACGCTTCACCTTGCTGCAGGCAAGAGCTGCCAGGGAGCTGTCAGTGATGTCTGTCTTCTGCAAAACAGAGACGGCAGAGTGGGATGAGGGCAGATCTGGAGGGAGCTGGGGAGAAGGAACAGCTTCTGAAGGTGAAAAATCAGCAGAAAAGCTGGCTGTGCATGCAGAGAGCCCGGGCAAGGACAGGAAACAAGTCATCTCCCTTTGCACAGAGCTATTTGCACAGCTGGTCCCTCATCACTGAATGTTCTTTCTGAGGCCATAATGCACCAGAGGTAACGAGCCAGCACCCCGTGACTGCCTCAGGGGATCCACCCAGCAGGTTCACCTTGGGGCTAACAGAGCAACGCCTTCAGCTGAGCTCCATTCTGAGGTGCCTACAGATGCTGTTGGGGGACTTCCCAGCTCAGGATATACAGGCTGTGGCTGAAACCTGCTGCAAACCACAGCTCAAATCACCACCTGCCTGCCCCAGGCAGCTCCAGCACAAGCACAAGCATGGCCAGGCCTTACTCTGGCATTGGCACCTCACAGAAATCCTGTGTTCTGTTTCAATCATGTGTATTTATCTAGACTGCAAGATCTTTTCCAGAGAAAACATGATGGGAGCTAGCCAGGTAACAAGGTAACCAGGATAAACTATTCCAGACCAATAATTTCTATCAGGGAACTACCTGCCCACCCTGGCACTCATACCAGTGCCATGTTTTTTGCAGCACTGCCCCAGCTGGCTTTAGTCACTGGTTGGCATTGACTCCAAGTTTTGGGTTTTATTAAATTTAATTTAGATATTAATACAGGAAGTTGTAACACAGTTGTAACAAACCTCATGGCATTTCTCCCAGAGGGAAAGCCTCTGCTGCCAACATCTGGGGCAGCAGCTGGTACACACCAGTTCCCAGCTGTCTGTAAGGATGAGGTCCACCAGTCTGCCCAGTGCCACCAGCTGAAACCAGGCCGCTGCCCTTAGCTCCAGCAGAAAAAGATAAACCCCAACAGAAGTTTCTGGTTTGGTGGCAGAAGAGGGAAAGTGACTCCTCTTTTGTTTCTCATAGGAAAGCAAGGGATGATGCTCGATTTCCAACTTTTTGAATGCCAGCAGAGCAATCCAGAGGGCTCTGCAGCATCACCCAAGTCATGGCCACAGTCCTGGATCACTCCCTACAGACTGTGAATCCATGGGTGCACCCGACAGGCAGCTACCTTCCCTGAGGAAAGATCCCAAAGACAGAGGAGTCTCAGGTTTTGTCTGAGATGGGTGGGAGCCAGCAGCAACCAAGCAGGAAGGGAATTTGGGGCCTGGGATGCCCTCATGGTGCAGAGCACTCATCACTCACCCTAAGGAGCTGCAGTGGGGACAGCAGGATCCGGGCAATGTCCAGTGCCACGTTGCCGTGACCCAGAATCAGTGCTGTCTCACAGCTCAGGTCAGGCTTTAGCTGTGGGGACAGACTCAGCTGTGACTGAATCCACATGGCCTCCACAATGTCCAGCCCTTTAGACCCGCTCCGACCACCCAAATTCCCTTCCACCCTGCTTTGCCCCAAAAAGAGGTGATGCAGATTGGGGAACTTCACAGCAGCCTCATCCCCAAGCAGACACAGCAAGACAGCTGCTCCAGGCACCCTAGATGATCCCTCTTCCCACCTTTCCTGCTCTCCTGGGAGCAGGAACTGTTTTGGCCAAAAGGCCTCCTCAGGAAGCAAAGCATCACCCCACATGTTCCCATCTGGCCCTACCAAAATGTGCTGCCAACGTGCAGTGACAGCTAATCCATTCTCACTGATGCGCAAGTTGTTCACATTTCTACCATCTAAGAAGGATTAAATATGGCTCCTGCTAATCTTTTCCAATTGCAGGCCTTTCAGGATTTAATCTGGAGCCGAATGCCTGCACTGGGATGGGAAGAAGGACGGGAGGACAGGCAGGGAAGCACAGGGTCGTACTCACGTCCCGGTTCTCAGGCAGCCCATTGTACCAGCCCACGAAGGCTCGGGCTGAGTAAACACCAGGGAGATTCTCCCCTGGGATCCCCAGGACACGATTGTCTTCAGCACCATAACTCTGAGGAGGGAGCAGACACAGTCAGAGATGTTGCTACGTGCAGGGTTTGACACCAAAACACAAGTCTCCCTTTCCAGCTGCTGCCAGGTTCACTGCATCCCTGTGTATCCCCTCCCAAGGGCTGAGATATTCAGTGGAAGGGCTAAACACAGCCCAAGCACAGGGGCTTTATCCACCTCATCATCCCGGGCTCCAGAGCCAAATTTAACGTCCTTGGTCCAAGGCAGAGTATGACAAGCTGAGGACTGAGCAGCAAGGACAAATCCATATCAGGCTAAAATAAGCATTGGCCAGCACAGGGAGAGGTTTCAGAGAGCTGCACTTGATGCCAAGCTCCAGCACATGCCTCCTGCAAGGGCTCTGGACAAGCCTTGGAGCATCTGAGCTGTCCCAAGGCTGGGAAGTTTCCCATGGTAACAAGGCACACAGAAACATCTCATCCAAACACTCTTCCCAAGATCCCAGTGGAGAATAACCCTGCAATCTTTCCCAGGACTACTGGGGCACTAAGGTTGTGGGTACCCACCAGCACCACAGCATGGTACGCCTGCTGCAGCTCCGGCACTGTCACGTCCCTTCCCACGGTGA
Source organism: Certhia americana (assembly GCA_018697195.1). Taxonomy (NCBI): domain Eukaryota; kingdom Metazoa; phylum Chordata; class Aves; order Passeriformes; family Certhiidae; genus Certhia; species Certhia americana. Next base: position 5,593,085 of record CM031873.1, on the reverse strand, counting down.
CATTCCCATAGTAGGAGCAGCGCTCCAAGCGTGCTGTCTGTGTGAAGGTGTTGATCACGTTCTGCAGAGATCACAGACCTGGAGTTACATCCCACAGCCAGGGCCAAGGCCTGCTGCTGACAGGAGATCCCTGTGCCCGTGCCCTCCAGCCTTGAGATGCTTCATCGCCTCATCCCAGTCAAGTTATTCTAAGACTCTTATCTACCAACAGCAAGAGATAACTCACAGGGAGATAAGCACATCTGTGACTTGGCACTCTCTCCACCACCCTTTGTGAAAGGAAAATCCATATTTTGCACCCACCTGGGGAGGACAGGACCCTTCCAGTACGTTGTCAGCTCTCCGAATATAAACCACACTGTAGGGGAAAAACCCTTCCCAAAAGGAGGTTTGCAGCCCAACCAGCCCCCCTTGCTGGCCTCTCATCTAAACCCTTCTGAAGTCACTTCCTCAACGAGAGGATGTAGGGAGGATGGCAGCCAGAATTTTTATTCGAGTGCTCAGGGCCTACACAGCAAACCACCACTCCAGCCATGCACACCAGCGTCAAGGGACTCAGCCTGGGGGACGGAGAGATAACGCATAAAGCTGTGCAAGATAGTGTACATCCCTCCCTCTCACACAAAAGGGATCCAGGAATTTGTCTCAGGTCTCCAGGGATTAGAGGAAAACATGCAAGATATTGCTGTGTTTGGATTTACCTGTGTCCTACACTCCACCTCCAATCCAGCTCAGATTCACAGCAGATACTCCTGGGTACAACTCATGACAGCAAAGGGCAAAATGGTTGGAAAATCCCCCGGGTTTAAATTTTCCTTGCCCAGGAGAGCACCTACAGCCCAAACTCCCAGACCTATGAAGAGATCGTGTGACAGCCCAAATGACCAGAGCCCTAAATGCCCAGGTGTCCTATGTGACCCCCCATCGTGGCATTAGGTATGGACAGGAGGAGACTTGGACCTCTCTGGTCTGACATCCATGTCACAGAGAGCCTGAGGCCATCAGGAAGGGACGACTGACCACTCAGCCTGCACCCCCACTGTCACCACACTCAACACACAGCAAGGGGCAGGGCGCCAAGCACCAACCTTTCATCCTAAGGGTGGTCTGGGGCCCACTCCCAAAAAGGAACGAGCCCAAAGGGAATGGGGCAGATTCTCGTAGATGTCCACCAGGGCCCACACTGTGGGCTGTGGGAGAAGAAAAGTCCACAGTTCAGGATGTGACAGAAGGTCCCAGAGCCTCATCGCAAAACACTTGTCGGGGAGAAATCCAGGGCAAGAGGATGGGTTGCAGCAAGCCAGCAAAACAAACGACTCTTCCAGGACTTTTCCATGGCAGGATGTGCTGCACCTGTACTGACAGCTCGGGACCACAAGACTGTAGCAGAGTGATCACTAATCACCATCAAATCCATCTTGTGGGGCTCACATCTCCTTAAACCAGTCGATGCTCCTTTTCCACACAACCTGGTGAAACAGCACAAATACCTGGGGAATTACATGGGGAGCTGACATGGCTGATCATTGCACCACGCCAGCTGGGGAAGCCGCCATGCAGCAACCTGGGTGCTGGGGGTCCTGGCCAGATATCTCCCAGTCCCAGCAGGATCCAATGCCTGAGATGGACTGGGTGAGTCACAAGGTCAGAAACCTTAAAACAGATGTTTGGCTGCAAGGCTTTTGTTATATAGTATTTTGAGCCAGCTATCTTTCCCAAGATTAAGCAGCCCGGAAATGTCCCTGATTGGATTTAGTAACAGCTATTTTTCCAACACATCCAGAGGAAAAAAATCATGGTTTAATGATGGGGCTTAAGCGCTGCTATCTCTGAGGGTGCCAGGCAGCCCAGTTCTGGTCCAAGCGTATACTTCCAGACAGAACCTGATGCCCAGTCCCTTCCCTCCCTAGCAATGAAATTGTGGACACAAGGTAAAGAATCACCCAATGGTGTATGCATTGGGGAAGGAGGCAGAGAGGTTCCACACAGTTTTAACCACAGTTAAAAGTCTTCCTGTGTGGTAACAACACTTGGAGCAAGGCAGTACTAATGCTGATTTGATTTTGAAAAATCACTTGGATGAAACTCAACAGCAACCAACCTGGACGGCAAACAGGGGAGGGCAGGGTATGAAGCCGCAGTAACGCCATCCCAACACAGCGGCCCATGGAGAACCACCCCCTTGTGGCGGGTCTGGGCTGCCCCCAGGCAATCCCCCAACAACAAATGGAAGCAGGGCCCGGAGCCCTCCTAAACCACTACAGACCCTGCCGAGAGCAATGCAGCGCAGAGGACGCCTCCTCGGCGGGCAGGTCCCTGCCCTCCCCTGACAGGATGCAGATCCCCCCATCCGGTGACTTGAGGATGTGCTGAGCCGTCGTTTGTAGAAGCCGGCCAGGGCCGATGCCCACCACGCAGACCCGAGGCGCCGGAGGCAGGCGAGGAACAGCCACCGCAGCAGACACTGCCCCCGGGGGAGAACGACAAGGCAGGGGCGTGAAAGAACCCGAGATGCCACCCAGGCAGGGTTGCGCACAGCCGACCCGGAGCCCGGCACCCACCGAGCGGCGGCTCGTCCCCACGCCGTCAATCGCCGCAGTGGAGCGAGCGGGGCCGGGGTTATATATCGCACCCGGGGCGAGGCGGAACGCATCGGAGTCAGGGACAGAGGCCTTGGAGCGTTCGGCAGGGGGGGGCCCGGGGGGGTGTCAACGCTCCAGAGTGCCAGAAACGGGACTCGACCCGCGGGCCGGCGCACCCCGCGACCTATCACAGCACCAGGGGTGGAGCACAGCATGCGGGGCGCGGTTCTCTCAGCGCCTCGGCCCCACCAGCAGCGGCCTGCCCCGGTTCTCACGGTCCTGTCCCGGTCTCCCCCGCACACGGGTTCCGACAGCCCGGTTCCGCTGCCGCCCGCGGAACCTGACCCTCAGCTCGATGGCCACGCCCACTCCTCGGCCATGTACCAGCATCCAACCTTGCATGGCCCGCCCATCCTCTCACCGAACCAATCGTGATGCGGGAACAGCGCCTTGCTTAGCATTAAACCCATCTACCGCCCAGCTTGGTCCGCCCGCCCCGAACGCCACAAAATGGAAGCCTCACGTACGCCGTTACCCTAGAGGCAAGGACTGCGCTTCGCCTTCCCCTCGTTTTCCCGACCCTCCCCAGAGTGTCCTACCCCCCGCCACATTACCGACCGCCACCGTGGGGCTGCGCACCCCAGTAGGCCCTTTCACCATCCATCATTTGCCTCAGCCCCTCCGCACACCCGTGCTACCGCCTTCTCACCCTCGCCGGTCCTGGTTTACACTGCAACCACCCCCTACCCCAAGGACTGTGAACACGTCATCGAAAATTCTTTAGAACACCAATACCCCGCGGAAACGAAAACTTCCACCTTAGCCCTCTACCAGCGCCCATAGCATGGTTTTCTCCCCCGTGGGAAGGATGTGGACCCTTTGCCCCTTTACTCCCTTGTGCTTCCCCATGTTGCCGACGCGTAGATGGCCGGTTTCTAGAC
>CM031873.1:5457254-5587756 GCA_018697195.1 Certhia americana | reverse complement strand
GAGAGCACCTACAGCCCAACTCCACAGCCCCTATGAAGAGATCTGTGTGACAGCCCACTGACCAGAGCCCTAATGCCAGGTGTCCCATGTGACCCATCTGTGGCCTTAGTATGGACAGGAGGAGATCTGGACCTCTCTGGTCTGACAGATCCATGTCACAGAGAGCCTGAGGCATCAGGAAGGACACTGACCACCTCAGCTGCACCCACCACTGTCACCACACTCAACTACACAGGCAAGGGCAGGGAGCCAGCACCAACCTTCACCTCAGGGTGGTCTGGGGCCACTCCAAAACGGACGAGCCCAAAGGGAATGGGCAGCTTCTCGTAGATGTCCACCAGGGCCCCACTGTGGTGCTGTGGGAGAAGAAAGTCACAGTCAGGATGAGTACAGAAAGGTCACAGGAGCCTAGCAACACTTGTCTGGGAGAAATACAGGGCAAGAGGATTGGTTGCAGCAAGCCAGAAACAGACTCTTCCAGACTTTTCCATGAGCAGGATGATGCTGCACCTGTTACTGCCAGCTCGGACCACAAGATGTAGCAGAGTGATCCCTAATCACCATCAAATCCATCTTGTGGGGCTCCATCTCCTTACCCAGTCGAGCTCCTTTTCCACACTAACCTGGTGAACAGCCAATACCTGGGGAATACATGGGGAGCTGACCATGGCTGATCATTCCCCATGCCAGCTGGGAAGCAGCCATTGCAGCACCCTGGGTGCTGGGGGTCCTGCCAGATATCTCCCAGTCCCCAGCAGAGATGCCCATGCCCTGAGATGGCCTGGGCTGAGTCACCTCAGGGTCAGAACCTTAAACAGATGTTTGGCTGCAAGGCTTTTGTTATCTAGTATTTTGAGCCAGCCTCTTCCCAAGATTAAGCAGCCCTGAAATTTGTCCCTGAGGCTTTAGTAACAGCTATTTTCCAACACATTCCAGAGACAACACATCATGGTTTAATGATGGGGTTAAGCTGCTGTATCTCTGGAGGGTGCCAGCAGCCCAGTTCTGTGTCCAGGTCTCACTTCCCGACAGACCTGACTGCCCAGAGCACTGAAATTTGTGGACACAAGGTAAAGCATCACCCATGTGTCTTAATTGCATTGGGGAAGGAGGAGAGCAGGTTCCACACAGTTTTAACACACAGTTAAAGTCATTCCTGCTGGGTAACAACAGCTTGGAGCAAGGCAGACTCCTGCTGATTTGATTCTTGAAAAATCACTTGGGATGAACTCACAGCAACCAACCTGGACGGCCCAGGGGCAGGGCAGGGATGAAGGCAGCAGTACCTATCCCCACCACAGAGGCCCAGGATGACCTTGTGGGGTCTGGGCTGCCCCAAGCAATCCCCCAACAACACTGGAGCAGGGCCAGGAGCCCTCTAAACCACCACAGACCCTGCTGAGAGCCATGCAGCGCAGAGATGCCTCCCTCGGCGGGCAGGTCCCTGCCCTCCCCCGCAGATGCAGATCCCCTCCCGGTACCTTGAGGATGTGCTGAGCCGTGTAGAAGCCGGCAGGGCCGCTGCCCACCACGCAGACCCGAGGCGCCGGGGCAGGCGAGGACAGCCACCGCCGCAGACCTGCAGGGGAGAACGACAAGGCAGGGCGTGAAGCCACCCGAGCTGCCACCCGGCAAGGGTGGCACAGCCGCACCCGGAGCCCGGCACCCACCGAGCGGGGCTCGTCCCCCCACGCCGGCCATCGCCGCAGTGGAGCAGAGCGGGGCCGGGGTTTATATATCGCACCCGGGGAGGCGGGAACGCCTCGGAGTCAGGGACAGCGGCCTTGGAGCTTTCGGCCGGGCCCGGCGGGGTGTCAACCGCTCCAGAGTGCCAGAACCGGGACTCCCGACCCCGCGGGCCGGCGGACCCCGCGCCTCTCACAGCCCCAGGGGTGGAGCACAGGCCTGCGGGGCGCGGTTCTCGCAGCGCCTCGGCCCCACAGCAGCGGCTGCCCCGGTTCTCCCGGTCCTGTCCCGGTCTCCCCCGCACACGTGTTCCGCCAGGCCCGGTTCCGCTGCCGCCGCCAGGCCCTGCCCCTCAGCGGACTGGCCACGCCCCCTCCTCGGCATGACCACGCCCCTCCCATGCATGGCCCCGCCCCTCCTCCTCACCGACCAATCGTGATGCGGGACAGCGCCTTGCTTAGCATAACCCCTCCTCCCGGCCCCGCTTGGTCCCGCCCCCGCCCCGCCAGCCAATGGCAGCTCGCCGTTTCCACGGCGGCTGACCGGAAGCGAGGCGATACCATAGAGAGGAGGGGAAGGCGGAGCCGTGCGGGGGCCGCTCGCAGCGCCGCTCTCTATGGTCAGACAGCCGCGGTGCCCGCCGCGCTCTCGCAGCATCAATCAGCGCTGATGCTGCTAATTGCCTGCGCCCCTTTATCGCCCAAAAAGCGGCCAGCAGCCGAGGTCTGCCGCGGAAAGCGAAGCGCAGACTGATTTTAATCATGCACAGCGACCCTGCTCTTCCCAGCAGAAACCCCCAGCATCTTTCAATAAAGGGTAAAACATTAATACCAGAGAGAGTGGATAAAATGATGCTGACAGAACTCCTGCCCCAGCGTGCCCATGGTCTCTGCTTTATTTCCTCCTTCATCCCCATCAGTCAGCACAATTCAAATACTGGTGCTCACACCTCCCATGCAGGAGCACCACATCCCATCTTGGTTCAACCCCTGCACAACAGACAAACCAGAAAAATCATCTCACTGGGCCCAGCAGAGATTTAAAAGTTGGCCAGATGCCAGAGCACGAAGGCAAGTGCTTGATAGGGCTTTTTAAATGCAATTAAGACCACGAAGAGTTTACAGCCAAGAGCCAGTTGTAATGTGGATCATAAAACCCATATGATTTCTCTCCTGGTCGTGGAAATGTTGATGGCTTTCTTCAAAGGCACGCTGAGAATGGCAGCTGGGTCTGTGCCTACTTCTGCATCCACTCCTTCAGGGGGTTGTGGCAGGGACCAGGAATTCTGATGGCTTCAAACCCTCATGCTCAGGTCAGCACAGCAATCATTGAGCCCCTGCCCAGAGAGGCATGGCTGAAGGCTCCAAATATCACCATAGAGGTCATCCACAAAAGCAGGCAGTCTAAATTTGGAGTGTTCCAAGCACAGGAGTCAGAATCCTCCTTTTTTTCCAGAATTCTCCCTTTCCCCCATTAACTTCTGTATCCACCAGTTCTGGCAGGGAATAATCCACCTATTTCCCAAATCACAGGCCATCTCCTGCTGGCTAAGGGGCCTGCAAACATTTGCCTTCAGATGGCATTGCTTTAAACAACATCCATAAAATCCAGCTGGAAAAAAGGCTGTTGCTCTGACCAATGCTTGGGAACATTTTGGGGCTGATCTCTTTGCAGCAGGAGAGGGCAAAACAACATTTCATGTCCACAAATGGGAATATGTGAGGTTAGGATTACCCTGCTTGAACCAAAAGCACATCTAACACTCCCTCACCCCCTCGCTGGAGCTGGGAATGCCAAGAATTTGTCACATTTATCTTAATTTCTCTCTGATGCTCAATTGAGAGGTGAATTGGGAGGGAGGGAGGGAGTTCTGGAGAGGGTCTTTGAACCCCTGGAGCATTCAGGCCATTTGCTCCCCTGCCTACAGACACAGCCTAACCCCTGCTCAAAGGATGGGAATTTGCCCTTTGGGTGTTTCATAATGTCCTGGATCGATGACCCACATGGGCCTGGATAGAGGTGGCAATGCCACCAGATCAGCACATCAGCAGCTCCTGGGCCCTGGCCCAGGATAAATCAATAATTCAACATTTCTGGTGCCAAAGGAGTCATGCTGGATGGATCCAGGGCCACTCTTCCTTGTCCTGAGTCTGGATTATCTACACAGGGATACCATGGCCATCCCAGCTCCAGCCTCACATCACAGGGACCCTTCTCCAGTATCCAGCATCTGAGGATACTCCTGGACTTGGTGGAGGAGAAGCAGAGTAAAACACCATGGGTTGCCTGCTACAACAATCATCCTGCCACGGGCCAGGGCCAGGGCCAGGGCAGAGCAACCCTGTGCCTTGGGACACATTTGCCTGTGAAGCCTTTTAAATCCACAATGTGGCACTGTGGGGTTCTAGCCTGGGTGGGAGGACAACTCCACTCAGAGAGCAAAACCCCAGGCTCAGAGCAAAGCCACACCGCTCTCAGTTTGGCCATCTGCCCTTTCTGCTGCCAGCTTTTCCACTGGGGTGGACTTTGTCATCAGTCTTGCAAGTCTGGGACAGCAGAGCAGGGTGCCAGGTAAAGCCAGACACAGCTTCCCAGAGGGGGCTTGAGCTGGCCACATGAGCATCCCAGCCCCTGGCAGCAGCACAGGGGACAGAGTTCACCCTCCGTGGAAAGTCTCCCAAACCCTGGAATACCTGCCTGCCTCTGGCAGATGATTCCCTTGATAAATTCTTGCTATAGCAATGACCAGGTCTGGGGTCACCTCTGGCACCCCAACACAGACAGCCCCCATGGGATGAGGGTCCTTCCCCCAGTCCTACCCTGGGCACCACAGGATACCAGTAAGACTTCCTCCAGCAACAAAACTCAAATGATAAAGGAAATACACCCCAAAGTGTTAAGGCTGAATTTGCCAAATCTTTGTTCCTAGAATGGACTGATTTAGCCCAAAGTCAGGCAAAGCACAAGCAGCAGTGAAACAACCCCCTCCCCACCATCCACCCCTTCCCTGAGACCCCAACCACACAGCTGCAGCTCCATCCTACAGATCCTGGTGCTTCTCAGTTCTGGATGTTCTGGATGTGGTGCTGCATTCCCCCACAGATGGGGGGATTTCCTCTCCCCAAATGTGAAAGCAGAGCAGATAAAATTAAGCCCTGGCTGGGAATAATTGTGGGGGGACTCCAATTCTTCCATCCCTGGTGTTGCACCACCTGTCTCTCCCCCTGCAGTGGCTTTGTGCACCATCTTCTAGCCAAAAGCAAGACTTCAGAGAGGGATGTTTCCTACACCATGACTTCATGGAGGTGTTGGTCCTGCTAAAACCATCCCTCTGAATGTCCCTGTGGGAAACAGCCCCCTGAGTACTGCGGCCGCTGTGGTCTTCACTGGATGCCCACCAGCTCTGTTATGGGAGGAGCATGGACCATTAGCTCCTCGTATCTCTGGAGGAAAAGCCACAACCTGGAGCTGTAGGTGTCCTCGTTGTAGGGCAGCTTCTTCTGCTTCAGGTACTGGGAGACGATGGGTTTGATCTGCAAAGGCAAAGGTAAGGTCACCTCTGTGCAGGACACCCTGGCATTTACACAGGATGCCTGAAACATGCCCAAAGCTGGGCTGGAACAGGCAGCATCTTTCCTGTGAATATTAAGAGGAAGGTGGTTTCCAATTGCAGCATCACAGGGAGTTCACCCTGGCAAAATGCCTTTAAAGGGCTCTAAATTAGGAGAGATGCCCTAATGAGGCTTCTAATGAGAGCCAGCCACAAATGCTCATCGTTCACACCCATCATTATTCCCACATGCCCACACAGCCAGCTCAGTGATGGGACTGGGAGGTTGCCACAGACTTAATTACCTCTTTGGGGGAGGTAGGTCCTGCCAGCCTGGTGAGCTCAAGCAAAGGACACTGAAAACAAGGGCACAGCACTGAGTGGCGATTTTGTGCTGGAGGGCAGTGTATGCTTTGGGATCCCCTCCAGCCGGGGCACTGCTCAGAGCCCACATTTTGAATGCACCCCACATCTCAGAGTGGCAAGTAAGGGCATGACCAAGGAGATAGGAGGTTTGCCTGGATGTTGTCTGAATCAAACCTGGACTGCGCAATGCTGGGGATGCTTTCCCAATGGAGTAACTGGGAGGATCCTGGACTGCTGGAAGGCTGCTGCAGGCTGGAATTGGGACCAGGACAAGGAACAGGGAGCAGAAACCCAGGAGAAATAGGAATGGGATGTCAGGAGATGGGTTAGGGGCTGTTTCAAAGCAGTGAGTGGTTTCCAACATTGGAGGGAATGTTGGAAATGCCCCATAGGTCTGGCAGTGGGGGCCGGAGGTGGTGGGAAGATGGATGTCTTGTCCCTGTGTCACCTCCCAGCCACCCTGAGGGGTCATCTCACCTTCAGACACATGTTGTCAGAGAGGCTAGGGAAGAGGTGGTGCTCCACATGGCAGCTGATGAGTGAGTGGCCGAAGGACCAGTCGAGGAGTGCATTGCGGGGCAGGTTGAGGACACCCAGGCTCATGAGGTGGATCCGTTTGGGTTTGCGGTCAGCCGCGAACATGGGGAGCCCAATGTGCTGTGGGAGAGGCAGGGTGGGCACCTTGTGGCACCTGTCACCTCCCCAGTTGCTTCCCAGCAGAGCCAATGGCAGTCTGCCTGTGTGTGGGCATGAACACCCACATTTTGGGGTCTCTCTGCCAGCCCCACAGCTGGGTTTGTCCCTAATGTCACTCCATCTTGTGTTTGTCTGTTCATGGAGCCACCAAGGAGCTCCCAGGCTCTGTTCCAACAACACATCCACACTTAATGCCACCAGCCTCTCCCCTCCCCAGGGCCTGTAACACCACCTGAAACACACATCAGCCCTCCCAATCCTGCCAGCCACTGCAGAAGACATCATCCTCACACCCTTTGCACTCATCTGCCCTGACATTTTCCAAGGGCTTTCCACACAACACCACCAGCCCGATCCTCCTTGTGACATCAGCACAAGGGAGGTGATGACTGAACCAACTCGCTTTAAGGTGACACAAGCTCTAGCCAGCAGCATCAGGCCTTTGTCACCAGCACTGGGGTGGTGGCTTTCCTGTCTCCAGAACTGTTAGGATACCTTGAAGTTTCAGGTCTCTACCTGGAATATGTTGACATGGATGTAGGGATGGGCCAGGAGGGAGCGGGTGAGCAGCATGCAGAGCAGGGCAGACCACGGCGACTGGAAGCCTGATATGTGGAGCAAGAGCCAGTAGTGGCAGTAAAACCCCAGAAACATGCAGCAGAGGGTCCGGAGAGCTGCTTTCCATTCCACGTTCCTCAATAAATCTGCACAAAGAGGAGGCAGCACATGGGAGAGGTGTTGATGTTTCCCTACCACCACTGCTGCTCCAGCAGTCAGGCTGCCCAGTGTACCAACAGCCCCATAGCCCAGCCCAGCCTATGAACTCACTTTTTCCCCATCCTCCAGGTTGGCCCAAACCCTACAGAACTGCTGGGGTGTGGGTCTGAAAGCCTCCCCAGAGCAGCAGATCCAGCTGTGCATCATCACTCAGGGGATTTGGATGCACCTTCATTTCTTACAATTTGCCAAGTCATTGTCCATGCATTTGGCACTGCCCAGAGCTGGGTCATGCAGCCTGGAGGGCTTTGCTTCCCCAGCCTCTTACTGCTTTCTGGGCTCTTCTCCCTGATTGTTTTCTGGCACCATTATTTCCCTGGAGCCTTTCCTGCCCAAGCTCTTTGCATCTGGCCTCCACAGCCCCCCAAACTTCCACCCCATACACAGCCATCAAACACCCCACGTGATTCTCTGATTAACCTGAGACCCACGTGTGACGCTGAACCACATTATGGCCACAGATCTGAGTTAAAGGAGAATGGATTTGGGATGCTTCAGGTACATGATGGCTTTTGCCAGAGATTTCAACATCCAGCACAGGAAAAGGTGAAGAATCAGCAGAAAGTAGAGGCAGCAGATGTGGTCCCCAGGGCAAGTGAGGCATCTCCTGCCTTTCCTGTAGCCCAGTGTCCCACCAGGGGCTGGTGTAGCTAAGGTGATGCCTCCAAACAAAGCAGGACCCTTGAGTGGGGTGAGACCTGGGCAGTCACAAGCTTCCCACACCCAGCACCCTGTGCCAAGGCGCCTGGGACACGTACCAAGTGCAACCAGAGGGGTTAGGATGGGCACTGCAAGAGGCGCAATGAACATGTAAACATAGCGGTTCAGGAAAGGAAGTTTCCACGTGCTGGAGTCCCCCAGGCCGATGATGTTGGTGTAGCCATGGTGGATCTTCACATGATTGTAGGTGGCCTGCTCGACTGTGAAAGCTGAGCAGAGCTGGAAGGGAAGAGAGAGAAGTTGTGGTGCCAGGGTTGGGCACTGCCTGGCTTGGGCTTGTGTGGGAGGAACCCAGGGAGAGGCTCTGGAACCATAACAAAGCACCATGGGGAGATGCTCTGCACCCCACAGACCCCAAACCAGTCTGGAAATGGACTTTCAAGAGTTAAGCACTAGAAACCTTTCCCATCATTCCAAACATTCCCCACCACTGCAAGGTGCTGATGGGATGTTTTGGGGGGCTGCCCCACTCACCTCAATGAAGAAGATAGCCCACACTTTGCCCCAGGACTTGGACTCGGTCAAGGCATTGTGGCTGGCCAGGTGGCTGCCCTTGACAGTCAGGGTGTGATGCACCACGCCAAGGATGAGGACACCTGCCAGGAAAGGGATGGCCTGGGCCGACCGCAGGCACAGGAACCCTGTGGAGAAGCCAGCCGGGCAGGAGCTCAGCCATGCACATGTCCTGCAGCTCTCTGAGCCAGGCTAGAGGTGTTGCTACACCCATACACGCCAGCTACTGCCCTAAACCTGTTCTTCAGCTGTAGTTACAGGTGTTTAAACCACGCAAGTCAGAGTTTGCCTCCTCATGGTCCTCATGACTAGACCAGCCAAACTCACCCTTGAGTGCTGCAGATATCTGATCCCACCCCACAATTCAGGGATGTGGGATTCCACTGGTGTCATTACTCTGCCAGGATTTCAGCACCCTGGAAGTTCAACAGCAAGAGATCCCAGCTTTCCAGCCATGCCACCAGAGACCCACACTCAGCTGTTTTCCCCTGCACCCTACACATCCAGTGCCACTGCCACCAAAACCACCATGTTTTCCCTTGTCCCATAGTGGGACACATCACCCTCTGTCCTGCCCTGTGTACATCTGCCTGGCCACCATCCCCTCACCGTAGGGTGTACACCAGGTGCCATTATCACCCACTGCTGGGTCGGAGTGTGCCAGGTCATGAGGTGAAGGAGTTATTGTGGCTTTGTTACAACCTCAATGCCTGCCAACAGGCTTCCAGCACAAAGCAGTCATGAGAAGTCAAGGGTAACCCTTGGGGACACCCCTGGCCATGTTTTGGGGGAGGCAGGTTACCTGCTGGGAGCAGGAGGAAGCTGAAGGCAAGGATGCTGATGTCCACGCCGTGCCGTTCCCACCAGCTGCTGCTCTTCACCACCTTCTGCACCAACTCCGAAAGCTCAGTCATCAGGGCTTCCTCAGCCTGCCGCGCTCGCTGTGGGGCTCCCCCGCCGGTCACATCCCCATCAACCAGTGCTGTCCCCGGCTCCCAGCCCTCTGCCATCATATCTGTCCTGCTGCCACCAGGCGCTGACGTGCCCTGGAGCGAGGGGTCCCCCATCCCCCTGAGCCGAGGGATACAGTTGACCTCACCGTTGACCTGCCGTCCCCTCGGCCACACCGGGTCCCCATCCTCCAGGGACATCTCCCTGCTGAGCAGAGGCCACGCAGGGTGTCACCCCCAAAGGATCAACCCCCGCACCCCGACCCACCGCGGACGGGCTCGCCGTCCCCTGCCGCCGCCGAAGGACACAGGAAGGACAGGGATGGAAAAACGAAGCAATCCAAGGAAGACGCAGCCAGCGGAGACGGCCGGAGAGCCCCCCAGCATTCCCACAGCACAGCCCCCTACTCACGCCAGCCCCGGCTCGGTGGGTGTCCCGGTGCTCGCCGATCCAGGGTGGCCGGGCAGCCCGCACGGCTCCGCGCACCGGGGCAGCTGCGATTTGGAGAAGGGAGGAGCAGGGGAGGACTAGGAGGAGGGCGAATGCAGATGAGCGATGGCAATAATCCGCCTTCGTGGCCCATTTAGGGGAGCAGCCGTGGGAAGGACGCTCGGGAGGGCACAGGGAAGCGACGGCAGGAGAGGAGGGAGGGAGGGGAAAAAAGATGGAGAGAGGCAATGGAAATGTTGGAAGCGAAGGAGCCAAGCGCCGCCAACAGCCCTGAGAAACTCAAGCGGAGCACTGAGGACACGGATAGGGTTTCGCTTTTGCCAGGGGGAGAGAGCAAACGTTACCTGTCCCACGAAGGAGCCGGTTTGGGGAGAAAATCGGCCTTTTCCACAGCGAGGAACAGGCTGCAGGAAGGAGGGGCTGCCTCTGCCCGCCTGCCCAAACTGCTGCTGCCACTGAGCCGCCCAGCACCCTCTGCTCTGCCGGGGGCATCGAGCCCTGGGGCACCCGCCAGGGACCAGGCCACCCCAGATCTGTCCCTCGCAGCTCTGGCACCCAGCTCTGACCCCCGCAGGGTCTCTCTTCTCTTCTGACCTGATTCTGTACGGATTTCCCCCATTTTCCGTCACTGCCTCCTCATTTATCACCCAGACACTGGCATCCAAAAGCTTTGGGGATGCCCCTGCACAGACCAGGACCTTCTAGAGCTCTATTTCTTTATGAAGGAAAGCTAAAATCACATGGTACCTCGCTGTGGCACTGGATTTCTTCTTGCTTTGTTATTTCTCCTTGCCAAATTTCAAATCAGCTCAACTGATCCACCAAAACCTTAATGAACACTGACATCCTTCAAATCTCTATGGATTTGCAACAAACAAGGCTGGTATGCTACACCCATCACTAGGATATCACAGTCCCAAACTGGGATGGGCTCAGCACCTCCAGTAACATCACATCACTGCCACAGCGCAGGAAAGCAAACCTCACACTCAAGTTACACCAAGCCCCAAGAAATTGTCATCATCCTCTAGAAAAAAGGAAAAAAAAACCACAAAAAACAACAGCTTCTGCAGAAGGGGCAGAACTGAGAGTGCATCAGAGACCTGCTGAGGTTTCATTTCCACTGTAAGAGCATGCATTAGGAAAGAATTCTAGAGAAATCATGGTGGTGTGTGTAACCCAGCCAGTGATTCATTCTGATGAGCAGAACAGTTTTTGCCACCTGCCCACAGCTGAGAGAGCACCCATGGGTGCTGCCAGGCCAGGGGAGGCCGGTGTTAGACCCAAAGATGCATCAGGTGGAGCTGCTCCCGCGAGATACATACCTTCATTGTCACACCTCAGTTGTCACCACAAGGGACAGTGGCAAGAGGGTGTCAGCCCTGCTCCGAGGGTGTCATTTGGCAGGGGCAAGGGTGAGCTGTGCTGGAATTGCCATTGCACAATGGGACAGACTGGTTATGTGAGGGGGGCAGCTGAGGAGGAGGAGGAGGAGGAGGGCGTGGGGATCAGCCCCACATCCATGTCCAACATGATCCATGTGGATCCCACTGCAGCTGGCACAGGCAGAGTCAGGTGCATGGCATCACTCAGTTCCATGCTGCTAACTAGCAGCAGAGACCACCTGGGAGAAGAGAACTAATAGTGGATTGAAAACTACATGGGAAAGGCTGAATTTTGCTTTCTGAGGAAAAGTGCTGGGAAAAAAAAAAAAAAAAAAAAAAAGGTACAGCCAAGATGGAAGTCACAATGCTGACAACAGGCCAGAAACCGTAAGACGAGTCTGCAGAGCCATTAAGGACAGTCAGCAGGTTCGGGATTGTAGCCCTAAATCTGCTACCTTACAGAGTTCCATTCCCAAAAGGAACTTCTAAACCCCAAAGTACATCTGATTTCCCCCCACACACAGGCCAAGTCACACAATTCCCCTGACACAACTGAGATCTTAGGGATCAATGCAAATGCTTACCTGGCCCTTGCACTGGGGACACAAGCACCTCCAATTTAGCAGGGAAAATGTGTAAAACTCAGAAATCCTTCAGCACACAGCAGGGCAGCTGGAGGGGATAAACCTAATCCCTGAAGCAGCAAGCTCTGGCCAGCAGCTGCTAATCCTGTGGCTGTCCCTTGCCCTGGGCACCACGAGGGTCCCACAGGCAGCCCCCACTGCCTCCCCAGGCATCTGCCATCCCGAGGGAGCCATGGGAATCAGACTCCACCACTGTCCTCATCTGACCCACTCTGCCCCTAAACTGAGCCCAGCCCCTAGAAAGGCCAAATCTGGCTCCCAGCAAGCTCCTCCCATGTCCCTGCTCCCCAAGAGGGGAAATCAGGCTTGGCACAAGGACACACATGTCAGGACCCAGCAGCTCCAAGTGCTTGTTGTGCCCTCCCAGGGCTCCAGGGTTCTCCCAGCTTGTGGTGTAGCACCTGCTGGAGCCCCAGAAGTGCCAGCCCAAATCTAGAAGTATAGAAAAGCTGCAGTATTTGCACCCCAGGGTTGTGGTGTGGAGGTAGAGCTCCCTCAGCAGCCCTTTCCTCTTTACAGATGCCCACCTTGCACACCCTCCTCCTCCTCCTCCCTGGGGGAGGAAGGCTCAGGCTGCAGGGGCTGGCAGTGGGACACTACCAGACACTCCCAAAACCATCACCTCCCCCTGACATTGCTGAGTCTGCAGAGATTCACTTTTATAATACCTGATATTGAGTGGCACTTCCTCCCACCTCTTTCAGACCAAGCACTTTTGGGTAATTAACTTAATCAGGGATTAATTACCACCAACCCCTTCCCAGCAGGGAGACCTTAAGCACCACCTCTCTTGCCTTTTGGGGTCTGGCAGACTTGTGGGGTCTTCAAGAAGGAGAAATTCTCCGGATTCCTCATCTCATTCCACCCTTCTCCCTGAGCCCAGCGGCTGAGCGAGGAGCTCCATCTGCAGGCAGAGTTCTGCTTCCATCACCCTGAGAGCAGCTCCCTCCCCCCCAAATTCGGGCCCTGGCACACGGGTGTTTAGCACATCCTGAGTTCCACAGCCGAGCAGCTCCCACAGCTGCTGCCAAGGTACGAGATTAGCTCTGATCCCCACTCACCCATCCACCCCAGGGCTGCACCAAGGACAGCTGGGACACCCCAAATCTTCCCTCCCTGTGGAATGAGGAAAGAGAGAAGGACAAGCTCAGTGGCCACGGGACAGGCACCAGAGGGAGTCACAGCTCTGTGCAGCACCTGCTCAGACTGTTGTTTGGCCAAAATGCAGGAAATTGAGCTGGTGGGCTCTCAAGGCATGCTTAGCCCCAGCCTGGTGGGTTCCCAGTCTGGTGGGATGCTCAGCCCTGAGCTCATGGTCTTCCAAAACGTGAAACCCAAGCTGATCTATGTGTCAGGGCAACAAGCTCTCAGTGGATGCCAGAGCTGGCACTGCCACCAAGTCCTCGCCCATGGGCAAAGACCCCTTCCAGGGACCAAAATCTTGGATGCTGAGAGGACAGAGCCACTGAGCCCCAGCCTATGGGTTGCTAAGTCCCCTCTTAAGGATCAAGACCTTGGGTGCAGCTGCAGGCTCTCTCAGACATCCTGTGGTGCCAGACACAGGACTGGCAGGGGGGGTGAGATGCCAGACCTATCAAGGGCTGTTTTTCAGTCCACATCCTCCCAGTCCTGTCAGACTTGGCAATGCTATGCTTTTAACCTTAAATAAATACCCTTCCTGGGATATCTCACTGTTTGCAGGACCCAAATGGCCACTTCAGGCCACAGAAACCTTCCCACTTGTGCTCAGCAGCTGCGGGAAGAAGCTGGATCCCAGTGTTGGCTAATCTGACCAATCTGTTTGCATGGTACTAACCCAATGACGACAAGACGGGGCGGGCAGAGCCCTGGGTCGTGCACTGGCTGTGGAGGAGGCATTGTGGACAATGCCAGGTCTTATCCAGGCTCTGTGTTGGTCTTATCAAGGGTCTGTGTTTGTCCAGTGCTGCCCTGCACTGCCCTGGCATCTTCACAAGGAAGTGGCTGAATGGCAAAACCCCACAAAGGATATTATCCAGACAGAAAGGGGTTGGAGGCCCCACACCCTCAGTTTCATTCACATCATCCTTTTCATTGCTGCTATATTTTTCTCCTCCACTTGAACCCAAAATGGGTGCTGGAGGGGTTGTAGATGGGGAATTGCTCTGCCAAACCTCAGTGATGTTCAACTCTGGGGTGAGAACAGCTGGGATTTACCTGCCAGCAGCAGCCAGGTATGGAGATTTCAACCTAACTCCTCACTCCTGCAAGCTTTAGGGGCTATATGGTATTGTAGAACCTGAAGCCTCCTGGCTCCAAGGTTGGGACAATGGTCCTCCAGATCCTTGCTAGGCCAGAGTGCTGCTGTGCTTCAGGGATTGACCACAAATACCCCTGCACTTGCAGGTGGGGACAGACCCTTGGGACGGCCTGAGAGAGTGGGAGATTCATCCCTGCATGGAGTTAAACATATCCCTGGCATCAGCTATGCCATGGGTCCAAACACAACCATCTCCCCTCTTCCCTTTCTAGTAGCCACCAGCAAACACAAGAATCCTAAAGGTCAGGGGTAAGCACCAGGTGCAATTTCTTTACTTTCCAAAGCTGCGTGAGACTCACAGCAGTGGCTGGTGAAGGGAGGTTTATTCAAAGCACACATAAACCAAACCCAACACAAAGCCCTGCCCTGAGCCCTTGGACATCCCAACCCAGGGCTCAAAGCCACAGCACCAAACCCCACCTTTCCCCATGAGCACACCGAAAGCCCCTGGGGACTCACTGCATATCCACCACCAGCATATCCTGACACTGTAGCTAGGCTGTGTTTTTAGTTTTATATATCAGCAGTAAATAAAGCAGTTGCCATCCACCCCTGCTCTAGCCCAGCTTAAAATCCAAAGCCTGGCTGGAGATGTCAACTAATCACAGACTTCCTCCACTTAGCAGCTCAGGGCCAAGCTAATCACTGGTTTGGATGCCTCTGCTCTTGCCCCGACCGAAACTGCTTGCCCCCACCCCTGTGTCCCTGGCGTCACCACCTGGCCAGGTATTACCCAACGCAGGTGCGCGGTGGAGATGCCATGGGCTCCGTCCTTCTCCGCTGCCATAATGCTGAGCCTGCCACCAACAGTGCCACCAAGGGACTGTAGTCTTCTTTCCTGCCAGCCTGGAATCTCTTCTGAAATGCTGAAGTTCTGTGGGGTCCTGTCCTGGCAAGGATCAGCCCTGAGAAGGGAACCAGCCATGGCTCTAGTTCACAGTCAGCAGCCAGTGATTGGATTGAAGCTCCTGGACACAACTCTATACTTCCAGTCCTCAAAAATTAAATGTTTCTCACTGTAAACATGGCACAACTCAACTCCAGCCTTCTCAGCTCCCAGGTGCCCTTCTGGTCCCCAATCAGAGCCACTGGGGCTGGCCACACACATATCCCCGCAGGCAGACACCCAGGCCGGCAGCTCCCTATCAGACACCCACACAACATTTTTTACCACTGGGTACAAGCAGTGTAACTCCAGGCTCCATCCTCTGCCTCTCGAGGAAAGAGGGACATTTCCAAACTCCTCAGTGTGAGGAAGGAGGATATGGACCCCAGGATGGCATTAGCCAGCACTTGCCACCTTGGGTTGATCTGTGACTGAGCAAGGATGGTTTGCCAGGGTGTCACTACTCACAGTTGCTTTTGGGGGACAGTTCTTCTTTCCAGCCTCTGCTGCTGGCTTCACATGCCAGAAGGGAAAGGGCCTGAGAGGAAGTACAGGGCTCAAGTTAAGTGCCTCCTCCTTTCTCCCCCAGGATTTTTTGAACAGGCTCTGCTGGGGCTCCTACCAGTTTAAACTGGGCAACTTGCCCAGTTTAAGAAACCAGAGCTAAGGTGAATACTGACCAGTACCTGTGTCTTTACTCTGTTCCTGCTCTTTGTGGTATCAGGATACCTTGAATTCATGGAAACCAGGAATTCCTGCAAGACAGAAAGCTCCCTGCTCATTAAGATGCCCAAGTACAGCTTTAATTGGCAAGAGATTGCACAATGGCTCAGCCCCTGCACCTGAGATGGGCATTGCCCTCCTCTGGGCATGTGACCATGCTTTTCCCTGGCATGGCAGGTTGATGCCACCCTGGGTGAAAACAGCAATTAGGTGCCATGGTCCCTGAGCAGGTGCCTGATCCCATGCTGCTCCAGCTGCAGGGTAGGTGAGGGCAGCCAGGGCCGTGATGTAACCGGCTGTGCCCGGGAGGCAGTGCTGGAAGGGAGCGAGCTGCCCAGCCAGGCTGGGAATCCAATGTGCTGCATCACTCAGTCAGGCTGGAAAGTTGGTTGGGAGCCAAAGTGCTGCCCAAATCCAGCTGGACTCCAAGAATGCATCCCCACCTCACCAGTCTCGTGTGGCAGTAACCTATTTTCCCACTTTCAGCTGCTGTGGAGAGATTATACTTGAGCTGAGGGGATGAGGAGAGGGTCTGTCTCAGCTCCATCTTCCTGCCAGGCCTAGAGACACATCCAACCAGCACCCAGTTTTTCCACTTTGTCCATTACATCCTTCCCAGTGGGCACAGGCAGCCCAGCCCACCAGAGCCCTGCTGAACTAGGCACTCACCAAGGGCAATTTTTGTTTCTTCTTCCAAGCGAGTGCCCAATGCTCCCTGCCATCCAGAGGGATAACTCACATGCTGCCTGGCAGCTATTTCATCAGCACAGCCAGACCCATACAACCAGTTAGCTCGGAAAAACACGATTCTTCTAATGATACCTTTGGAGAAGTGGTGCTCTGTATCCCAGAAGACCAAGGGAATATCTGGAGGAGCCCTGAGGAGGTTGTGGGTCAGCTTTAGCTGGCACATGGCTTCAAACCCAGCCCTGCCAGGAGCACTGAGTGAAGAAGCTGCCTTCCATCCCCAATGCCTTAAAAATGACGTTTTTGCAGCCCACCAAGAAAACACAACCACCAGGAAAGCCGTTAATCCTCCAACTGGTTTTCCCATGAAAGAAAAGTCTCCCTGGCCCCATTCCTCTTGCTTTTCCCCTCCCATCATAAGCCATTGCAGGTAAATCCAATGTGCTCCTCCTTAATCCCAGCCTGGGGAAGCAGGAGACACCCTGACCCAAGAAACCTCACCTCACTGGTGCATTTTATTATTGACTTCAGCCAGGTCCTACTGGGATCGGGGTCAGTGGCAGCCAGAGCTCACTGGCGGGAGGGCAAAGTGGGGCACAGCAAAAGAGGGAGGAGGCCTATGAAAAAAAAATATAGGGCTTAGAATAGAAACCAGGTTAGGGCTAAACTGTGGGTGTAAAAGCTGTTGTGGCAGGTAGAGCTGGCTGCCCTGCCAGCCCAGGGGACCAGAGGGCCTCTGAGCCATCCTCAGCATCCTCACCAGATTTCCAGGGTTTTCCATCCTCTGATTCTGAGAGTTGTTGGGCTGGACGGCTCAGGGAGAGCAGGACTACAGGGATGAGGCTGGGTACAAAATGAACAAGAGCTCAGCCCTAACCCTATTGCTTCCCCCTGCAAGGGCTCTTCTGGTCCATTAGATGTCTACGTGACTTCAGAGCAAGGACCTATGGGTCCTTGCTACCCCAGGAGTATCAGACCTGGACAGTGACACATCAGGAATGGAGACTCAGAGAGGAGTTCTGGAGAAAAAGTAGGTTTTTTTACCTACTTTTACCTTTCTTCCCGATTGAGAACAATCAACAATGAGCCTTGGCACAAGGTGAGATAAGGCTGGCCTCCTGCAGCGCCTACGGCAGCACCATGAGCGTCACAGGGCCCTTGGCACAGCTCAGAGGGTTCCTCAGAAGCACACTCAGGGCTCACAAGGGGCCACCAGCACCACCCTGGTACCTGCCAGCCCAGGAGGCCCAAGGGTGGCTGGATCCACTGGAAATCACAGAAAGCCAGGCTACACAGGATGTAGCCACATCCCTGGTTAGGCCATGGCCAGCTGGAGCCAGGAGGGGAGCTGATAGCAAAATTTACCAAGAGAGGTCAGAGGCAGTTCTGGGAATAGCCCTAGCCTGACCCTGCGTCCAAGAAGGATGTTTCCTTCTGGCATGTGTAAAAGGTGATGCCCTCAGAAAACTGTGAAATTTGCTGGAAGAGAGGTGACTAAGATTCATGTCTTGTTGGAAAAAGAGGTGAAACCAGCCTCCTTGAAGCTCATGGAAAATCTCAGGTTCAGCCTGCACATGGATTGATGGCTTTTCCCAATCTCATGGGAAACTGTCACCTAGGAATGCACTCCATCTGCTCCAGAGTGGGAGAAAACCTGCTGTCAGACAGAGAAAAAATATGCTCTGCTTTCCCCTAGCAGTAGGTCACCCTTTCTCCTAGTAAAAAGTCCTCTGGGCAACAAGTTACCTTTTCAAAAGACAAGTCCACAGTGATATTGTGAGTGGGTTCTAGTGTCCATTCCCTGTCCCATGGCAGTGCAGGGCAGATTGCCCTCAGTCCCTTGGGAGGGCTCTGCTGGTGGCACAGCTGGTGGGGGTCCAGGGTGGGGAGGACATCAGAAACAGTGTAAAAAGTAATTATTTTAGCCTTCAGTCCCATCAAAGCCTTATCCTGCTGTCAGGGCTGGCACAGTCTATGGCATCACCTGTCCCTGGGGTGGTGAGAAAGCGAGCTTGTGGTATCCTTCAGAGAAGAAGACACCCATTCCACATTACCTCCTCCAGCCCCTGGTATCTGTGGGATGCCTGGGGAGGGTTGGGGACCTGTTCATTCCCGCTGGCATGGAAAGCCACCCAGGAGGCACTTGGCTGATCCTCCCTTGGGAAAGGCAGTTTGAGCACGTGGCATCTCTGCCCAGGGGAGCACAGCAGCCCCGAGCCAGGTGAGTAACACCTTCAGCCGCCTGCCTCGAATACCGGGGGCTGATCTCTCACCTGGTGCCAGCAGGGAGGAGCCATGCTGCTCGCTGGCACCAGGGAACCTATCTTAGCCACTTCAAAATGCCTTCTGGGGAGGGTCAGGGAGCCCTCACTGCAATCCGGGTTTTTGTGAGGGATGCCCAGCACAGGGCAGGGCTGTCCCTGTTCCTGTAGGTGTTACCCTGGAGCTGGAGCAGGGCTCTGGTCACAGAGCTGCTCCCAGCACCCTGCCTGTATTGTATAACCTCTTACGTCAGGCACTGCTGGGCCATGGCTGAGCCAGCTCCTGTCCCAACCCATCCTAGCCTGGCACTGCATCCTGTCCTGGGACACAAAGTTCGGGGGTGTCACTCCCTGGGGATCTCTCAGCTTCTGAGTACCTCAGGGGCCCTCTACCCTGCAGCCTTCCTGCAAGGATGCTGGCAGGTGCTGTCACCTGATCCCCACTGTGACCCAAGGATACTCATTCTCCACCTCAGGATCTTTTGGGGCACAGTTCTGCTTCACATGGAGCAGCAGTTTTCGGTGTTTGTGAAAGCAACTGGGAGGGGGAAAAAAAAAAAAAAAAAAGAGAGAAAAGATTAAAAAGGGCATGTTTTTATGCTTTTCTCAGGTGAGAGGAGAAAAAGGTCAGGATGTGACCAGAGCTGCTGATCTCTCCCTGATCAGCAGTGGAGATGAGTCCAGCACATCAGCACATCCTATCACAGTCTGACAGGTGCTCATAAAGTCTCTACCTGCCCAACCATCTCTGGCCTGCTTTCCATACTCGACTATCCGTGTTTTGGGGTTCTGGAGGGGTGCCTAAGCACCAGGACAGTGGGGTGAACGTATTCCCTGGCACTAAAGCAAGCAGGACACGATGCCAAGAACAGCACCTGCTGCTCACCTCCCCTTCCCCGGCCCTGAAACGCGGGCAAAGCCCCTGGGGAGATGCTGTGTGTAGGTGTCAGCGAGTGCCCTCGAGGGCTGTGCAGCACCATGAAACTACAGCCAGGGTCCGCTTCCCTGGGCACGGGTGCCCGAGCCCGTAGGGCTCCATCGAGCACCCACTGTCGCCCCTCGGGCATCCCTTGAGAGTGTGCCAGTGCCGCAGGGCTTGATATGGAACCGGGTGATCTTATGTAAAGGAGCAGGAGAGTGGTGGGGATGAGCCGGGCTTTGTAGGTCAGAAAATGGAAGTGCGGAGCAGTTCGGGGATTGGGCTGGGTCAGCTCGTGAGTCAGTGGCAAAGGAGGGACCGGCGCGGCGGAGGCTTTATTAGCAGATGAGGGGTGGAGCGAGGCTCCGCAGGCAGGCAAGGAGCCGTGCCGAGGTTCGGGGCTCGACGAGGGCTCGTCCTCCCTCCCGCTCGACGCGTCCCCCGCGGCCCGGGCCCGGCGGCCATGCGGCCTCAGCTGCGCTCCTGCTCCTCCGCACCCTGCTCCTGAGGGGCCGCCGAGCCGCTCGCCCCCCGCCGCACCCCCAAACGCCCACGGCGCAGCCAGGAAGGCGGTGATGGAGCAAGGTCAGTGAAACAGGTTTCTCCTCCCGGATCCCTGGAGCAGGCGTCCTTCCTGCGCCGGCCGAGGAGCCGCGGACTTGTTGACAGCGGCTCTCGTTAGCTCGGTTATTGAGCGGGGCCGAGGGCTCCCTGCTCTGCTCCTCCGAAGGTAGCGGCTCCCATGGGGTCATGGATGCCCTGTGCAGCTCCCCATCCCTCCCCAAGTGGGCAGCCGTGCTGCTCAGCCTTCCCCGGCCTCGTGGGACCCCAAGGCATCCCCCTGCCCTGGCAAGTCTGCTCCGAAACACTAGTGGGGTCGAGGTGCTGAAGTGAGGGTGTTGGTATGTGAGGTCTGCAGTGCCAGAGATGTGGAAGGGTTTGGGGGTGGCTGTCCCCGTCTGACTCCGGTGCTGTGACCTGCAGCCATCCCAAGTCAGCCGAGCCACAATGCCACGCTCAGGGGTTGTTTGTGGCTGTGGAGAAGGGCCGGGCTGTGGGTTTATCACCACAGATGTAAAAGGCAGCACCAGGCTGGCTTCCCTGATCCACCTTCTGCCCTGTTCAGGCCTTTTGGCACTCTGGAATTCCTGCACATCCCTCTACGCTGGTCATCAGCACTGCCCGTAGCTGATGGCGCTGCACTCCAGGGATGGGGACATAGGAAGTCCAGCCATCCCAGACATGGGTGCATTTCCAAAACACAGCCAGAGGGCCCAGAGCAGTGTCCTGGGAGGATGAGCATGAATGAGGGTCCCAGGCTCTGCTTGGACATGGTCATGCCTGCCCAGTTTTGCTGTTTCCTGGGGTAGAGATAATGGATAGGAACAAAGGGATGTTGTGGCAGACAGATCTGTCGCTGGCGCCTCCTGCGAGGGCAGAGCCCGTCCTTGGACCAGAGCAGCATTGTGCTGAGCCTTGCTGCTACCTCTGCCCAGGCAGCATTGTCTGCAGCCTCCACAGAGAGGAGATGGGACCCTTGGGAAGTCCATCCATGCTTGCTTACTCTCTGGGTGGTTTAGGTGGTTTCCAGGCTGGGTGCCACCCTGGCAGCCCGGCCCTGGGCTGCTCCAGCCAGTGCAGTTCCATGAGGAACTGGGTGGCCCACCTTCACCCAGGTGTCCCCTTTGCTAATGGCTGCTCTTGGTCCCACCAGGAGTTTCTGGGCTGGGTGGTTCAGCTGGCTGTGTAGAGTGCTGATGTGTTAGAGCTTGTGTTCTGTATCTTCCTGTTGGTGTTCTGCAACAGGAAGATAGTTGTTGTCCAAGTACAGTCTGAACGGTTAAAGCTTAGAGATCAGGAGCAGCAGGAAGGTTGTCTCTGTCACTCCAAGAAAGTAAGGGATAATGAGGAAAGCTGGGATCACCACAGCCCTCAGAGCCACCCCAGAACTCAGACTCTGTGAGCAGGGATCCCCAATGCTGCAGGGCATTAGCCTGGCCCCACACCAGCCAAGGGTCCCACAGCCCCTTCAATATCTTTGTTCCCCAGCTTTCTCCCACCAAAGTCTCCAGAGCAGGTTTGTAGGCCTTCCAGAGCATCAATCCTGCAGTGCAGTGTTTGCCCCAGGCACAGCATAGTCCCAGCTACCAGCACTGCTGAGGAGCCACTGTTGGTATTGTCCCAGCTACTGAGGGTTTCCCACATGCCATCACCCCTGGGACCCACATGTCCCTGCTGAGCTGATCCATCCCCCCTGGGACATAGGTGTCCCTGCTGAGCTGACCCTTTGTTCACGAAGGGGATGTTGTGGTGCTGGGGCTGTGCCAGCAGGCGGCTGTTGAGTGTTCTCACTCCAGCACGTGGAGTGGCACAGAGCCAGCTCCATCAATGAACTTGAATCAAGTCCTCCTAAAATAGTTCCCCAGTTTCACTTTCCCTGCAGCAGTGTTTCTGTGAGCCCATCCTCACTGCTGTTTTCAGGGCTGTGCCAGAGCCTGGGTATCATAGGGGACCAGGGATGTTGAGCAGCTGGGGATGATGATGTCCTGGGTGATGACCTGGGATGATCAGGTGGTGCCTGTGCTCCAAGCATACTTTTTCCCAGCAGTACTGTCAGTGCCCATTTGGATGGATCCAGACTGGGCCCAGGGCACTGGTGATGCCTCACACCTTCCTCTGCCCTGACTCCCCCCTGGGATGCTAAGTGCCATCTGCAGGTATGTCCCTGTGCTCCTTCTTGGGAACAAGCCAGGATGATGGGAACCAGGACAATGGGTACCAGGGAGCTCACTCCAGCCCTGAGAAAAGTGGTGTCAGAATCCATGGCATTGCTTGATATTTTGCTATACTTATGAGTTGCATTAAGTAGAAAATTTATGAATTGCAAATGTAGAAAATTATTTGCTCTGTTAGTATCTGAAGTCAGAATTTAAATAAAATGGCCCCCAACTTTTCCCACTTTCCCAGCCCACTCAGCAACTGTGTCACTGGGAAGACATGCTGAGCTATGTCCATGCTGCCTTTTGGGGCATTTTGGCTTTGGGAATAGCCATGGAGACTCCCAAAAGCAGTTGCAAGGCCCCCATAAGGTGCTGCATCCAACCCAGTCCATATCAGTGTCACATCCATCATCCATCCCTGTGCTGGGCTGCCAGGGGACACAGAGGAATGGAAAAGCCAGCACATGCTGGGGGTGTTCTGCAACAATTCCCTTGCCCCTTGCCTCCATCCTTGCCATACACCTTCCTGCAGCTATGTGTTACTCAGCTGCTGGGCCAGGAAGTGAATCCCTGGTGGGATGGGCAGGAAATAGTTAAGCAAGTGGGGTGAAATGGCCCATGCTGGCCTGGCAGGTCCTGGACCCCAGAGTCACCCTCTGGTGTGGGCACCGTGGCTGTCACCAGCTCTGGGCGAGCCTGGGGTAGAGGAGCACCAGGCAGGGCTGAGAACAAGATGCTCCAGCCCAAGGAAAATGCTTCCCTTTAGTCCTCTCTGCCTGTAGGACCTATCTAGTGTCCTGTGGGTCCTACCTGGTGTCCTGTGGTCAATGTCCCTTCTCAGTTCCCATGTCAGTCCCACATGGTAAGGCTGAGCACGCGTGCCATCCAAGGGCAGCAGCCAATAACCTGGTGCTGCCAGAAGCCTGGGGAAGCAGCCATGTCCTCATGGGCCAATGCTGATACCCAGCAGCCAAGCAGAAATTCTGCAATGGTGCCTACAAACCCACATCTCCAATACCTCCACCATATGACCTCAGTCACCCCCAAAAACCTCCCCTGCTCTCTCCCCACTCCCTGCTGGTCTGGAGCATGTGAGTGCTAATGCCAGTACATACCCCTTGCAGCAGCTGCCTGGGATAAAGGCAGGGCCCGTGAATCAGCACCACTTTTGTGAGCAATGCTCCTTCAGCAGAGGAGCTGGGGCTGTGCAGCTCAAGGATGGAGTGTCCATGCAATGGGTGGACCACTGGCAAGGCACATTGGCCTTTCTCCACTCCCTACATACCACCTCCTACACTATCAGGAACAAGGAAAGATGTGTCCAAGCTAAACCCAGGAGACTGGTTTTCCTGGGAAGCCCCATTGAACACAGGGACAGGGTGGCTTGGGGTTTGTGGCTTGGGGCGTTACAGGACAGCCATCCCCAGGATCACTGGTTCCCTAATGGGGACATGCTGCCATCCTGCTCTGTGTCTGACTGCTCTGGTGCTACAGGCAGGGACAGGGGATGGTGTTTGCTCGTTGGCAGCAATGGGTTGGGGAAACCTGCAGCCTGGCTGGGTTTCTGTTTGGGAGGGTATTTAAGGGTGTTCTTCAGGGTGTGCCATCCCTGGCCTCCACCCTGCTTTCACAAGCGCCCTCTCCAAAAGGAGTTTGTTGTTCTCGGTTGTGGAGTGTAATGAGCACCGTGAGGTTTCCCCATGGAAGCTCCAATGGGCAAAGCAGCCATAGGGCAAGCTGAGCTCTGAGAACCTGGGCACAGCCACGTTCCTATGTCATGCCTAGCACAA
Organism: Certhia americana; assembly: GCA_018697195.1. Taxonomy (NCBI): domain Eukaryota; kingdom Metazoa; phylum Chordata; class Aves; order Passeriformes; family Certhiidae; genus Certhia; species Certhia americana. The sequence continues at coordinate 5,563,733 of CM031873.1, read as the reverse complement.
GAGGAGCCTGGCTCCATCATGAGCCCAGTGGGATGCAGCAACCCATCTGGACAGAGGGGGTTGAAATGCAGGAAACATCCCTTTGGCCAGGGCTTTGGATGTTGTATCCTGCAAGGGCTGTGTCCCCACACTTTGTGGACAAACCTGGTTGAAAACCATGGACCAAACCTCAAGAAAAGGAACACACATGAGATCCAAATGCAGGTGCTTGTTCTGGGGCTTTTGGTGCCAATGACAGCCACCCTATATTCACAGGCCACCCTCCTCATCCTGCAGAGCCCATCTCTTGGGCTCTGCCACACTGCATTGATGCCACAGCTCAGTTTTGGTCTCTCCCTGCGTCACAGAGGTGACCACATTGATCTTAGGGCTTGGTGATCCCAAGTGGCATTTCTGGGCTTCGTCATTGCTATGCAGGGACACATCCCATGGCACTTGGGTACTGTCATGTCACCAAACCTTTCACTAGCTCTTTGAAGGAAAGACAAGTTGAGAGAAAGGATCTCTGTCAGCATCCGCTCAACATCAGCAACTGGTTGGGTGCTCTGAAGCAAAACAGCAAAAGCTAGGGAGTGTGCACACCCCAGGTGCCTAGAGCTCCACATCCCAGTGCCTGGCTTGCTAAAGTCTCCAGTGGGTGCCAAGCCAAGAGATTCACTTCTCTTTGTCATCTGCTGGGACAAACTGGTTCCCATTGCACTGGAGTGGTACTGAAGTGACCTATGGCAAATCACCCCCCTCCTGCACCCAGCACAGACTCAAAGGCAGAGTCCATCCACCCAGGGAAAATTGGGGCTGGGGTCTGGTTCATGGTGTGCAGCTGATGCTCTGGCAGTTATCCAGAGAAGAGGCAGAGGGCTTGGATGAGGTTCACACCTGCATGAAGAAGAGGGTGAATTTAGTGATCACAGCCTCACCTGAAAACTGGCCTGAGGGTGCAGGTCCTGCTGGCAGCAGTGGATCCCAGTGGGCTGTGGGTCCTATCCTGCTTTCCCAGACCCGGTCCCGGCAGAGGGAGCTGTGACATCAGCAAAGCCATCACTCTTCCTGCTGGGACACCAGCCCTGGGCTTTGGAAATGGACCAAAGAAACCAGTGCTGGGGCTAGGTAGTGCAACCTTCTTGGGGAACTCACTGACTCAGCACATCTGATCTCTCACCCTTTTGCCTGTACATTGAGCCAAGAGTTATTCAGAACTTGTAATTTCAAATATAAATGCACTGTTAGGTCTTAAAAAAATGCTTTAATAAACCAAATCAGTTTTCATCTGTGCAGAAAGATCTCAGTGCACTGATGGTGTTTAGGGGATGCCAGAGCATCTCTGTGTGCAGTGGCATGAGGCTGGGACCCCACACTCTCCTGGTGGGGATTACAGCCACTTGGGGAGCAGCAGGGCAGAGAAACACCTGAGTATTTCTAACTTGCAAAGAGTAATTTTCCTCCCCTACACCCACACACACAGGGCAAGCACAGACAGGGAGCAGCACAGCTGCTTCACACCAAACAAATCCCCATCTTCCAACCAGCATAACCACAGCCTCTGCAGCTCCAAAGGACTAAGTGTGTTCCAAATCCCAGCCTGGCCTGCGATGAGCACACACAGGTCATTCCTTATCATTTGCATCCCTGAGATAAAGTGGATAAGCAATGCCAGTTATATGAGCAGCATTTTTTTGTTCTGGCAGTCTGCATCACAGCCTGAACAGGCACTTTGCCAACACCTCATGGCACAGGCTGCTGACTCTCCCTCAATAGGATATGTCACTGCCCATCCTGCTGCTGCACCCCAGAAACTCCTGCAACCCAGGAGCCATTCATAGATCACGTGTAGAATGGCACAGTGGATCTGAAAGTGCACTGGTCAGTGGGATGGGTCTGTGGAAACACCTGACACTGCCATTCAGAGCTGTGCTTTGAGCACTGATGCATCAGGGATGCTCAGTAGAGGCTCTGGGCTGCAGCCTGGTGCTGTGCTCAATCCTGGGAAATTGCTGGATTTATGAGACAAGGTCCTTTGCACACAAACTGCTGACACAGCTGAGTGCCCTGGAGAGATGGGACAGAAACATTGCATCTGTGAGACAACCATTTGACTACTGGATGGCAACTACCAACATGCTTGAAGCATTATCTTTGTTCTGGATTTTGCCCCCAAGACATCACAGACCAGACTCACAGACTTGTTGGGCACCAGCTGGCCAAAGTCAGGGCTGGCCATCTCAAACTGAGCCTTACATCAGAACTCCCTTCCAAAAACATAGCACTGGACAAGATGATGCTTCTCACCAAATGAGAACCAAGAGAGAGAGCCGAATTCCCAAACCCTCTGCTCCTCGAGCCCAAACCCCAAAACAACCACTTGCTCAGGGAAGAATGGATTGTAATTATTTATTTTGGGTCCCTTTGAAAATATCACGTTATCTCCTTCCATTCATGGCTTGGTGTGGTCTCACAGCCTGTGACAGCAGTGTCCTAGCCATCTGTGCAGCTCACTCCTTCCTCCAGCGTGTGGGTGACCATGGTGCCTTAAAGGTTGGCAGGTTGGAGCTGCCTGGTCTAATCTTGGTTGTCATCCCTCCATGCCAGGAACCATCCAGGAGTGTCACACAGACAGAGCAGAGCGAGGGAGCAGTCCCGTGGGACTGGTGGGGATGGCTGTAGCTTTCAGCTGCCCCAGGAGGGGAGTCTCTGGCTTGTGTTTTCTGGCAACTTAGAACTGGGTTTGTCTCTTGAGCATTAAAAAAAAGAAAAACCAAAAGATGCTGCTGCTATCTGCAAAGGAAAAGAAAAAAATCTATCAGCACCCTGAGAATCCAAGAACAAGCTGTCCTGAAAGGCTGTAAAAGCAGCACACAGATATCTGAAGGCTGGGAAGCCCAAACAATACAGTGAATTGGGGGGTCAGTACATGTGGCCTTCCCTTCTCCTCTCTGACAGGTACACAGTCCTTTAACCCTACCAACCAAACCCTGGAAACATCGTAAAATATCAACAACTCCAACCCAGATATGCAATCTCCAGAGACCTGAGTAAGATCTCAATCATTTGGGGAACGATTCCCAATGCCACCGCCACTGCCGTCAGCCTGCTCCCACCAGGAATTACGGTTGATTTCCTAATGTCTTCAAAAGGTGAAGAGTCAAGACCAGCCTGAGCGTGGTTGAAAATCTCAGCTACATGGACTGAGAAGCATCAGACCACAAAGCAGTCTGCATTCATATGGGTTATGAAACAAAACAAGGGCTTCACGTCCTGCCCAGTTACATTAAGGTTGTTGAGTAATGAACTAACACTATTGCCACCTCTCCAAACTCTCATCCTTTCCACATGAGCAGGAATTTGCCCACACGCAGAACTGCTGAGGTTACCTGGACTCCAATTCTTCCAAAGCAGGTTGAAAACAAGACCTTACATTATCCATATCTCCACCTACTGAAGGGTTTAACCTCTCAGACACCACATCTCCTACTTACAGTTCAGTGTCTACAATGACATCTGGCTTCTCCAGCATTTGTCGTCTCCTCTGGATGGCATCCACAATCTTTTTCCTGGGGCCCAATGGGATATTGATGCTCTTCAGGTCATTGTCTGAACACAGCATGAGGGCCTCCAAGTCAATCTTTTCCTTCTTCAGGATGGAGATGAACTCAAACATGTGCAGGGAAGCCAGGAAAGTTTCCAAGGGGCTGGTGTCTGGCTCGTCATCATCATCTAAGCCCAGCTCCACCTCATCCCAGGGCAGCTCGTCCGTGTTCCTCTCCTGCAGGCTGTTGGCACTGCCAATGCTGTCATTAAGACTTGGCGAGCGCTGCAGGCGGCTCCTCAGTTTGATGCCCATCCCATCGATGCTGTCCTCCCCCAGCGCAGCCCCGTCCTCCCGGCCGATCCCGAAGAGCCCGCTGCTGACGTAGTTGCGCCGGAACACCATGGTGCCCAGCCCGGGGCGGTTGAACAAGGAGTCGTGTCCAGAGTCAGTGCTGACCTCCGAGTGGGCCGAGTCAATGTGCAAACCTGGGTCGCTTATGGCACGGGAGACAGTGTCTTCATCTGTGAGGAACATGTCTCGGATATTGCGGCGAGTCCACTCCTTGGGGCTGGCGTATGTGCCCTGCTTCACAAACATGACATCATTGCCCAGCTGCAGACCAGACAGAGACCGCACGCTTTTCCTCCCATCCTCATAGATCTTGAATGTCCCGTCCACCTGCTTCTTCTTCTCTAATTTCTTTTGTATTTTTGTCTTTCCCTTGGCTGTGCCGTGGATGGTGGCTTGTGAGTATGGCAGGGAAGTCACCATAGACATGTGCTGGAACTTCTTGCTTAAGGTGCTGCTTGAATAGCTGGAAAAGCTCATGGTATCCGAATTATCTGACATCTCCTTTCTGTACCTTTTCTCCATCCTTTTGTGGTGCTTCTTCTGCAGCTTCACACAGTCCTTAATCCTCCGCTCCGCATCCCGAAAGGCCTTGTCCTTCAGTTTGCTCACTAGCTTGGGGTTGAGGCTGCTCTGCTTGGCAGCAATTGAGTCCAGGTATCGCACACATTCCATGTGCCCCTTCATGGCTGCCATGTCCAGTGGGGTGTGGTAGTCATTGTCCAGGCACCAGATGTTGGCCCCAAAGGAAATGAGGAAGGAGAGGCAATTCAGGTGGCCGTTGGCTGCTGCCAGGTGGAGGGGGGTGTTCCCCCAGATGTCACATTTGTCTGGATCACCCCTAGACAGCAAGAAAAACAAGTGGTTAGCATGCAGGGATTGATGATAGACTTCACTGAGATATTCCCAGTTGTGCAGGGGCAAATCAGCACCATGAACTGTTGACACCTTGAAATATCAAGCTAGGCACCTCTGGTTCCTGCAACTTAATTTTAAAGGGGTCTTCTGGAGGGGTGTACTACTGACATGGAATTACGTGCCCCACACTCAAGTCTGTGACAGTGTGACTTGAATTTAGGTCTCAAGAAAAATGTGTTCCCACATCAAACCAGCTTCTGGAGAAAGGCAAGCCAGGTTCTGAACAGCCCAAAACTGAGATACAGGTCTGATTCCAGCTCAGACCTTAAGCTTGTTATAAAATTTCAAATCTCAAATATTCCATTAAATCGTAGTCAGATTCTGTCTTCAGATCTTTGTTTCATTCAGACTCTTGGGGGCGGGGCATGCCAAAATGCCTCTCTGTATGCCCCATCCTGGGTTGGACACCTTGGGATCCCACCATGAAACATCCATCCTCAGCAACAGTTCTGAAATCCCCCAGCTGCCATACCTTCCCACCCCCCTGTTCTTTGGCCCCTGGGGAAATCTGCAGCACAAAGGAGAATGCTGGCAGGAGAGAATAAGTGATTTTGCTGTCACTGGCTTTGGCATTGGGGTTTTGTGGGGGATTTTGCTGTACCATGCTTGGTCTCGATAGCACAGCTGGAAGCACGTTGGTATTAGCACATCCCTGAGAATCCAGTTTCAGAGAAAGTGGAGATTAGGTTTCTGCACTCAAGAGCTGAACACTGCCAGCAGCATCTCCATTCGCACAGTGCCAGCCCCTGTCCCAGCAAGACCACTTGTCTGCATCTCCTGCCTTCCATACCAGGATGAACACAAACCTGGGATTCAGGGGAAGTCTGTCCTCCTGACATTCCTCTGTATTTGTTCTCAGATGAAACGAGAGAGAGTTCACACCCCTGCTGGCACCAGCCTTCTCCCAAGTGTGTGTGCTAATGATATGCAGGCAGCAGCAGTATCTGTCAACAGGGTGCTCTCCCTCCATGCACATGGATGTGGCAAAGCCTTTTATTAAGGCTGGGCAGCTCCACCACCCTCAGGAGCAGCTCCTCGTGGGCAGCAGGGCTCTGGCAGAGCTCTGGCTCAGCATGCCTCCTACCTGTTCCCACACCACCCTTTCAGTGAGCTCCAGAGGAACCCAGCATTGTTCCTCCTCCACACAGACCTCAGCTCCAATCCATGGTGACACTGGGAGTGCCGTGAGCAAATCACAGAATATAGAGAGCTGAAAGTGACCCATCAGGGATCATCAGGTCCAACTCCTTAAATGTACACTTGAAACCTTCAGCAAGGGTTACTTAACTCCGTGCTGCTTTAGGGTCTGTGTTGACAAGAGCAGGGAGCAGCAGAGCCCAGAACCCTCTCCCAAATCCCATGTGCTCTGAGCTAGGGCTTGTCTGAAAACTTCAGAGTCTGAAAACTTCTCCAGGGAAAGAGCAGGAGATCACAGGAACAAAGGACTTCTTTGCACTGCTGTTTTGCACCTTCATCATTTTGTGCCAATGCACAAACCCCAGAAATTGCCTCATCAAGCACATTCATCCCCACACAGTAATCCCACTGCCTGCTTGGAATACTGTCTAAGGGGCAGCAGAGACAGAGGGGAACCTTGAGATCATTGTCAAATCCAGCAAGTTAATCAAAAGGTTTGAAACTCTGTAAGGCAAAAAAAATCCCACAAACCCTACAGGACTTCAGAGCCAGAGCCTTTGACATCTCTCATAGAAGGAGAAAAAGGTTTCAAAGATGGGTGATGAGGAGGGGGAAGGCAGGAGATCACAGGGCTGAGGAGCCCTGAAGCCAAGAAAAGGAGAGAAGGGATCTGATAGTACTCTGGCAATGCTGAGTTTCCAGGAGCAGTAACTCCCCAGCCCTTGCCTCTACCCTCGTAGTGACATGTCCAGGCTGGGAAATGCATGGGGAGGATAAATATTTGATGAATTGCAATAGAGGTGTAAATTATTGATGGAGCTGAATTTAAAGAGACAGTGAACCTATTCCACATGGAACTGCTGGTACTGGTGGAGAGATTCCAGTGCGTGAAGGGCTGTTGGCTTGTTTTTTGTGCTCTGAAAGGGCACTTGTGTGCCTGGCATGGGTGTGCAGGTGAGCCAGGGCACCCTGAGGGTTGCAATGTGTATGTGGACTCAAAATGTGGACAGTGAATTAGCAGTGGACTCACTGGAAACAGTCTTGATCCCTAAACCAAGTGTGTAGATGCTTAATCCATCAAGTACCTTTTGGAACCTATTCTCAGGTCTGTCTGATTCAGGGGGTAGAGGGCAAAGCCAGGGAGGTCTTTGGGGTTTCATATGTGAAGGTCTACTTTCCTCAGAGAGTGAGGGGAAAGAACATCATAACCAGCTTTCCCTGGTCATTTCCACTGTCTAGAAATAAGACTATTAGAGAAAAATTAGATGTCACAGGCCCTCTGCCCTATAAATGTCTGCTGCAAGTGCTAAAAATGCATCAGAAGGAAAGAACAACGGTGACTTGCAAAGTAGAGACGTTTGATTCAACTCAGATAATAAACATGAGGCCCTCCCTCTGGCAGGTGTCTGTCTGAGCAAAACTTCACCTCCGGGGTGCTGCACATGAGGAGATGCTGACTGCAGGGTCCACTAAGCAGGAACATATTTTAATAACAGGTGTAAAGTGCATCACTTCTCAGCTTCAAAGCATTTTTGAGCACTTAGTCAGCTCCTGTAATAATCATTATTAAAACACTGTTAATTGGGCCCCTTAGGTGGACATGTGCATCTCTTGAGTCACAGTGTTTGCACCATGACATGCACACTCACTCCCTCCCTGCTGGTTTTTCCCCTCTGCTTCTCCCATAGGATCCCAATTAGCCTGGGAATCCAGTGGCACTTACATCTGTTCTTCCCTGGCTGCATGTGTGAAGTTCCTCTGATAGCAAAGGGCTGGCTCACCCTTGGCTCATGGGTGTGTGAGGAATTGGGCCCTCCAGCCAGGAGCCAACTGGGTACAGAGTGTCTCTGCTCCCATAAAATAGTTTTGGATAGAGGAAAAGTGAAAAAAAAAAAAAATAAGTATGGCTTGAAGAACAATAGTCACTACTTTCAGCATAGTCAGTCAGGGCAATGACCCAAGCAAAGCCTAGAAAAGAGCAGAAAAGATGAGGGATGGGCTCAGAGCAGAGCTTTGGGTCCTGTATACCAAGTTTTCACCAGGTGGTGCTAGCTCAAGGATTCAGCTGTCCTCCAGGTTCAATTCCAAAAAAATTCAGCAGAGATGCTGTAGGTGAGGGTCATGTCAGGGCTCTTTGCCTCTTCTCCCAGCAGAAAGCTGGGTTGGCAGTTCCTGTGCCAGATGACTGTTCCTGCTGGGGCAGTGCCTGGGGCCATGTCTCCTGGTTCAGCACCTTGCTGTGCCCGGGGCTCACCCTCACTCCCAGCAGACAGCTCAGGTGCTGGAAGCCAGGAAGCTGCAACACTGCCCCACCCTCCTCCTTCCCCTTCCCAGCAGGCTGTCACCCAGGGAAGGTCCCCACCAACACAGCCAGGCTGCCCTGGCTCCCACATGGCCTCCAGCCCTATGGCATGCATAGGATGCACATCACCTTCACATGCCTTTGCTGCAACCTCCACTGCAGCCCTGCCCCAGCTGGGGTGATGTGATGCCCTCGAGCAGCCTGGCTGATGTCAGGAGCCACCATCACCCCCAAACAATGGCTGAGCCACTTGTCCCCTCTGCCATTGACATCCAAAGTATCTGTGCCCCCTGTTTTTTGCTAGAAGGGAAAATGAGGACCAGCTCTGCTGGGTGACAAAGTGGAGTAAGGACCTGCAGACACATCCTCACTTCTCCTGCTGTCCACTCCAAGGAAGTCCTGGCTGATCCCAGCCAAGGCCCCCAGACCTTCCTATAACTGGAACTGGACTAGTGCCTGCCACTGCTCAGGAGTGCCTAACGAACCACACTGAAGAATTACTGTGTCTGAAAAGCTGCAATGCTAAATGCCAGCTTGCCTGCCTCTTCCCAGCCGTCATATTAATTGAGTTTGTTTTCCTCACTGGAGCCCAGCCAGGAGGAAGAAAAAGGCTTTTTGTGTGGCAAACAAGAACGATGAGCCACTGCTGATCTCTCCATCCCAAACCCTCTTTCCATCTGCTGCAAAGGAGGCACAGGGGCACAGACACATCACTAGCTGGTAAGGGCAGCACAATAAGCCTACTTCATTACCCCTTCCATGTGGGTTGGGGCAACAAGCTTCCCTCAAGGATCTACCAAAGGATTTTTTTCCCCCTCCTTGCTTCAGCCTGACACCACAATCTGCTGAACACATATGGGTGAGGCTCCTTCACTGATGACAGAGTCTAGATGTGTCCATCAGCCTGGCACAACTATTTGAGCCATGATTTTGGCCCCCAGGAGCCCCCTCCCACAGCCCTGCTTTCTCAGGGTTCCTCTGGCCACCCTCACTTGGGCATTTCATAACAGCCTGGCCTTAGCACTCAATGTCCTGGCTTGTTTGGGCACTGGTGCCACTGCCCAGCACTAGCAAGGAGATTTTGGTGTTTCTTGCTGCCTCAGGACTCCCCGATCACCCTCTGCGCTTTGACATCCTCATGCAACCCAGATGGAGGCTCACCAGCACCCTCAGACCCTGAAGATGCTTCCCACCCCATCCCTGCATGGAGCCAGCCCAGCCCCAAAGCCTCCACTCCCCCAGACACTGCTCCATGCCGTGGTCTCACACTCCCCTGTCTCATAATGTCAATAATCTCTCTGAACAAAAGGAGGAATATTTTGGCAGCAGAGGCCAGAGAGCAATTCCCTGACATTTTGGGATACTCAGGGGTCCTCCCTCTTGCCTCACAGTGCTTACAGTGCAGGTTTAACAGGAACATATATAACACAGCATGATGTTTCATCTCTGAACAAGGTTTAAATACTGTGCCACATCATCCTGGGCACTGGCAGAAACTTACAGGGTCTACCCTCAGGCTCTCCTGAGTCTTGCACAATTCCACCTCTCTGGCACCCTTGTCCCCAGGGCTTGTCCCCTGGGGCTTTCCTGCCTCTCACAGACTCAAAGCCAGCTCCAAGGAGCAGGGGTGTGCCTGCCTCCATGCCAAGCACTTTGATGGTCTCTCTGTGGCCCTGGGCAAGGATCTGACACATGGAGATGAATGCACAAATGCAAACACATCCTGCAGTCCTTTAGCCACACACCTTGTTCCACCATCCATCATGTAAAGGGCACTGGGCTTTTGCCAGGCTATTTTCCTTGTCAGGAACAAATGTATATTAGGTTGTTAATTAAACAGCAGCCAAGCTGCACTGAACACGGTTTGAGCCCACAAGGATCTTTTAATCCAATGTGAGTTTATAAAAGCAGCTCTTGGGCTTTGTGGAGAGGCAGAAACTGCTGGCTTGGATGGGGATTGGCAGGGCAGGCAGTGGTGCTGCAGGGTGCCCTGTGATGGAGATGAGCAATATGAGGAGATAAAGTGATATAGAGAGATGATAAAGTCAGTCCAAAAGGCTTTGCCTCTCTGGAGGGGCATTCAGCCACCACTTGGGCCTTCCAGATTGACTTCTTGGCCATCAAAGAGTGTTTGGAACCATTTTTAACTTAAGGGTCTCATCCTCTGAGCATTCCTCCCATGTCTCTTTGGCTCTGGGTAGCAATTCCTGTCCTGGACAGGAGCTCTGGGCAGGTTTTTGCTGGGCACAGTCTTTCCTTGGAGGTACACAGGGAGTCACAAAGCCCCACCCAGGGAAGCATCAAAGACCCTCAGCCCAGGACCATCTCAGTATGCTCCACTTGGAGCAGTGTCTTGCTCTCTCCCTTCCAGACTCAGAAATAATCTTTTCCTGAACACACTCCTACTGCATCAGGTGCTCAAGGGCTTCTCAAAGCAACTCTGTACACAGTCTTTAGTTCAGGATCTGAAAGGAAATTATGTACAATGAAAAGACACATTGGATGGAGGAGCTCTGCCTGTGAGCACAGCTGAGGTACTGGCTGAATATTTTGCACAAGCAAACCAGAGTATCAGGAGATGGCAAGAGCTCAGGAACAGGTGGAAATGTGGCTGGTCAGGTACAGAGCTGCTAACACAACCCAGGGTGGATGAAAAATCCCTGCATGGGAGCTGACAGGCCCACCAAGCCTAATGTGGAGAAGTAAAGCCCTTCCAAGGAGGTGTGATATCCATCCAGGCTGACCTCAGTACCATCCCTCAATATTAGAAAGACATAAATCAACATCACCACCAATCTCTCAACACAAGGCAGAAGCCACTCCAGCTTAGATGGCTTTAGATGAGGTGCTCAGAAGAGCTGCTGGAGCAGAAGGAAGCACTGGGATGGGTCCTTGGGGGGTTAATAAGAACTGGAGTCACAGACTGCCCCAGAGGGAACTAGGAATGGCAGGTCTTGCTTTAGCACAGTCCTTGTGTGGTTCCCCCAACACCAAGGTGTAAATCCCTCCTTAATCCCACTCCCACCTCTCCACCCCATCCACATTTAGGGAGCCAGAAATTCTTTAAGATTTGGCAGCCCAGGGTGAATTACAGAGAGACAGACCAGTATGGATCAAGCCCTGTGGAGGAGACTGGGCTAAAATAAATCTGCTGTTAGAAAACCTGAATTTCCCAGGCCCCAAGTGTACAACAAGCTGCCCAGGGGTCACATACTGAGACCGTGCTTTGGGTAAAACAGACTAGTGCCACCCACTGCCATCTGGCACTGCACACATCCCTCTGTGAGCATTCTTGGGACAGAGCAGTTATTTTCTCTGTCCCTCGTTTAAAAGGGCTTTTTTCATGTCAGCAACACAATAAACAAGTGTTTGTCTTTACAGGACCTATAAAAGATCACAAAGCACTTGGAAAGGGGAACTCATTCCTACCCAGGGTGCAGCAAGCAGGCTGGGAGCAGGAGCACTTAGAGGGTCAGAGGAGCTGGGAAAACATAGAGCAGTTACCAGGAGTGTTGAATTAGTTTCAAAGCACCACAGGCAAAGAAAAGTAACAGCAGGAAGGACAGGAGTAGGGGTCCTTATGGACAGAAGCCATAATTCTGTGAGGCACACTGACTGCGAGCAGGGAAGGGGGAAGAAGGTGTTCCCAGCTGCTCTGTTCCACAGAGCAGCACTGTGCCCTGGCCAACACTCACCCTCTGCTGACAATGAGGCGCAGGGCGTCCAGGTTGCCGTGGTAGGCGGCCCATAGGGTCGGGGTCATGCCATCCTCATCTGGCGAGTTCAGGTCTTTCTTGGTGGCTTCCTTCAGCAGGTCCAGGTAGCCATCCCGGGCAGCTCGGTGGTACTGGTCATTCATAGTGTGAATGAATCCCCGGGCCAGCACATGGGTGCCCAGGGGGTCCAGAGCATGAGCACGGACGAGGGGCAGGGGCAGCTGCCAGGAGGGCCCCGCTCTCCTCGCACAGCTCCGTGTACCAGGACACCTGAGAAGTCCTGGCCAGGGAGGCAGGAGTCGTTCCAAGCCCAGCCAGCCAGGCTCCACAGCGCTTCCCCTGGGTCCTAAGCATCCTCCGGCTCCTTGTAACATGCACCAGCTCCACGGCACATTAAAAGCTCCAATTAAGCAGCATCGCTCTGTTGGGCTCAGCACGGGGTCACACAGCAACAATTTACCAGGTTTACGTGTCCCCAAAGCAGATCAGGCTGTCAGAAAGGCTGCTGGATTGCATCCTGCCCAATATGCCTCTATTCCATAGATACCCCATCTCAAGCAAGGGGCAGCCGTAGTCAGAGGAGGAAGAGTGGGTCAGGGAGCAAGCACAAGCCCCCACAGTCTTCACTCAAAGCCCTGTCAGAGCTGGGACCTGGATCAATAATCCAAACTCTGTGTGGAGTTTGCTGAGAGCAGTTTGGTGACTGATTTAAAAGTAATACCAGGGGTGTTCACAGCTCAGCTTTTCCCCACTAAAAAAAAAAAAAAACCCAACAAACTAAAATTTAAAAATTTAAATTAAATTTTACATTTTATTTTACAATAAAAATACATTTAATAAAATGTATTTATATCTCTCCCTAGTGTCACTAGGAAGACAACAGCAGACCCAATCACCATCCCTGTCCTCCATCTACCCTGCCGATACCCACACTATTATTATTTCCAAGCAATTGCACAACAAACTGTGCAACAGGAACCTGACAAACCAAGGAAACTCCTAAGGGCTGGAAACATTCCCTTCCACACCTATTTTTCCTCTCTGGAGACTTAAAAAAAAACCCAAACCCTGTGTGTAACTCGGTGCTACACTGCTATGTGCAGGGGTGCAGTGTTCGGCCTCTGGTGTCTTTTATGCTGACACAGAATTCCTGGCTGTGTGAGACCCTCGGGGAGCTGGACAGCCTCCAGAACAGCGTTCCCGGTTCCCGGGCACCCTCTGCTGTCGGAAAGATGGAGACAAGCCTGGATGTTGACTGAAGCACGAAGCTGTCCCAATACATTGCACCCAAGGGTGAATCGGTGGATTGTATCCCCTGGGACAAGCTGACATGACATGCAGGAGCAATTTCCCACTAATATCTTGTTCATTTTGCCTGTAATGTCCTGACTCTGGGAGTAGAGATCTCCAGGGATGGATTCTGTGTGTGTCACCATGGCCCTGGGACAGGCACAGGGTTTGGAGAGGGCAAAGACAGAGTCATCAGATGGGTGAGAGGGTGGGAAAATGGGGAAAGACTGTATGACAGCATCAGGGGGGCTTGGAAGGCAATGAGCAGAGAGGAACTTAAACAATAAGAAAGGCAGCTTATTTTTTTAAGGGAAAAAAAATTCCCCAAGATAGGAGGGTGTCCCTAAAGCAGTGCCAGGTGCACCCACGCAAGCTGCTGTGATTAATCCCTGGATGACTGAGGTGTCAGCGTCAGTCAGGGCTGTCTGGGGACACCTGGAAGTGCATCAGAGCCAGGGTCTGCTCCCCGTGGGGTTTGTTCACCTCTACAGGTTCACTTGCACCAGCTCAGCCTCCCTGGGCAAGTCCTGATGGGATGTAGTAGCCACTGAGGTTTTTGTTGCTGGGATCCTTGGAGGTGAAAACCAGCACAGTAACTCTGCAATTCATTACCGATGTTATTTAATGATTCTTGTATTGTTACTAATTAAATGTATTGTGCCGTACCGTGGCTGCCAGGGGGGCTGGAAGCATTGCCCGAGGCAGTAAACACTCTTCTCTATATTGCTGGTTGGTAAGAACAAAAGAGGCAGGGTAAACCAGTGCATTTAGCCCGAGGGGCCTCTGAACCTCTGGCCTCTGCAAAACATCATTATCAGCTTGGAAAGTAAACTTCTGGGAAGCCTGGGCTTCCCCTGGAAAAGGCTGCAGACTGAGAAGAGATCAACCCCTCACCCCAAAAGGAGTCCCTATGGCTCAGCAGAGGCCAGGCAGGGCAGACCTGATGCAGCTGGTGGCAGCCGGCTGGTGGCAGCACGGGAGGGACACACGGAGCTCTCCCTGGGCTGTACAGTGGATCCTGAGCTCTCCTTCCCCATCCCACACAATTCAGTTTGGTGCTGGCCTTGCAGTATGACAAGGACACAAGCAGGCAGGAATGGGAGTGAGAAAACACACAGAAAACACCCCCAGCTCTGTGCTTGCCCTGAAGGGGGAAAGCAGCAGAGACATCTCCAAAAGAGACATTTCAATGATTAAACCTTGTCCCCATCCATCCAGAACTGCCATGGGACTTCTATAGCTTCCCCACAAAACATAGCTGGGTGAAAGGGACCTTGAGCAGTAAATTTTCCCTTTACCAGACAAATGTTTAAATCATATCTGCCCTGTGGTTTGTGACATGGTTACTGCTTGGAAGGAGAGGAGTTAAGTTCCTGAGGTCCAGAGAAAGGTGATCCCACCTTGAAAAATCAAAGGCAGTGCGTCAGCAAAGGAGAAAAATTCCGGTCCCTAAATCCTGCCCTGCTCTAGTGCTAAACCTCCCTCGTTGATGACACCATGGGTGGGAAAGAATTGAGTTACCCATGGCACTGAACAGGTACAAATGCAAATTTCTTCCTTTTCCTCAAGAACCTTTGAGGCGTGGAGTGCACTGATTTGAATAGCACAGGGTGGGGCACAATGTTTATTGTCCTCCAGTAAGCAGAAAGCTAGGCACAAAATCATCACCAAAGATAAGTTCATCATTTAAACCATCTCCTCTCAAGGGAAGAGACCTCATGTATGTAGGGAGATGGATATGGTGGGGGGGCCCAGCTCTGTGGTGACCATGACCCTGTGACCGAGCAGTCCATGCCATGTTTAGCAGTGTTGTCAACTCATGTTCTTGCTAGGTAAATAACCCTTATCTCCCCATCTCTTTCCAGCTTCCCCAAAATCAGCTATTGCACAAAATGGATCACATGAGTTTCTCTGAGAAGCCCACAAAGCCCGGCTGTCAGCTCCAGACATGGTATAAACTACAGAGACGTCCCAACAGGTATAAATTCTTCAACTGACCAAGCTGCAGCAACAGGGAAACTTCTCAGCCTGGCAGGAGCAGAGATTTGGATCCCAGGCAGCAAAACAGGTTGGTGGAATGGTTTTGTTTGGATGGTTAATTCACTTTGTTTCAGGCTTTTCACTGAGAATCAATGAAATGCCAAACTTGGCACAGGCAAGGGGCTTTAGAGGGTGTGCCAACTGAGGTAGTTCACACCCTTCCTGCAGGAACTGCTACAAATTATGATGTAATGGTCCAAAGATTCCTGGGGGTTTCTTACCTTTTGGTGGCCTATTCTTCAGCAAGGAAGTATAACAATTTCTCGGAATGTTTAGTGTTTGACATGTAGAATGTAAACCACACTGGCTGTTTGGCCCAGGATATTTGATCCTGTGAGTGCTTGTTGGTGCTTTTCCAAATCTTGCGTCAATAAACACATAAATGTTGTGTGACCAATTAGACACGCTTCATTAAACTGACCTGGGATCTCCCTAAGCAAGAGCATCTTAAGTAAAAAAAAGCCTTCAGAGAACCAGGAAAGGAAAGTTTGAAAATGAGCTAATCCCTCTTCTTGCACTCCCTGGCTCAGCCTTCCCTGTTCCTGTGATACATCCTGTCCTCCTCATTACGTGTCCTGCTTTGGTCCAGTCCTGGGCTGTTCCAAATGCACCTCTCACTCATGGGCCTCTCTTCCCAACAGCACTGGCCCTCAGGCAGAGCCTTGGTTGAACCATGACCGAGGAGCCCGGGCAGAAGGACAGCGAGCTCGGACACCCCCACTCCAGCATGGGCTGTGGACACAAGGATGACAAAGCCAGCTTGGCTTCAAGCCAGATAGCATCTTTCAGCCACCAGCCCCCCTCCACTCCTGCCTCCAAGGAAGTGTGGAAGAAGGGTGGCCGCATGTTCTCCATCCTGCTGGCCGTGCACTTGGCCCTGCTGGCCTGCACGCTGGTGAGCAGCGGAGCTTTCGAGAAGATCGCCGTGCACGACTACGACGTCTTCTTCCTGTTGACAGTCATGATGCTGATTGTCATCATCTGGATCATCTTCTACCTCGCCGGCACCTCCCGGTGCCCGGGTGCCATCCTTGGCAAGGACTCCCACGCCGGGCCCATCTGGCTGAGAGGTAGGTGCTGGGGCTGGAGGGGAGATACAAGATGGACAGTACCTGGGTGTATCAGTTATTACAAGGGAAACAGCAAAGATCTGGGCACAGCCTCTTCCTGCTGAAGGACTGGGGCATGGCACCATGCCCTGCTTCAGGTCAGCTCCTGATCCATGCACTGGATTCACTGCCAGGTCTCCCTGAATCCACAAAGGCTCTTGGTAACTTGCACCAGGATCTCTCCCATTGTTTTTGCAAGAGCTATTAGCCCCAGCATATCAGGCTGATTGAAAATCACTTCTAGGCAAAATTATTGTATGATTTTGTTGTTGCCAAGATAATTCGGGTGATGGGAGAGGAAAAACAGCAGTAGAAGCAAAGCTTCTTCATGACAACATTTCATCTTCTTCCTCTCATCCATCTGCATTAGCCCATGTGTTCACACATCCATCCAACCACAGATCTTTTTGTTCCCCAACAGGAGGCCTGATCCTATTTGCCATTTTCAGCCTTGTCATGGATGTGTTCAAAATAGGATATTACTCGAGCTTCTACAGCTGCCTGTCTGCAATCAAAATCATCTACCCCATTGTGCAGGCAATATTTGTGGTTGTCCAGGTGAGATGGTTGTGCTTTGTCTTGGGGGGTGGTAGAGAGACACAGGCACCAGTGGAAGGAGCTCTGATCTCTCAGATTTAGTTCAACTGCCCCCACAGCAAATGCAAGGGTCAACTCATCTCCCATCCAGCCCATATCTTCTCTCTCCAACCACAACAACTTCCATCTATGGCCACTCAACTCACTCTAGGGCAGTGATTTCAACTTGTTACCATCCCATGACATTTTTGTCACAAACTCTGAGCAGCCCCCAGCCAGCCATGCCTCCTTTCCCATGAAGAGCAGAGGAGAACAACAGTCAAGGCAGAGGCTACATTGCAGTTTGAGGGCCCACACAGAGGACGCCCTGCTCTGGGACAACACCAAGGAGGGAAGAGATCAGAGAGGGACAATTTAGACAGAACAAGGAGTGTCCATGGGCAGAGCAATGGCAGTGGGAGCAAAGAAAGAACATCCAGCAGAGGGCCAGCATGATGAACTAGGCTGAGCCCCAAGCAAAAGAGGCTCCAGCTTGCTCTCTGCTCTGCAGGGAGATCCCTGTAGAGGGATGTGCTTTGCTTTCTTATTTTGCTGGAAATAGCAACTTCTTTTCTTTCCTCTGCAGACATATTTCCTGTGGGTCTCTGCCAAAGACTGCATCCACGTGCACCTGAACGTTACCAGGTGAGCAATGCTGCTCCTTGAACCCACTGGCCCAGTAGACCTGGGCCCCCACAAGCACTCTCTACTCTCTCACACAACTAAGATGTAACCAAGGGATAATCCCTTAATGCTGTCCAAAACTAAACCTGCTCAATCTCCAGCTAAACTTAGATCCTAGCTCAAGCAGTTGTGGTTAATGACCTGTGGACCTATCAGGGTTGGGATGCCATTCAAGAACACAAGCATTAGTCAAAGCAGATAGTATTAAATAAATAATTATTATTAAATAATGATTCACAGTTGACTTTTTCTTCCCTGGTGAAGATAACTATGCCATGGGCAAGCCTCAGGCTAAAATAAGATCTTGTCCACTTTTGCAAGTCTGAATCTACTGGAGACCAGTTCAGATCTATTAATTTCTTCATTATTGAGAAGCTTTTTCAAAAGCAACAATGGGAATCAAGCCTTGCTAATTCTCATAAGCATGGACAAAAAAATCGGAAGAGAGTGAGGGCAGCAAAGAAAGGATCAAGATTTCTGGCCTGGGCTGCTGGAGTCCTTGTACCACTTCAGGCAGATGCCACAGTCCCTCTGAGCATACCTAAACCATGGACGAGAGAAACATGGCCTAGAGCCACTGCTTTAATGTCACAAACCTTCTACTCCTGCAGGTGTGGCTTGATGCTAACACTGACTACAAACCTGGCGGTGTGGATGTCAGCAGTGACAGATGAGTCTGTCCACAAGGCACATTCAAAGCTGAAGAAAAACATGACAGAGGAAATCTTCAGGTGGCTCCTGAAAGGTAATCTGCTTCTTTGCAAAGCCATCTGGTGCAGGGAGAGATCCCATCAGGTAGAAATCGTTCCCCAGCAAGTCAGGTTTTATCCATTTTCAGAAAGTCTGTTTAGAGCTGGTGGTGCTTTTGTCAGGGTTGGTTTCTTAAAAGCCAGGTCTGGATGTTCATTTCCTAACCTCTGTCAGGGAGGAGTCAGAGATGTGGAAGACTGTGTACAAATGGGATGGGATTGAAGAAGGGAAGAAAAAAGAAAGATTTAACCTGACAGTTAACTTTTTAAGAAAGAACCTGGGCACAAGAAAGCTGAGGGTGAAGTGTCCTTGTTTTCAAAGTGGTCACATATTCTTTTGTTCTTTGTCTTGATTTTCACTGACCCCAAACATTCAGTTCTTCAGGGAGAAGTGTTGGCTCCTTGTTTTAATACCACAGCATCTGTCTGGTTTTGTCTTGTTTCAGTGGGAATGAGAAGCAGCTCAGTTGAAGAATGTAATTGCAACAGCCAAATCTGCCAGATCTTCAAAAATGGCTATTTTTGGCTGTACCCCTTTAACATTGAGTACAGTCTGTTTGCCTCTGCCATGGTTTATGTCATGTGGAAAAACGTTGGACGCTTCATAGACCACCACTCCCACCACATTCAGCGCCTGAAGTTCAGGCTCTTCCGAAGGACCTTCTTTGTAGGCATCATGTTGGGCCTTATCATCCTTGTGAGTGGTTTGGGAGTCCTCATCCTGTACGAGGTGCAGGTAAATTCCAGCGCTGAATCCAGCAAGAAGAGCCAAGCACTCACCATGTACTACATCTTCAACATTGTTTGTCTGAGCCTGATGTCTCTCGTCTGCATCGGTGGCTCTGTCATCTACCGGTTTGACAAGAGGGACATGGACCGACACAAGAACCCCACCAGGACCCTGGATGTGGCCCTGCTGATGGGGGCAGCCTTGGGTCAATATGCCATTTCCTACTACTCCATTGTGGCCATCGTGGCCAGCACGCCAAGGGACACTATCAGTGCACTCAACCTCACCTACGCCCTCCTAATGATCGCCCAGCACACCTTCCAGAATGTCTTCATCATCGAGGGCCTCCACCGGCAGCCCCCCAAGGAGGACTACAAGCACGAGTCTCACCAGAAGGACCTCTACGGGCTCACCTTTGTGAACATCAACGCTGTATCCCTGCGGGTGCCCGACACTGGCAGCACCTTGGCCACTGGTGTGGCATCTGGCATGGAAGCCATGCACGCTTCTGACCTCGTGAGGTCCCTCACTGCCCCCAAGAAGATGAACTGGAGGAGGAAGTTCTTGAGGGAGATCTCCATGTTCCTGCTGCTGAGCAATATCATAGTGAGTACATGCAAGGAGAAGAATTTGTAAGGGGAAGGAGAGGGCTACAAGCACAAGGGGGAAGGGTCTGTGAAGGAAAGGCTGTGGCCTGTGGAAAAACAGTCCTGTCTTGTCTCTGATGTACAGAAAGTATGTTAGTTATATTTATAAACGCAGAATTCTGATCCTCTTGTCCCCTAAAAAAACACAGCAACTACCCTGAAGTTAAGACATTTCAGGCTACATCAACAGACCTTATCACTTATCACCAGAATATCAGACACAAGAGGGGGGTGCAAGAGAATAATCAGTTTCAGTATTTTTATTGTGTATTAGTGGCTGTGTGGGATAGCTTATTAAAAGCAATAAATTACGTTAAAACATTCCCTTCACCCCCCAAAGAAAGGATGCAAAGTGACAAATATCTGGGGTGAAGTGTGGGTTTTCTTGAGAAATGGCAGCACAGCTCTTCTCAAACCCCATGGCCTAGGAGGTTGCTTCTTTGCTGGGCAGCTGTGGCTGCAGTTCCCTGTGTACCACACAACTTTCTCACTGCAGTGCTGTTCTCCCCTTTCCTCCCACAGCTCTGGATCATGCCAGCGTTCGGTGCCCGGCCCCAGTTTGACAATGACACAGAACTGAACTTCTATGGTGATTCCATGTGGCCGGCCATCGTGGACATTTGCCTGCCCTTTGGAATCTTCTACCGAATGCATGCTGTGGCCAGTTTGCTGGAGGTCTACATCATGTCCTAAAGAGTTCCCTTGCAAGGAAGATGATATCTTCCTCAAGCAATCCACCTTCTTCTTACCCCAGGGCTGGGAAGCTGCCCAGATGTCCCCAGGGGACTCCAACACTGCCTGAATCATGTCCCCTTGCAGTGTTGGGGCATTTATGAACTGTCAGTGAAGATCATCCTAACATAGTCCAGAATTTATTTTTGCTACTTGTGTGTGGATGTGCCTGTGTGTGTCTGAAGTTCTTAAAGATTAAAAGAGAGCAGATTAAACAAAAGGAAGGTATCTAGGGTGGGATCATGGTGATTACACTTGGTTCATGCAGAGGCTAACCTTCCTTGTAAAGCCTGTTCACTCCATGCCACTGATGGACTCTCCAGAGTGTTCTCAGCACCCTTGAGGCAGTCGGAGCCTCCCTGCACACAGAGAGCTGGAGACTGCAAGGGGCTGACACAGGCCTGGAATGACAGAAAGGGAAACACTTCACCTCCTGGTATGGCCAGTCGGAAATCACTCCCCTGCAGAGATGTGAAAAACAAACTGGTGACCAAAGCCTTTGGGAAATGTTTTAATCTTTCCTCTCTGTATTGCCCATGTGTATGGGCCCTCTCAACCCTTCCCTGTGCCAGCCCCTGCCTTCCTCTCCAAGGAAGCTTCACTGCAGCCTCCTCTTCCCAAGGAGGAAGAGTTCTGCACGTGGTCCTGGGCTAGCCCTGATGTGGAATTGCTCTAGCACACTTTTCTCTCAGCTTTCCTTAATCAGGGCTCAAGAATCATAAAGATGATGTGGGCAATACAGTCTGGGGGATAATAAAGAGATTTTTCTTTTTTATTCTTTTTTTTTTTTTTTTTTTTTTTTTTTTAAATACATAATGATTTTTTAAAAAATATATGAATGTTTTTGTACGCAAAGTTATTTATTGATTTTCACTGTAACTGAACTCCTGAAGGGACCATATGACACAGAATTCAATGCAGTGCTGTGGCACATTTGATCTCCAGTGCCCTGAAGGGGTGCTGGTGCTGCACCCTCAAGCCTGTGCATGCTTTGAGGCTTAGAGCACAGCCTTGCACCCAGACCCTGTGGCCCTGACTCAGCTTTCTGGGTGCCTGCAGCTATCCATGAACCACTGACTGATTGAGGGGCTCTCAGAGCAGGATTCCTGGGCTGCAGGAGATAGAAATGGGTGCCTCTGCTGTACCCAGCATCCAAGCAGAGCCTCAGAAAGCTCTTCCTGCCAGGACAGGAGGGTGCATGTCAAACTGGCACAGCCGAGCTCTGTTTACATCCTGAGAAATCTGGGTTTAACTGTTCTAATAAAGGCTTTATTGTTCCACCAGGGTTTATTGTTCCAATAAAAAACACTGCAGAGGTGGCAGAAATCATCAAGCCTTTTCCTACAGCCGTCTGCACATTCGACGAAGAAAAAATAATAAATGGAAATCATGTTACTTGAAATGGAGTGATGCAATTTTCCACCCCACGGCCCCAGCAGACGTGTTTCCAACCATCTTCCCTTCCAAACCCCATCACCAAACCAGCAGGGACCAGTGCCTCTGGCTGACCTCACACCACTGTTCCTGTCTGCCAGCAGCCTTTCTCTGAACTGGGTAGAACATGGGGAATACTCCAATTTCCCCTGCCCTCAGAGGGCTGCCCTGATCCAGCATCTCCACTTGGGTCAATTCTTCCCCTCACCAACCTGAGAGTCTTTCCAAGCCCGAGTGACCCTGCAAAGGCCTGATTCTATTTTTACCATTGATCTGGTAAAGATAAAATCTTCCTCTAGAAACCTTACCTTTCCTAAAACAAAAGCCTCATTATTCTGTAGCTCCTGCAGTTGAAATTAAGTCAGAAAAGAGACGCAAACAGTGCAGACGTCAGTCCTGCTTACAGCTCCACACATTGTTTGAGCCCAAGCTGCAGAGCACACACAGGGACTGAAAACACTTTTAATCACCCAGTCTGTTCCCAGGGGGCACATTAGGTTTCCTCCTACATGCTCTTGCTGGTTCCTCCTCCTAGGTTTCCAGGAATGGGTGCACTAGGTCAAGCAGGACACACTTTGAATTGCTCTTTCCTTCTGGACAGCTATTGCAGAGGCACTTCTGGGGCCAAATAGATTCAGGATGGGTGTCAGGAGAACCCCCCCCAACAACACAAGCAACTCTGATACAGGCAATAATCCCAAATCAACCACTCCAGGGTGCTGGGTCAGCTGGAACCACACCATCCAAACACAGTCCTGTTGGGATAAACCAAAACACTCTGGGGATGGCAGAGGCTCCACAGAGGATCCCTGGCTAACCTGAGGAATCTCCAGGCTGTAAGCACAGGGATGACAGGGGCTTCCAGCCAAGGGCTGAATTCTTCTTCTGCCCTCCAGCCACAAACACATATCTTGGGAGAAGCAGCTAGTGAAAGCAGCTATATTGGGAAAGAGCTAGTGAACAGCAGCTATATATCAAAAAAAGGGGCATATAAATATAGGGGAGTATATATATAGCCAGAGGAGAAGTGAGCACAAATGCAAAAAAGAAAAATAAAACAAGGAAAAAAAAAAAAAAAAAAAAAGAACAAAAAACCAAAAAAAAAAAAAAAAAAGCAGCACAAAAATCTAAACCCTGAGAAAACTCCACTGTAAACCCTCTTGTGTGCTCAAGGATACTAGAAGGTATGAGCTCATGGTCAGTTATTGTGCAGATGGGTGTGCTCCAGGCTGATGGAGAATCATCCAAATGTTCCTGGGCAACTCCTTGGCACATCCAGTCTCTCAGGCACATCACCCAAACCCAGGCACACCCTTGGAGGAGGCACTGCCACATCCTAAATACACAAATCCATGCCTTTACCCGGGATTCCTCTCTTGCAGGTGACAGCTGACCACTGCTGGCTGCTCCATCACTGCCCCTTTCCCCAGATCTGGGACACAGCTCCTCACAGCCCAGCTGAACACTGGGATGCATCTCACAATGGAGGGTTTGGTGGAAAGGGAGGATTCCCCTCCCACTCTCCTGGAGGGAGAGCCCTTGGGTGACATCGTTGGTTAGGGTGACTGTTCAGAATCCTCCCATGATGCTCTTTGGCCATATGTAAATCTGCTGTACCCCATTGGTCCTTCCCCCTTGCTCCGCCCCTGAACCCTAATCTGATTTGCCCTGATGTTCTACCCTGCCCCCTGCTTTTCCCATACAATCCCTGCTCCCTCAGACCTTCCCCAGAGCTTTCCATCCCTGGACCCCTTCACGGATAAAGATTCTCTCTGTGGAACCCCACACAGACTCCCATCCCTTCTCAGCGTTGCCCAAATCTGGTTTCCTAGG
This sequence comes from Certhia americana, assembly GCA_018697195.1. NCBI lineage: Eukaryota > Metazoa > Chordata > Aves > Passeriformes > Certhiidae > Certhia > Certhia americana. The sequence continues at coordinate 5,539,962 of CM031873.1, read as the reverse complement.
AGAGCTGAAATCCCTCTGGCAAAGGTGAGACGTGCCTGTGCACCTGGGAGTATCCTTTTAGTACACTTGTCCAGGAGGGTCACGCCTCTCTGCCACTCAGACACCACAACAGGAGGACACCACAAACACAGAGTACCCAAGTAAGACGAAGGGATCACACTTTGTACATACATCCTGAGATCCCTGCAGAAAAACACTGCTGGTAGCTCTGTCTTCTGTGCCTGGAAGGAGGGAAATAGGGGCACTGGAGCTGGCTGAGCAAAGCCTGTCAGAGCAGAGAATGAGGCTGGGCCACCAGCAGTGTCTTGCAAACTGCTCCTGGCAGAGCATCCTTACAGAGCAGAGATACCATCCCCATTAAAGGATGGGGAACCAGGACAGAGATGTGTCTCAGGTGTTTAAATGGCAGTCACTGCAAGTGAAGAGCTACAGGAAAGCAAAGGGCTGCCCTGGGGTGCACCACTGCCAGGGGCTTTCAGATTCACCCACTTCTGTATAAAATCCACTTTGACTTCCCAGGGATTTGAGCACCTTCTGTGCTGCAGAGGTTTGGTGGAACTCTGAACCCCACAAATAAAAATCATTCCCCAGGGGTTGGCAGGGTTAAGAGCTCAGCACAGGTTGAGCTCAGGAGCTCCAGTCCCAGGACTTGAGATGCTCTGTGAGTGTTAAAAAAGTCTCAATTCAGACCCCAGCCTGAGGGACACAGTTCCAGAGCCAGCAAGGGAGAGCAGCAAGAGAAGGAAGAGATAAAGAGCAGGAAATCAGAAATCATTGCTCAGAAATGAGCAGGGAAGGCCATAACCAGGGGCAGGCCTGAGGCATCATCCTACCCCTACCTGGGTTTTGCATCCCCTCCTCTGCTTCTTAATCATCATTATTTGAAGGCAAGATTTATTTTTTTTTATTTTAAAAAGTTTTTATTTTAAAAAGTTTGTTTTATTAGGGAAAAAAAAAAAAACCAAACAAAACACCATTTATCTGGGTGATTTGCTCTGAGGCGTGTCCAAGACAGGAGGAATCCAAGTTAATAATTATCTGTCAGTTCAGTAGATGGAAAGTGGATGGATTGAGAAGGTCACAAGGCTGGCAGTGAGGGGTGGGATTGTGGCAAAAGGATCAGCTCCAGCAGCGTTCTGAGAACCAGGTGAGGAGGTGGTGGCAGAGGACACGTTTCCCAGTGGTCCTTGGCAGTGAGGAGGAACTCAGTGCTAGCATGAGGTCAAAAGGACCTGTAGCAAGAGCCAGCAGGGAAAATAGAGACACACTCACAAGTGGAGCCAGGCCATACCCCTAGAACCCATCAGAGGGGATGGAGGGACAGAGCTGAGCAGTGTAGCACAGCTCACCCTCACCCACGCTGGATGAAGTCGCTCTTTGCAGTCACCACAGAAGTCTCTCACTCCCAGCCCCAAGGAGACGTCACCGCTGAGGTTATCAGGGCCAAAGGAAGGGCGTGGGTTGTCCGGGGAGATGTGAGGAGCCCCGCGTTCCTCAGGTGGCCTTTGGGCAAACACAGCGGCTGGGCATGGAGCTCCTTCCTCCCAGGCCCTGTTTACAGACCTGCTGGGTCCAGCCTGCCTGTTATCACTGCTAAGTGTACAGATAGCACCATTAATAAGCACACTGCTGGTAGCAGAGGGGCAAACAGCACTCCTAACATTTACCAGCTTTCTCCCAACCTCTGAGGAAAGGCAGCTTCTCCAGGGTAGTGATCCAGTGAGTTGGACTCACCTTCTCCTTTCCTGCACGCTTGCTTATTCAATGATTTAGTGAAGCTCTCCAGTTCTAGCCCAGATAATTTAACTGGTGGCTTCCTCAGGACACCCACCCTCAGCGACTTTTATGAGAGAGACCAAGCTGATTCAGAAATCATCCAGAAACTGAACTTTTAATAAGGAAAAAAATAACAAACAAGACACTGTGCACAGTACAAGAAGCAGACTGAAAAAGCGCAGGGTCCAGGGTTACAGCATTTTTTATGCACGTAGGAAAGAGCTGGGGTCAAGGCAGGGATCCAGAGGGACGATCCAATGGGGGAAAGCAATTAGGAATATGGAAAATATTGTGGCAGAAAATAACCAATAATAATAACGAGAACTGAGAATTTTCCAGCAAAAATTTTCATATACCAAATGAGGTATCCAGGGGTGGGTCTCAGCTCACCCTAACTGAGAAGAGCTTTCCCATGGCTTAAAGCTGAGGTCTTCACCCTCCTCTGTGGAGCAGACCCCAACAACTTAGTTAAACTTGTGTCAGTACGTTCCAGTAAAACAGCTGCTCTTCTTCAAATTAAGGACCAAATAAGGAGGATTAACCCATCTCCCATGACTTTAAAACTCCTCTGGGTTCAATTTCAACTCCAAAGCAAAGATAAGGCAAGTCAGGCTAGGAAGGATGCCTCATCTTTGCAACACAGATGCCCAGTCCAGTTGGCAAAACTACTGATGCACAGCAGGCACCAGCATGCAGCTTTGAAGCAAAACCCTCCAATTTCAGCCAAACTTTAAGTTACATTCAGACTCATGGCCTCCATTTCCCACTTCTGTATAGCCACCCCAATTTAGGATCATAGCTGTGAAAAAGAGCAAGTTTGTTAATGCCTTGTACAGAAATAGTTGGCTTTGGCCAACAATGAGGCCACCAAATGGCTCTTGAGATATCCCAGTTCCCTGCTGATCTCTGGAACAGAGTCTGGAAAAGAGCCAGGCCCCTAAAAGAGCTCAGTTGCAGTCAGATCTCAAAACATGAAAGCAAGGAGCAAGGACATCCAAGCAGGCTGTCCAGACAGGCTGGAGAGGCTGATGCTTTGGGGGAAGACAGAACAAATCCAGCCATGGGTATTCATGAACTGCCTAGACTGGAGCATCTGGGCTCCACCACAGCAGTGCAAGGGGTTGGTCAGTCTTTAAACATGACCCTTTTGCTGGCAGACATCAAACAATGGCTGCACCAGCACACACACTGGGTGTTCTCACCCAGGAGAAACGGGCCCCTTTCAGTCTTGTTTTCCATCCCTTTTGTCACACCCCCACACACACGATAACCTGTGCTCCCCCAACCACTCCTACACCTAATCAGCTTCTTGGGAATTATTTCATGGCTCTGAACTCCCAGCTCACGTGTTTGCCAGCTGTAAGGACCTCAGGGCTTGGGGGTACATCCTGGGACACACAAATAAGTCCTCTCCTTCCAAGGAGAGCTCCATCCTCTCCTGATGGACCCTCTAAACTCACCAACTCTGAATCCCTCCTGCCAGCCACAAAACCTGGGGCATCAGCTCACCACAGAGTCCCAACCAGAACCAGTTTGCCCTGCAAAAGGAGAGGGAGCAAAAAAAGCACAGCTTGGACCTAAAGCATCCCTTCCCACACGTGGCCAAGACTGTGGGGCTGGAAGATGTGGGTCTCACTCGGGTCAGCATTAGTCTGTTGTATGACTCTGAAGTCAGCATTAGTAGGTTGTAGTTATCACTCTCAAAAGCAGCACCTTTCTGCCAAAAAGGCATCAAACTGGTGTCATTCCTGCAGCAGTGGACTGCAAGCTTTGCCTTTTGGGTAAAATTTTTGCCCTGGATAAAAGCAAAAACAAATGGTACATATGAGAAAGAAAATCTTAGGTTCTACCTGAAAACAAGGGAGTGGGGAACTCAAGTGGATTTTGGCCAAGGCAGTGTGGGTAAGCACTCCCAGCACAAGCCTGTGCCAGGAGATTAGCTCTACACCTGCCTGAGCCATGGCACAAATTAGTCACCACCGTTTGTGGTTTTACCAGTTGGCACATCCTGCACTGAGCCCGTTGGTGTGAGGCAACCCAACAGGTGCATAAAGGAGCTGTTCCCCATTGGTTGCCTGTGGCAGATCTGAGAGCTTCCCACTGAGTAATTAATGTAATGACAATAATAGACACAAAGTAAACAAGGTGGAAAGAAAATAAATCAATGGGCTGGGAGCAGAGGCTGCATTTAGTGAGGAGCAGCCCTGACGGCTCCTGTCTTCTCCTTGGGCTGTCAGAGTCTCCTGTGCATCCTGGTGGCATTGCAGCCACTGCTTTGAAATCAGCTGCATCCGAGGCTGTGCCGGCTCCTCAGGCAGCAGGAGGCTGCAGGCAGGTAAGGGCTGTGTTTGGCTGCTCCCCACAGCTATGGGGTCAAGGGCTTGGGTCCCTCTGTGTGCAGCCCTGTCTGGGCACTGGGGTATCTCCTGATGCAGCCTGAATGGGCTTCCAGCTCATTTTACATCTCTAAGCTCCCTTTGGAGCAGAGGAGTTATAGCCCTAGAAGAGAGGAGGGAGTTTGCCCCTCTGCTACCAAGTTAGGAGAATTTTAGAGAAAAATGGGGAAGATTTTAGGATCAATCTCCACCAAGAGAAATGCCAAGGAACTCAGGGCTTGGGGGTTCATCCTGGGACACACAAATTAATCTTCTCCGTCCATAGAGAGTTCTATCTTCACCTAATGGACCCTCTAAACTCACCAACTCAGAGAGCTGTGCTGAATCCCTGCTACCAGCCACAAAACCCAGGAGATCAGCTCACCTCAGAGTCCCAGGGGCAAGGGCAGATAGAACTGCACAGAGCTGATAGGCTCTGTGCACATGCAACAGAAAAGGGAAACACTAAATTTCAATCCCATCTCAAACAATTTCTCCCCAAGACTACCTATCACAGAATGTTTAAAGTTCCCCCCCCCCCTCAAACACATCCCAGGAGGCTTTTTTTTTCACTCCGGCCACCCTTCACTACAGCCAGAGCACACCCTGGAACGAAAGCATCTTTCATGTACCAGATCTATAGACAGGCTGGTCTTGCCTGACTGCTTTACGTGAGCAAGATTTCCCTCTCAAGAGCAATATAGTCCTACCAAGATTTTACCAAAAATCGATGGAAAAGCTCCAAGACTGAATGTCTACCTGGGCCAATCCCTGTGTCAGCATCCTCACAGCCTTGTGATACAAGAGGAAAAAGAAAGAAAAACAGGTACTAATGGTTTCCCAGTCTCAGCCCGTCTGGGTGGGAGTTTGGATCTTCTCCTAGAAGCTTATTCAAAACTTTACAGACCCTTTGTTTATTCTTTTCAACTCTGCCACAATTTGTGTGAGCATTCAAAGAGCCTGTAACAGAACCCAAAACCAAAAAAGGTTGGACCCATCAACTGAAAATCAAACAGCTCTGAATTTCAGAGCACGTCTTAGCTTGCTTTTCATTTCCACCTAATCCTTACGGCAACAAAGGGAAAGAAGAAAACCTGAACCCAGGGCTGGAGAAGCTGTGAAAGGTGAAGGTGGGAATGGTTTGAGCACCTCTGGTCCCAGCAGCTCCTAGTTCTGTTGGGGCAGGGCAGAGACATCAAACACCCATTTTAATGCCGGTGTCTCTGGACAGGTTTTGGCAGAAGGGCCTTTCCCAGTGCACTGCAATGACTCTCACCACCGGGAATTTTTTAATGCCTAACCTGGGCTAAAAACCAATCTCCTTTTCCCTTTCATCCAGCTACTGGAGAAGGAGGGAGAGGCTGAAAGCAAGGAAAGGAGGTCACCACACAAGTGACCTTCACAGCAGAGCACACAACCTCCCATGTCAGAATATCCCCCCTTTAAACCTCCCCTCTTTTCCATGCAGCAAGTGACCCCCAGGCAGATGAGCCATGTCTGACAAGAAAGTCTCCAGGCCCTGCCATCGCTGCAAGAGCACGTCAGCATCAGCCCCAACAGACACCTCCAAGATCCACTATGAGAAGTTCTGGCTGTACCGTCACTGCTCTTCAGTGCAGCAGAGGGACCAGCAAGCTCAGAAGGCTGGGCAACTCTTCTCAGGGCTGCTGGCCATGAATGTGGTGTTTCTGGGCAGTGCCTTCATCAGCAGCATGATCTTCAACAAGGTGGCCATCACTCTGGCAGATGTCTGGATCCTGCTCTCCATCCTCAAGGTCTTGTGCCTGTTCTGGATTATTTACTACCTGCTGGGCACCAGTCGGCAGCCACACGCGGTGCTCTACCGGGACTCCCACGCTGGAGCCATCTGGATTAGAGGTAAATTCTGCTTTTATTTCTTCTCTCATGCCTTCTTCTAAAGACTTGGAAGGCAAAAATTCTTCCCCTGTTACTAGAAGAGCTGGAAGCCATTCCCAATGCAGTTAGGGCATTGGGAATCTCCCAGTTCCTGTCAGGCTGGTGGGCACAGTGGGTGCCACAGAGTGGAACCAGAGCAGCCAGGAAAGTCTGAAACTCAGCTTCCCTTCAACCTCCAGTCAAACATTGCTCTCTGATCCCTTCACAAAGAGAAGTTCAGGCATAACCCCTTTCCAGGACAGTAACTGAGCACCATGGGAAAACCATAGGAAAGGTTTTAGGCAGGAGCCCTTTGAAAAGTGAGAGGAGAATCACTGTGTTTATCCTCCAAGAGCACCTATGTCACTGTCATCCTTGTTTAATATCACTTCAGCCTTGTTGTCATGGAAGGATTCTTTCCCATTGAGTCACATCCCAGTGACACCTAGGCTTTCCTGGGAGATTTCCCCTTCAATATTTGCCCCACTTTGAGAAATCACCCTTCTCCCAGCAGCCCTGCCTCTGGTCTATCATGGAGTTTTTAATTAGGCACTGTCTTGTTAACTAAGCATGGAGAATAAATTGAAGGAAGCTACAAGGTACAGATATGTGTCTAAGGCAAAAGGGAGAAACAATCAAAGGGTGCCAACTTCTGCAGATGGGGCTGTTACAAGCCTTAGCAGACCTGTGGTCATCACAGGTTTCCTCCATAAGGCAGAAAGCATCACCCACCATTTATTTACCCCTGTCATTCCAGATTGTACAGAAAAGCCAAAAAAAAACCCATCCCCAACTTGAATCCAAGCAGAAGAAAATACCTTGCATTTTCTTAACACATTTAACCAATCAAAGCACACAATCAGGTTCAGGAATAAGGCTCTCCTTTGTTCTCTTCTCTTAAAATCATGAGAATTCCAGGAGAAAGACTGATAGCTCCACAGAAATCCAAGAAACACAAGACCTCCTGCCCCCAGCCAAGCTCAGATGCTCCACAGACATGTCTGTGTTTATTTACTGTTCCTTTGCTGTTTTGTGCAGGGTCAGTGCTGCTGTTTGGCAGTTGCAGCATCCTCCTGAATGTGTTTCAGATCGGCTACAGCACAATCCTCATCCACTGCAAATCCAGAGTGGAAATTGTGTTCCCCAGCATTGGAATCCTTTTTATTTGCACCCAGGTACTGCACATTACCCTCTGGAAGCTTCTTTATTCTCTCTGTCCCATTCCTGGGAGCCCCAGGGTTGGGGGGAAGCTGGGAAATGTGGGAAAGTGAGTGAACATGGGGCATTCTCCTGAGCATTAAAAGCATTAAAGTATCACACACCACTTCAAATGCTACCTGCACTCCCCATGTGCCATGTTGAGAGAGAGGGGAAAGATTGAAAGATTCAAAAATTACCCTTGAAATACCCAGCATACCATAGGGTCCAGAGAAATTTGCCTTGAAGCAAATTAAGGAGAGAGGAGAGGAAATTTCAGGTTTTGCCAGAGTTGTCTTTGCACCAGTCTGAGCCTCAGCCCTTCTTTGTATTTGCCAATCCATCCGCCCAACAAAATCCTTTGCACACAGTGATATCTCACACCATTTTCTCCTTGTTATTCAACACCAGCCCTCTTCTTTGGTTCTTTACAGACCCAAAGCCATATTTGAAAAGTAAACTAACTCCCACCTCTGCAGCAAATACCCACATGAACAGGAGAGAGGAACACAGAGCTCCAGGATGTGCATTCAGTGCAGTCACACATAAATGCTGCCCTTACCCACGGATGCCAGAACCTGCCTCAGCACTGGGGTGCAGGTGCACACATGTCCCTGCATCCTTGCACAGAGGAAGGTTTGCTCCTGCTTGGACCTGTACCTTCTTGTCTACCTGTCCCTTTCCACCATGTGTGTAGACACCCTGCTACTGCTGTTATTGCTCTCCTCTTGCAGGCTTACTTTCTGTGGCATCACTCTAAGGACTGCATTCAAGTACAGCACAATTTCACCAGGTAAAAAATGAGGATAAAATATTCCTTCTACTTCTCTAAAGAGACTTTTCCTTTCTGCCTGTGATGTACGTTATGATTCCTGCTAGAACTGTGTTCATCTGATCCTACACAGACCCTGTATTTTGGGTCACACAAGAATCAAACTATGTGTTGTACAGACCCATTCTCCCTCCACTGACCTGGGCTCACCAGCTCACTTCAGTTTTCCTTTGTGCCTTGGTGTGCTGCAAAACTTGTTCCTTCCACCCAAACATCTTCCTGGTGCATGTCTCAGGGACCAGCTCACAGACTGGAGGGCAGGGGAGGGTGGTCTTCTCTTTTCTATCACTGAGAGATGTTATAGCTTATGCCAGTTTCACCAGGCACTGTCTGCTCTGCTCCTTTGGAAATGGCAAGTGGGAATGTGCTCAGCTGTGCTTGTACAAAGCCACACCCCATGGGCCCCAGGCAGAGCAGGCACAAACACCCCACGTGCGCTCAGTTCTGTGCATGGGCCAGTGAGAGGGGAAGGACACACTGGCCATGAACCACCTCCAAACATTGTACAAGTCCTGTGTCTCCTCCCAGGTGTGGGCTGATGGTGACTATAGCCACCAACCTTCTTCTCTGGCTCCTGGCCGTGACCAACGACACCCTGCACGTGGAGATTGAGTCTCAGCTGCGTGAGGTCGAGCGGCGATTCGCAGGCAAGGCTCCTTCTTCACATCCCCATTGGTGTTAGGCTGACACGGGTGACTTCTAGGGAAACAACATTCCACAGAACACAGAATCACAGAAAATACTGAATTGGAAGGGACCCACAAGGATCATCAAGTCCAGTTCTTGACCCTGTACAAGACCGTCCCCAAGTACTCCTCCACGTGCCCCAGAGTATTGTCCAAACACTTCCTGAACTCTGTCAGGCTTGGTGCTGGTGCACTTCTCTGGGGAGCTTCTGGGTCTCAGTGATTCAGATATCTCCAGTTCTCCCAAATGCTGCAACCTCCCTATTATTGGAGGTTTTCTCAAGGAAATGGGCTGAAAGGGGAGAAGAGGGGATGGCAGGAGGGGATCTGCTATGAAACCCTGTAACTGAGGGCTAGGAAAGAAAAACCCCACATTAAATTAGCATTTTTGCTCACTTTTTCCTATTAACTGCAAGCACAAGATTTCCAGACTAGAAGAGGCATATGTAATTGCTGTGGTCTTCTTTCTGAGGATATAGAGGAACAAAGGGGAATCTAATATTACAGGAGTAGAAATAGAGAAGGCTTTGTTGGGAAGGAAGAGCAGTGTCTTCCTTCAGCACCTATGGTGTTGACCATAGTTAGGAAAAGATACTAGCTAAACTGTATTATTCTAAATCCTCATATCCTTTTAGGACTGAGCAGTAACCATTTAACTTCCTGTTGATCCCTGTTTCTGAGGCAGACACACATGTCGTGCCTGCAACACAAGAAACTTCCAAAGGCAGCCGTGACATCCAGGCCATCCCCTTTTTAATTGTTGCCTTCCTCTTCTCATGCTCTAGGCAACGAGACTACCTTGTGCACATGCCCAAACATGACTATCTGCAAAGTCTTCCAGAAGGGTTACATCCTACTCTACCCCTTCAACACCGAGTACTGCCTGGTCTGCTGCTCTGTGCTCTACGTCATGTGGAAGAACGTAGGGAGACGCATCAGCCACCACCACATTCCACACACCAAGCCCAAATTCAAGCTCCAGGGGGTGGTCTTTGGGCCACTGCTAGGCACCAGTGCTGTAATCATTGGGGCCTGTGTCTTCATGATGTATCAGATCCAGGCCACCAGCCTGGTCCCCAGCCGCCAGGTCTTTGTGATCTATTATTCCTACTACATTGTGCTCCTGCCCCTGATGAGTGTGTGCGCTGTGATCGGGACAATCATCCACGCTTTGGAAAAGAAGGAGCTGGATACGCTGAAGAACCCAACCCGCAGCCTGGACGTGGTCCTGCTGATGGGGGCAGCCCTCGGCCAAATCGGAATGTCCTACTTCTCCATTGTGGCCCTGGTGGCCACTGACCCCAGGGAGCTGCTGAACAGCCTTGCCCTGTCCTACTCTGTCCTTCTCATCTTTCAGAACATCACCCAAAATGTTTTTGTCATCGATGGGCTCCACCGGCGACGCGTTGTAGCAGCAGCTGAGGCCAAACATGCTGGACACATCGGGCAGCACATTGTGGCTGTAGAGCTGCCTGGGGAAGAGGAGACCACAATGAGCAGCAAACGGGAGAACAGCCAGACACTTCCTGGCAAAGAGGAAGACACTAAAGAAGAGCAGAATCGTGAAGCCTACAGCCAGAGACGAGTGAGCGTGCTGGAGCTGGGACAGGAGATCCGGAAAGCTTCCCTGTCCTACATCCATACCTACTCTCACCTGAGCTGGAAGAGAAGAGTATTGAGGGAGATCTCATTCTTCTTGGTTTTGTGCAACATCATAGTAAGTATTGTGCTTTCTGCTCTGTCACAGCTCCGGCTGAGCCACAGTGACCTGTGACAGAGACGTCATCTCTTTGTCTTTCTCTTGTATTCCAGAGAAAAAACCTTTGCCCACCAAGTTTCAACCAACTGGTGAGGCAAGTCAAAACTGGCTTTGCTGTTAATACGCCACCCTCATAATTAGAAAGTTTCTTTTACCTTTAGAGTCAAGTATTATTGGGTTTTATGGGTGCAGAGAGGAGATAGCTAATAAAACCTTGACAAGATTTTTGTCTGAAACAAACCCCATTAAGCTTATTAAGAGTGTTTAATGAGAAACGTGAAAGAAAATGTGAGGTACCAGGATTAAGTCTCTGTAAACACGAGTCTCCAGGCTTGAAATTCACCCAATAAAGTACACTGTAGTCTGGGATCTTGAATCAATGCTGTAGCCTTAATCCAGTGAAAACACATTGCCCGGGGAAACAGTGAAATCCTGCAAAAAGATGAAGCAGGCTGGGGCAGAATGGGGCTGTCATTAGGTTTCCAGGGAGTCAACAGGATTTCAATTACAGCAAGGAGTTAACAGAATAACTATGGGATTTTCCTTTTCCTCCCGGGCAAGGAGACTGTTGTGATACTCCTGAAATATTCCTACAAACACTTGAGCCTGTGCTGAGATTAGGGTCCAAGTAGAGGACAGTTTGTCATCCTCTCTCTGACTTGTGTATCTTTTCCTCACATCTGTCCAGCTGTGGGTCATGCCCACATTTGGGGCTCACCCCATCTTCGAGAATGGAATGGAAAGGTCATTTTACGGCTACTCCACCTGGTTTGTGATCGTGAACTTCGGACTCCCCTTGGGTGTGTTTTACCGCATGCACTCGGTCGGGGGACTCCTGGAGGTCTATGTGACAGCCTGAGCCAAGCTGGACCCCACCCCAGGGGCTGGGAAAATCAGTAATGCTGAACAAAGATGCAGTAAGCAGCAGATATGCAAGTGGAAGATCCTCAGATTTTTCCCTCCAGCTTTTGTTTGGACTTCTCCTTGTACAACATCACCATGAATTTCAGAAGAGGTTCTTTCATATTACACTTTTTCACCACAGAGAATAGACTCAAAGCCTATAAACAAGTTTTCACTGCTCTCAGGAATCAGGCATGCAGTCAGCAGTCCGCCAGAGGATGCTCTTTGGCAGCAAGTGGGACTTTACCAACACCTATTGAGATCTTCCAGATACAAGAATGCAAGGACAGCCTTCAGCAAAAGCAACAAGGACTGGCCTGCACCCATTCAGAAAATCAAAAGCAATCAAAAAATAAAAGCTGTAACACGACCTTGCCTTACTGAGAAAAAACACTACTTCTTCCTACAGGCACTCACAGAGTTTCAAGTAGGAATCACCAGGGAAGTCTCTGTGCGTGATTTTTACTCACCACGTATGTTGTTGTCAGTGGTGCAGACTAGCCAAGGTCCCATCTTTGCACACAGGCTAGTTCAAGAGGAAGCCACTGCCACATCCCCTGTGAATCTCTCCCCACCCAAACACTTTGGCCCTTGATGCTGCCTTGCATATCCACAAACCTTTCTCAAGGTCACCATGCACAAAGGAAGGCGGCTGCAGTGAGGTGTCTGGTCAACAACCCATTAGGATGTGTTCCACATGGATATCTGCTTTGAAAGCATGTGGGAGAGCAAGGGGCTTGTGACTATGGGTCCCAAATTCAGAGCCTGATGAATGGAAATAAAGAGATTGAATTTTCATGTGTGTCTTGTGAAATCTCTGGGTCTGCTCTGTACTCAATGGGCTCAAACTCACTTAAATTGCTCTTGCATTCAGAGGTTGTATGGGGCTCTGGGCAACCTGGCCTAGAGGAAGGAATTCCTGCCCATGGTAGATGAGCTTTACGGACCCTTCCAACCAAGCCATTCTGGGATTCTATGAGACTGAAGAGCAGGCTTGCTCTATAATCAATCAAAATCTGTCATGACTCCTACCCTAGCATGGCACAATAGCCATTCCCATTATTGCTTCTGTTCCTCTGTAAATCAATCCCAGGATCAGTGTGGGTTTAGGATTAGAGCATATTTATAGGGGTTCTTTGGGATTCCCTAGTAAAAAAAAATTCTCCCCAGACAGTAACAGTGTGGATTCAGCATTCGGGCAGTGATAGCATCTTTCTGTAAAACTCTAAGTGAGACTGATTGCATGAGCATGAACTTTGTTCAATAACTGTTTGTATTTGGGCCCATGTCAACAGAAATATGTCATGAGAAATAACAGCTGGATAAATTAGGCTCCGATAAAGTTAATTATTATTCTCATGTCCGTGTTTGTACCAAGGGATCCACAGGACACACATGCTAAGGTATGACCTCAGACCTTCTTCCTAGTGATTGACAGCCTGGGGACAAGGAAGGATGGCACTTCATGGGCAAACCATGATCTAGATTTTATCTGGTTCAATGGATAAAACACTAGTTTAAGTTACTGAGCTTTCACAAAGCAGGTGACTTTGGAATGAACACTGAATACATGACTGAAGATGGGATCAGCATGGACAGGAATGAAGCTCACCAGCTCCAACTCTCACCTACAGCCACCACAAATCAGATAAACAGTCAAGGCCCTCCATGTCCTTTCCCAAGAAACCCCAAGGCCAGGATGTCTGTTTTACAGCTCTCAACTGGCCAAAGGTTTTAGCACATGGTTCACTAACTCAGGAGACTTGATCCTGTTTGATCTTTGATGATGTTATAAACTCAGAAACAGCCAAACCCACATAATTCAGATTCATTTTCCAAAGTAAAATCTTCCTTTCTGATTATTAAAAAAAATATTACTGCAGAGGAAGCCAGCCCATGGTGCCCTAGTGGCACAAATCACCTCAATGTACAACAAACAAGATTATAAACCTCTCTCTGGGGAAGGAAGAAAAAAAAAGTACCCAAGTGCATGTTTCAGTTAATCTTTATCTTTCTCTCCATAAGTAAGCAAAGAGTTTACAGTGCAAGTTGATTTCCACAGAACAAGGATCAGACTCCAAACACCAAGAAACAAACAAAAAGGCTTCCAGAAGAACTCACAAAGAAACAAAGCAGAAAAGAGGACGGAAGAGATCATGAGAACCAGCAGATCCAAGGGAGGGAAGAGGCAAAGCACATGGGACACCCCGTTCCAGCTGTGAGGTGCGAGTGCCATACAATCAGAGTCTGGCCCCACCAAACCACATTCTTATACACGAGATTCTCCAAGTGAAACAGAGTCCTCACCCTGTTTACACAGGAACAGAGGTGGGGTCAGGATGGGAGTAGTGCTGGGTGGCAAAGTGGGCTGGAGATGGGAGGCAGGTGGGGGTATAACCTCTCTCTATTTCACGTATTTCTTATCCTTCAGAAAACCATACCGGTTTTATTTCACTTTCTACTGGCCTAGGACTCCATCCTCTTTCGGTGCCCAGAGGAGGAAACCACGTGACTACAGGCCAGTAGGAGCCAGCAGCACACTGAAGCAGCTCACTGGGACAGAGAGGATGGTCATGCTGTCACCACTGCAGCTGTGAAGCTTAGGCCAGGGTTACAAGTCACAGAGTGTGTGACACACTGTCCCTGTAATTAATGCGACAGATCTGTTTCAGTGATGCCACCTGTAACAAACAGCTCACGGCCAGCAATCCTCCCAAGAGCCTGAATAAAAGAGCACCAAGGACTATGTTTTGATGGAGAGGGAAAGATCTCAGTTCATGACAGGACCCCTCACATTTCATTGTCTAAAGACCATATGGGTCTAAGACAGCAGCCTCTCCCAGCAGAACATAAAATTTGACTCAAACCCCAGGGTGTCTCCATTCACCAATGTGTAACCCCACAATACTGAACCAAGCCAGCAACAGCAGTTCTCCCATCAATTCCCATTCCCAAAATTTACATGTGCTTGGGACCCAATACATTCACGATCCAGTAACTTGGTAAATATGCAAAATGCCCTGAAGAATTAAACTTTGCCTCAGCACTCTCCACTCCCTACTGACATGGAGATGCTTTTCCTCCTGCAACTTCCAAATTCCTCCTACAACTTCCCTGAGTGCCTCCCTCAAACCTTTGCCTTAACAGTAGTGTGCAAAAGACCCTTCTGCTCCCTGCACTGCATCAGCCTGCCAGGCAAAGATGGAAGGATATGGTTCCTTTCAAACCCAGGTGATGGTGTCCTTTCAGCAAGTGGGAGAAGACTTAGAAGAGTTTAACAGTCAGGTCTCTTCTTGCTCTCACTGAGCCAGTCCCTTCCTCCCTGTGTGCTCACATGAATTAAACAGGGCTTTCAAAAGTAAGACAGGCTCTTTTGTAACAGCCCACCATGAAGGACAGGCTACTGGGCCTGGAAGCCAAGGAAAAGCTTTTGAGCCACACCAACAAAACTTCTCAAGCAGCTTTCCAGGAAAGGACTAGAGAGATTCAGAACCGAAACACAAAGTTTTCCTTCAACATTTCCTTCTTCTCCTTGCATTTAGGTGGGAAAGACTTCCCTATATGCAACTGAGACACCAGGGAGACACCTGCAGCCAGAAGGGATGCCCTGGAAACTTTATGGAGCTACATGGAAGTAGCTGCAGTTTCCAAACCCTGTCTCATGCAGGAATAGCAGCTTCTCCCTTTGCACCCAATTTACAGCTAGTCTTTTTCTATTAAATGCTGACTCTGACCAGGGTAAGAACAGGGTCAGATTGGTTTCCAAAACACTTTCTTTTTGCAGAAGCAAAAGAGTAACAGAGGAGCTAAGAACAGTCTGATTTCTAGTGCAACCACAACAACGGACAATCCCTTAGATATCTTTAACTCAAGGTTCATGGTGAAGGGTGAGGGAAAAGAAGTGAGCTGGGGGAAGGGATGTCCAAGCAGGTCCCGATTAAAGCTTTAAATGACAGGGAGGTAAATGAAGTGATTGTCCTTTTGGTCTCTCAGCTGGACGTGAAATGCAGGAATAGCTGTGATGAAGTAGCACGCCGCAGTCCTTAGATCCAGTGTATTTCTCTCAGTAGAGGTAAGTGCTTTCTTTAGACCCGTTGAATTTCAAACAGCTTAACATCTGTGTCATACCATATTGGGGGATCCACATTCCTGAGAGAGAAAGACAAGAGCCACTTTACTCCTTGTGGCCAGTTACACAGAATTCAAATCTCACAGCCACGATTACAGGAGCTGGCTGCACAGCATGCCTTCAGTTTTGCATAAAAGGAAATCACTGGTTGAGAGACAATGCACCTTAGAGGGATGACAGTATCTACAACATCCCACAAAGCCAGAGCTTTGCATAAAATCTCTGCACCAGACCCTCTGGGCAGCTTTTCTATTCCCTGCTGCTGCCAGTTTCCAAACAAGCAGCACTCCTGGAACAACCCCCTTCATGTCACCCACTCAAAGTTTTGGAGCAGCTGATTCACCCCAGTATCTTCCAAGGGAACAACATCTTTCTATCCTGTAAATATGAGATAAGCCAGGGCTGGCTGAGTGCATGCAATTCTCTCTGTAGGCCTCCCAGAAGTCTGGAAAAGACCAAGCCAGGCTGCACCCAGCTGGCTTACCTCAAATAAATAACTCCCCACATGTAGGTGCGGAACCACATGGCAGTGCCCGAGTTTGCCTGGTACTTTCGGATGAGGATGGGGTGAGGCACTGGTAGCAGCCCCACCAAGGTGCCATGTTGCAGGAACTTGAGGATCTCCGACTCATCTGTGAGACCCCTGCCAAGACACAGCCCAGGAACACCCTTAGTATGTCCCACAGACACCTCCAAAACTGCTGCAGCACGAAGGATCAGCCTAAACAAACACAGATACTGAGCCTTGGCCAAGGAGAAAACACCCCCTCTCCTCTGTAAACAGAGCGGAGAAGGGAGCAGACAAACAAGATAACTGGCAAGGAAAGTAACAACTCTGCGGAGCCCAGGGTGCTTTCAATGACACTTTACAAGGCTTCCCTCAGGGAGCCTCCAAACTCAAACTCTGCCAACCTCATATTGCTCCTTAAACACCACACAGCCCTTCCTCTCTGAAAATCTTCTTACTTGTCAATGCAGATCTTCTCCACCTGAGGAACCAGCACCTGTAAGAGCCGCATGATTGTCTGCAGGGGAAGCTTTGACTTCCAAGACATCACCTGTAGGTAGGAAAACAGCAGGGAAATCAGTGTGCTGCATTAGCAGGTTTTTATAGCTGTCTCCACAATCTCTGCAACAAATGAAGTTTACAATAATCACAAAGCTGGTGAGTGAACTGAGTGCACAGGAGCAATACAATACAATCCTGGAGCACTAGAATTATGAGGCACCCAATGAGACCAGTGGGGCATTGGTTTGAAACAGGTAAATGAAATATTTCTTTGCAGACGTCAGTAAATTAAAGTTCTAGAGCTTTGACCTCAAGTTCCTGTGAGAGCCTCTGATGGCAGAGAAGGGGCAGGGAGTGTGAGGCATTTCTGCCACAATTCTTTCTCATTATTTCTTTTCTCTGTCCAGATGTCCTTACCCAGTCAGGAGTTGGAGTCCACTGTCCACTGGAGGATGCACTAGAGAGACGCCTTCGATCATGCCGGGAATGTGATGCCTCCTATCAATAAACATTATTTTAACAAATAAAAACAAACAAATGCAGATCACACTTAAGAGTAAGAAATACAATCCATTTTCTGCTGATATTCTCCCCAAATTTTCTAGACCACTATAGGGAAAGACAGCTCAGCCTATCCCTAGAACATGTCAAACCCACCCATTCATCACCAAACCCATGTGCTCTGACCCAGAGAGTGGCAATATTTGATGAAGTTAGAGGACCCTGTGGAAGGTGACAGCTCCAGTAACCACTGTAGACACTCTGCTGGAACAATCCACAGTGACAGAGTTAAAACAGGACTGACAAGAGACTATCCAGGCATGTTTCTTTCTTTTGGCACAGAGATTAAATAGATAAAGGCCACAGATTTTTCAGCCTCTGTCTACTGAGTATCTCTGGGATTTTTTGTGTCCATTCAGAAATACCTTAAAGAGCAGTTTTCCAAGGGTAGGCTCCCAGCAACCTCTATCTAATAACTCTTGCCTCTTGGGGAATCACACACTCAACCTGGCTTTCCATATTCACAGTGGGAAGAAGGGAAGGAAATAACCCTCTAAAGTCAGGTGAAAACAGAGAGGCTTTTTCCTTTAGCAATGCTCCCTGACTATTCACTGCTGCAGCCTTGAGCTGACTTATCTACAAATGGGAACTGCACTTCCTTCCAACAGCCATCCTGCATCTCCATATGCATGGATTCATTCACTCATCACCTTCACAATCAGAAACAGCCAGCTTGGGCTAGAGCTGTGCCAGTGCTTTTCCAACTGCTGGACACAGATGGATGGACCCATGATTATATTTCATGGGCTGCTGGAAGAAGCAGCCTTCTACAAGTTCTCAGTCAAGATCTCATTTAATGACAACATAGTTAATTTTGTGCTTAAGATATCCTGCTGGCCACAGGCCTTTACCTGGTACCAGGCAAGGCCAGGAAGGGTAAGTAAAATTGGTCCTGGAGTATTTGGAAATTCTGTACATTCCAATTTATTGAAAGCCACTCTGAGAGCAGCACCTCAGCCCAGCCTTCATGGGAACACATTGTACACAGCACCAGCTAGCTAAAGGATTCTGCTAGAGCTCTCCACCCTAAGGGAGATGAAAAAGCAGCAGCAGTAAGAACCTGAGTTGAAAACATCAGGATCAGGAGGTTTCATGAACATCCTCTGGCAATTCTCACTCACTGCCCTGTCATAGTCTTCACGTTGCAGAAAGCTCAGTCAAGTGCCCCAGCTCCTGTGTCATAGCACAAACATGAAACACCCAAGGTGATGCAACAGCCCTTCTGCCCCACGTTGTGTCCCAGCACCATGCACGTGTACACACTGCCTTTAGTGCGATGTCTTTCTTCAATGGGCCAACAGAACTCTTCTTCTAACCCCCCATTTTTGTTCACTTCACACCTAAACCTTCCCTGCACACCAGTGTCTGACCTTACCCCACTCCAGGGCTCCCCATCACTCAGGGCTGCAGGTAGGTTTCCTTCTGATGACAGCTGGGAAGCCTCAGGCTCCAGTGAACGCATGGTCCCATCCTCTGACACCTGGGACTTCTCCGTGAGCTTGTCAATCCCTGTGTTCAAAAGAGGAAAAGCTCAGAAGCACAAGTTAATTAAATATGTTTAAAAGCAGAGGGATCTTCTCTGCCCCACTATGCAGACACCATATCCTCTTTCAACAGGAGAAGCAAGATTTAGCTTTGATTTCACAACCCCAAAGGAGTTATTCTCTACAAAAATGCTCCCTGAGGAGAAGGAACACAGGTTCACATGGCTAGAGTTAACCTGAGGCAACAGGTCAAGATTAGGACAAATGGTCATGTGGACACAAAGTCTGAGAGGACAGAAACTCAAGGCAGTTAGTTTGTGATCAGCTTGGGCCAACTGATCTGAAACTCAGACTGAAAGGCAGTTAAGTTATTCACAAATGTAAACTCCTAATCTCTCCACACCCAGTGAAAGGGTGAGTCCACACCGTAACCCACAGAGAAAACAAACCTCTCTCCTGTCCCAAGGTAAACTAAAGCTCACCTGGAGTAGCCACCAGACTGGTCTTCAGCGTCCCTGGTTCAGCAGGGGCAGCAGGACGTGAGCCTTCCATGGAGACCCCATCCTGGGAGTTGGTGCGAGAAATGGGTTCCGAGGTTTTCTTCTTGCGCTGCAGCCCCTTCTGGATGGACTGGGAGTCCGTGGGCAGGTTGGCCAGCTGGTGAAAGACATTCCGCTTGCGGATAACAGCATAGACCAAATTGGAGTTCCCTGAGAAGCACAGCAACAAAACAAACAGAGAAGTAAGGCTCAAAGAGTTCTGCCAATCCAGCACGGCTTGCTGGGTACACAAAGCCTGACTGCTCCCACCCACAAAGGCAGTAGCACAGGGAAAAAAGAGCAGAGCTCAATATCCTCTTATCCATTACAAAGCAGTACAGAAAATTCAGTGAAATCCTTCCTAGGTGGCAGAGCTGACAAGAAATGTGAGGGATATTCAAACAGCTGAGAAGAAAAAGGACAGTTTCAACCATGTATTAGATCTATTTTGGAAGAAAAATTTACTAGCCAAGGTTCAACATTTTTCCATCTTCAAGAGAACTCACAAAACAAATCAGGGCATTTAATTTCAGGCTTGAAATAGCAAAATCCAAAGGCCAGAATTCTTACTGCCTGCAAGATGGCACAGAACAGATTCCTCTAATATGAAACACAAATTACACCGACAAAGGCTGGGTTTGGATTTGGCAATCACCACAGAAGCAAGATTCCCATCAGAGAAGCAAAAAGTCCATTCTTGATTTGCAAGTTTAAAGCAAAACACTAAATTAACCAGGTTTAGGGGCCTTACTTTATTATTTATTAGGTAAAAGACCACCATGCTATTAAGAGGGAAAGCATAAGGCATTTCCTGGAAAGTAGCAAATATCAGAACTTTCTTTGGATGAGGTGGTTTGGCAGCCCCCAGAGACCTGCCAAAGCAGAACTGAGAAGCACTTGAAAATGGTTTGATCCCATCACTGCTGAGCAACTGAACAGTTTCACAGCAACATTCAGCCAGTAACAACATACATGTTACACACTTACTTTACGTTTCTTTTCCTCTCTGTGCATCTCACCTTCTGCAGGAGGGCTGAGGTTATGCTGATAATTAGCTGCCATTTCATTTTGCTCTAACCAAATTTGCCTAGGCCAGGACCCAATGCTGATTATCTACTAACTCAACTTCTTAGTCCTATGTAGCTGATTTCTACACTTCTCACCTCCTCTCAACTCCTTGGATTTCCTCTGAACTTCCATCTGACATTCTCTTGGACTAAACTAGTGCAAACCCAGTAAATAAAGCAGTCTGTTACCATCAAACTGGTACTGAATGATGTTGTTGAAAACTTCCAGCAAGAAGAAAACAAGATGGTGGTTCTGGACAGCAGAGAATAGGAACCAGGTGGTGGAAAAAGCCTCCAAGAGATGCAGTAACTTGTTAGCAGCTACCATGGAGAGAGACTTCAGGTATGGAGACACTGTGGAAGGCAAACAAATGAAAACTAGAGAAAGAACCAAGGTGTATTTATTCTCAAAAATACACCACTAAAAATGTTGCTTTCATGATCTTCCCACACTTGCATTTCTGAGAAAGCCTCATGGAACAGCTAAGCCAAATGGTTCCACAGAAACATTTCCAAATACAAAACAAATGAAACAGAGATATTGCCTAGTAAAAGGAGGCATAGCTGCTTTTAGAAGGATTTGTTTAGTCCTACACTAATAGACAGCACCTCTGCTGTGCCTCCTGGAGCTTTTCACTGGAGCCACCTGGGCACTCACTAAGTCCAAGGGAAGCACCGCCACCGTGAGGAGGTGGCACTCCTTGCTGGAAAGGGACAGTACTGCTAACTACCCTCACCAGTACTGCTGGGAAATGTCCTGTTGCCACATCAAGGGAGCTTCAGGACTCTGCAGTCCCTCCCTCTGCCCCATCTAAACATGCAGGCAGATCTTATCTGCACTGGCCCCTGCAGCACATGGTGGAAGGGATGAGTTTCCAGCAGCAGGCACTGGCCAGTGTTAGAGAACACAGGTAGGGGCACAGGGAAAAGGGAGTGAGAGCACTGTGGGCTGTGGTTTCTCCCTTCCCAGTGCTCACCGTTCACAACGATGGTGAGCAGGCAATCAAAGAGGGGCTGCAGCCGCTGGTGCCCACTGGTGATGATCTTGTGAAAGACCTGTGGAAGGAAGGAGCTCTTGAGCAAGGCAGCACCTTACTGAAAGCACCCTCTCAACCAAAACCAGTGCCACCCCCACACTAATCGCTTCCTGACACCATTACTTCCTAGGCAGGGCCCTGCACACTCCACAATTACACAGGTGGGGAAGGCTGCTCTCACTGCAGACTCCAGCTCCAGGAGTACAAGCTTTCATTTACAAGGAATCCTTCGGGAACGTGATTAGGGCCCTATAACAGCGCAAACAGAAACTGACTGTGAGCTGTTCCACAATATTCAGGCAGCCTGGGAAAAAACCAAGCTACCAGGAAGTAAGAGACACCTTCACCTCTAATAGACTTTGACACTAAATCCTTATGATAGCTGCTTGAAATGCCACAGAACTAATCATTTTACATTTGATTTAAGTGCAAACTTCTAACTCAAATGTTTGTCCTATTTTAAACTATATCCTCAGACATGGAAAGATTAAAGTGCCTTGTAACCAGTTCAGACATTTGCAACTTGGCCTTCCCACCTTTAGCTGGAATGTCTGTAGAGAAGTCCTAAGCATAATTAAAACAAAAAGATCATCTGAGATAACAGAATGCAAGAGCAAAACACATAGCATCAAGAGCAGTTATGGTGGGCAGGCTTCTTCCTACTCCTTGAAATAGGAATGTCCTCTTAGAGATTTATCAGAAGCTGCTGAGAGATTCTTCTCTGGCAAATGAAAACATGACAGAAGGGAAGCACCTAAGGCTCATATTGCAAAGCACACAGCTGCTCATAGGCAGTGTTGTGGGCAGAATGAAATGTCAATGAAACTTGCAGCAACCTAAAGCTGTAGGGCTGAGCTTGGTATCACTATTGTCCTGACTGACAGATGTGCTCTACACACCTCTGGCTGCCTGGAACAGAACCAGATCTCCTGTCTTCCCTAACAACAATCAAGTCTAGTAGAGGGCATGCACCCAACTCCTCACGACAGAAGTGCAGCACCATGAGGACTCCTCTTCTTTGGGATCATATCATGTAGATGGAATTGCACATCATGCACATGCACCCTGCCACATACATCATCTCAGGTTAACAGTGTGCATCCCACACAATTCCTAGCTATTCAGTGGGCTTTCAGTCTAGGGAGGGCAAGTATATTGAAGGAGAACAATTACTTGTGGAGCTAGGAGGGTCCAAGAAGGCTGGAGCTGTACTCACTATGATGAGCAGATCTGCATGTGTCCCTGTGAAGACAGGGATGTCCATAGGCACTCGAACAGAATACGGCTTGTTCAGTCGCACCCCAAAGTTACGCTCCCCACTGAGGAGCAGGAGGATAAAGACCCCAATGTGCATCAAGCCCACTCGTGCTGCAAGGAGAGAAAAAACAACAGAAAAACATGTCACAGTGAGGCCAGTGGAATTCTGAGAGGGGCAGAGAGGAGGGAGGAGAAACACTGTGGGACTGATAAAAAACTGCACAGACTAAACCATCCTGATAAGGGACATCCCACACAGAACTCCCTTCACTGTCAGTACCAGTGTCCTTCCCAAGCACATCTCTCTTAAGTCTTATCAGTGTTAAGTCTTGGATGCTTTTCTTCATTACGTTCTTAATGTAAACCCATCATTACAATAGGGAAGATCTGACTACTTCTCTCCAGTACACAATGATGGAGTTAGTCCCATAGCAAGAGCAGATTGCTCATTTTTCCCTCTTTACTGGATCAATTCATAATTTTCAATACGAGAACTCAAAATGTTAACACATACTAAAAAAGGATCTCCCTTCCCTATATTGCAAGATAGATTGTGTCCTGCTTCTAGCCTCTTACAAACACTAAAATCCAAATAACTGGACTACTCCACTCCATGTCTGTAGAAGGTCAGGAATATGCACTCAAGATGCTGTCAAATGGTAGGCAGGAAGCATCTCAAAAACATTCTAGCTCAACTGTCAAGCACAAATTGTTCCAAATATGGAAAATAACCAACTTACACTGGTCTGCTCTGGCATCATTGAGAAAATACAAGATTGGGACAAGAATGTCCAGAACATCGCTGCTCTTCAGCACAAAGAAGAGGAATTTCTGGAAGAAAGGTGAGGGTTTCAGACAATCATAAACATGTACCCTGAACCATCCACAGGACTCAGGACAGGCAGTCTCAAGCTAATCAGTCTCTCAAGAACATTAGAAAGGCTGGTATATGCATTACCTCATCAACTCCAGTGTTACTTGTAGAGTTATTTTAATACCTGCTGCAGAACCTGCTTGCAGCACAGACCTTCAGGAGCTGCAGTCCCTACAGCCAGGCCCCTACCCCCTGAATCAGTAGGGCTGATGACCACAGCACCCAGAACCACTGCCAACTACCCACCACAGCCCTTCAACAAGGACTTGGTCCAGCCAGAGCCACAACAGCCAAGCTGGGGTGAAGCTCAGCAAGAAGCAAATTCACACCTTGTTGAAGTCACAGAGTTTCCAGAAGAGGACAAGGAGTTCCTGATGGAATTGTATCTTCTTGGCAGAGTTTGGCAGGTAGGTCTGGACCAGTGGGTTTGATAACAAGCGAGCCACTCCTTTCAGGATGAACTGGAAATCCTGCCAACAGATCAGGAAAGAGACTGTGCTGGGCCCAGGGCTAATGCAATCAGCATGAAATCAGAAAAGGAACAGTGCAGGATGGGAACGTGTTACCTCCTCCCGGTGGATCCTTGAGAGGTAATTCACAAACAGATTGTCTGGTCCAGGAGGCTGCATTCAAAGAAAAGGAGGGAAATGCTTACTGGCAACAAGGCGTATTCAGGAAGCTCAAGTATAATCACCAAGGTCTCTCACTTCAGCTTTCTGCTCTGAATGATCCAGCTTTAAATGCAAGAAGACAGAGCACTGCTTGGAATAGTAGAGTAAGGGGCTTTTCACTTATATAATCCTGATTCAAGTTAGTGACCAAATTCTAGTATTTTGGTCATGTATATGTCTTTAGTAACTACAGGACTGAAGCAGGATTGGAACAGAGAGAGCAGACTTCAAGGGGAGTAGCAGTGCTGGGTCCTACAGCTCAACATTCAATACAAGAGGACCTCAGTGAGTTCAGGAGAGCAGGAAATACAGATTCCAGTATCACTCACATCCACATCATCCATGGCTGTGCCAGTGGTTGTGCCATCTACAGTGGGACTTGAACTGGTAGAGCTGTCATAGTCCAAGGTGACAATCAGCACCTGGGCCGCCTCCTCCACCAGCGGCTCACGGTAGTCAGAGAAAAGCAGGTGATTGTAAGGAATCCCATAACCCACAGGGTCATAGGCACAGACGATGTTCAGGAGCGAAGTGAAGAGTGGGAGTGCATGTCTGAGGAGGAGAAAATGGTCTCAGAAGGCAGCAGCAGTAAACAAAAGGCACTGCCTTGGAGGCAGACAGGCATATCTCTCCCCAGGAGTCTGGGGCCATGAAAAAACACAATCATCTCCTCTAACCTGTGACAGCAGTCCATGACTGAGCAGCCCAGACCCAAGAGCCAACACTCCAGCTCCCAGCTGTGCTCCTGGACTACTGCTGAGAGGGGAGGGGAAGTGAAAAAGGCCACATGGACTCCCAGAGGAATCTTGTACAAAATGTGAAAACGGGAAAGGGGCTCAAAGCTCTCTAGCCTCTGGAAAGACAAAACTATATGTCTTCAGCCTCCAGCCAGGTTTGTACTTCCCTACAGTGAGTGAGTGTCACCTGAGGAGCTGGAAGTCCCAGAAGTAATGTCACTAGAGGGCGGCATTCATCCGCCACCAACACCACAAGGGAACAGGGTCTATAGCAGGGAATGGGACCTGCCATTTCCCACTGGGGAGGGACCCGTCTTGAAGCAAACTCCAGTGGGCACCGTGCTCAGACCCTCCTTTTGCTGCTGAGGAACACTTCTCACAATACAGAAATACTAATGGGGTGTACATGAGAAAAGAAAAAAGTAAAAGAAGAGCCCTGGATGTTGGAGGTAACAAGGCCTATGGTTCCCCATTACCAAAACATATCATGGAAGAGATTTGAAGATATTTCTCCCCCTGGCACCCAGGCCCCCACCCTTTACCCTCACCTGTTCTCCGTAGAGCAGAAAAACTGTACCCAGGGGTTGGTGTTGCTGCTATCTGAGGAGGGAGGCAGGTACATTGCCTCAGAGAAACAGGTCAGCAGCAGCTTCAGCAGCTCTGTCCTGGAAGGAGAAGTAAAAGCCTGGAGCCATTCAGGAGGAGGGACTGGGAATAGGGGGCACAATGACCACAACAACACGTAAGGAAGGCTCAGTCCTGTCTAGAAAGTCCTTCTGAGAAAGTGCTAAGCCCATTTCATTTCCTAAGCCATACTGCTGTCACTGGCACAAAGCTAAGCAGAATTGATGCCTTACAAAAAAGAAATCCAGTACAGAGCTCCTTGGCATTTCCAGAACAGCAGTGTTTACCCAATTCCTGCTGCAGACAGTCTGACTCCCATCTTATACTATGATATGCTATTCAAAAGGTCAGCTGGGCTTTTTCTGTGTTGCCAGTACTGTTACCTCAGAAAGGAGAAAGCAGAAAGCTCCTTAGGAATCATGGATACTTGAGGAGGCAAAGAGAGCTCATCTCCCCCATATCTCCCTCTCCTGGGCCCAGTTTCTTTCCATTCTGCTTTAGCAGAAGCTCTTACCTATTCAAGTCATGGATGTAATTGGGCTGAGGAGAATGAGCAAAGCCCACTCCCGCCTCCCAGATGTACTCACAGCTGTCAATGGAGTGGATATCTTCTGCTGTGTCCTGTGGGAGAAATAAGAGGTTGAATCACAGAAGGCAGGAGCCAGAATAGGCAGCTATAGTGGTATATCCAAGGCACTTCAGCCACTCTCTCTAGAAAAAAAACAGCAGAGAAGCATCCAGGCAGTTGAACTGTACAGAAGCTGCCACCCAGGCCTGAAAAAGCAGGTGCTGACATCTTCAAAAAGCTCAGCCTTTGCAAGCAAGGGATAAAACACAGACATACAAGTACTGTGCATGATGGAGGGGGCCCACATTTCTAGCCATAATTTTAGGGCTGACTTTAGTGGGAATATGGGTCAGTTCTGTGTCTCCTTTGCCCATTCTCTCACAGTTTTTCCTCTTTACTCAGTGGTGCTTCAGCCAACATCCACCATGACCTGTATCCCTGGGGCCACGTGCTGCTCTGCCATGAACATGAGGTGGTAGCACCCATTTCTGCTCTTAAGCTGCAGTCAGACCAAGTCCAGAGAGGGAAAGGCAACTGAGCAAAGACTACAGAGGCTGCAGGCAGCAGATGGGCAGCCAGCAGCAAGGAACATAAATCATTCACAATCTCAGGGTCTAATTCCAGTTGCCCAGAACCCTGAAAAACCAGTCTGGCTGCTGCCAAGGGAAAAATCACAGATGCAAGTGGTGGGGGGAGGCTCTCCCAGGAAAACCCGTTACCACCCTGATTTGTGCAATATATCTCAGGTGACAGCACTAGACAGTAAGTTCCATCTGTTTCAGCACCACTTACTCACAGCACATGGGTAGCTGTAGGCTACCTGATCCAGCCTTGCCCCTTCAGCCACAGGTGACACACTTCAACTCTCTTTCTTCTTCTCAGAAACCCCAATTAATCTATTTAGCACTCAGATTTGTAAAGGAATTTTGCAGCCATCAAACACACCATAGTTTAGCATGCTCATTTTTCATTTGTGTCACATCTATCCCAAAAATGAGTGCAATTTTTTTGTTTATAGACTGAACTTACAGAAAACACGAGTCACGGGCAGGGAGAAAGAAGGAGGGAGATGCACCACAATCTGTTCTCTGTTCTTATCACATCTGGTAGGAGATCCCTGCTTCAGGAACCCCCTCTGAAGTACAGACCATAAGGATCACAACATATTTAAATGTCTCAGCTGCCACAACACAAAGAGGGAGAAGAGGTGGAAAGACACAACAGGGGCCATCTACTCATTCAGATCACAGCACACGTGAGCAAGCAAACAGCTCCTTCCTGCCCTGGACTGCACTAAACTGCCAGAGAAAGGAACAAGGTACTAAAGGTCTCTGCTCTGCTGGCAACAACAGAAGAGCAACTGTTTGCCAGCACAACCACCTTTTCCTGAGGGGTGGGTGAACTGTAGTGTGGGGGTAGTTGCCAGCCACTCCATTTGAGACTCATCCCTAGAACGTCTGTTTTAGAAGGCAAAAACACTATACCATGAACCCAAAACGATGATCAGTGTTACTGTGGGCTCAAGCTCAGCTAATCTGTATTTTCCTGCCTGCAAGCTTACAGGAAGCTGCTGGGGTTTCCCAGGGTACCCCCCACCACGCAGCTAATCTGTCTCTATGCAGATAATCTCATGATTCAACTTTCAACTCACCACCATGCTCCTCCGGTGGCTCTGCACAGTGAAGTCAGGACAGAAGAGCAGATCTGTGACAGCAAGGAGCAACGACTCAGCCAGTGGCCGGGCATTTTCATCATCTTCACCTCCCTGAAGTGACAAACAGAAGAGCACTGTCAGTTCAGGGTGAGCAAAGAGCACACAGTAACACCAGTATGCCACAGCACATGAGGATACACTCCCCAAAAACACACAGGGAGGCAAGACATTACACTGGAACAGGAGAGAAGAAAAGGAACAAAGGAACAAAAGCCCAGACAAGTACAAGAAAGAAATTTCCTCCTGGACGGTGATGACTAAACAGGAACATGCTCCTTAATGACAGCAAACTGAGCAGACAAAGGCCTGGAGATGTCAGGGAAAAAGAAGAGTAGCACTGGGTATGTGGCTTGGCTTCTTGAAGACGAAAGAGAAGCATTGACAAAGAAGAGGGTTTTACATTCATGAAGGAGGGTGATTTAGATGGTGCACAGAGACAGCAATAGGGAGAACCCAACCACCAGCAGCAAGATGCAAAACTCCTCAAAGTTCTTTCTGCATGGGCTGTCCAGAACTGGAGGTGACAGAACAGGGTGAAGCTGTGTGCATCAGGCAAGGGGGCTGCCCCAGTCTGCCACGGCAGAGTGAGCACGACAGCAGAGAGGATTGTGCCATCTCCAGCATTCAAAAGAAATCTTTCCAAGCACGCATGGCTACTCCTCTGCAGCCGTTGCCACGGGAAACCTTGCCAGATCCTGCCTGTCACAGAGCTTCCTGCTTGGGAGGCCTTCCCACCACACACCGGCGCTAGAGGGAAAGGCAGAGAGCAGTAGTGGCAGGAGCTTATCTACCTCAGCCAGGCCTCTGTCAGCCTGAGCACAACACAAGGCTCTTCAATCACAGCAGGCAGCTATGGAGATAATGGTCTGTGCAACTCTGAATCTGTCTTGCTGACAGCAGGGAGGAAGAGGCACAGAGAGGATGGATCGAGGCAGCAAAGATGCTTTGACTTGTGCTCACAGTCAGAGGTGAAATGACAACCATTAGGATGCAAGGGGATTTCTTTTCCAAGACTGATCTTTTCTAAGAGTATCTCGACTGCCAGAAAAAATGTCCCTGCAGGCTGCAGGTACCACCACATCCAAAATGGTGACACACAACAAACCCGCAGATCTCAACACAATACAGACTCCTGCAGAGGAGGGAGGAGCCATAGCTCCAGGGAGCTCTGCCATCCATCACTCCATCATGAAGCAGGTGAAGGATAATCACAGAGATATTTACTAGGAGTCCAGACATACCATCATCTTCACTTCCCAGACAGAAATTAGCCACCAGACAGCAAAGCTGCTGCAGCAGAAGAGATGTGATCCCAATTTCCCTATCATCTCAGGGCTGTATTTGTTATCCCAGCCTTACAGGTTAAATGCAAGTGGTTAAATGACTGAGCACACTGAACCACAACAGCTCCACCCACACTCAGGAGGGATCCCCAACTGATAGACTGTGCTGGATCACCTTGGGGTGACCCCACCATTCTGAGGCATAGAAACTCTCTTCTAGATGCTGAACAAAGTGGAAAAACGAGAGTAACAGCAGCCTGGCTGGATCAGAGCACCAGACAGCGCTGTATGTTCCTTCCCAAAACAAGTTCCTCCATTGTTAAGCTTCTCCAGTGCTTCCTGGCCCCTGCAGGGATGAAAGGATGGACAACCACCACCCTCCCAATCACACAAATCACAAAGCAGGACTAGCAAAGACTTCCCTTTTCACTACCCAGAACTTCCTTTTGATGTGTCCTCAGGCAAAGGAGATTAGAAGTGACAGGCAGAGACAGCAAGAGGTGCCAGTTTATACTGTACCAACCACTGCCAACCCTTCATAACTGTGCCCAAAGACACTGCACTGCACTTAAGACTCAGGAGAACCACATTCTTCAGTACAGCCACACTGACCTGCAGACGAGAAACTCATAGGAGAGAGCTCTCTATGCACAGAGCAGCTGCTGAGGGAGAAAGCAGGCAAATACATACTCTTGGTATAACTCAGCTGTGCTCTCAGTGGTGCTATTTCTATTTGCAGAAGATCCTAAAGCACTTTCACCTCATTCCTGTGAGAGATGCAAAAGAGCACTATTGTGCTTGTTCTCTAGTCAGAGAAATGTGGGGATGCTGAGATTCTCCCCAAGGTTACGCACGTCACTGACAGAGTCAGAAACAGAACCACTCTTTAACCACTCTTGCTCAGTTGTGGGTTTCATCTCCCAGGTCAGGCCCCTGGCTAAAACTGTACCACTCCTGCTCACAAGCAGCGTATTGAGTCATGATGCCAAGAGCTTCTCTGGCACTGTTCACTTTAAATGTGACATCGTAAAATCAGTGCAAACAACACCCTGCTGCATTTTGATTTGAAACTTAAATCAACTGTAACTAATGGAACAGGGACATTTCAGTCTAAGAAAGTCACACAGCCTTCAGTACAGCTCTCATATTCATTAAGAGTCACACCTCCACTTGTACTGAAGAAGCCCTTCCTCACATATCAGTGCTCTCCTACAGCTACACATACAAGTGAAACATTCAGAAGATGCAGAAAGAACCAAAGGAAGGGAAAAAATTAGAAAGTGTCATCTAATTTCTGACTACTTAAATATAATTGGAATAAAGTGGCCTCCAAATACACATAGTCACTGCAGCCTCCCCATCACCCTCCCGAAAGAAAAATAAGTGACAAGAGACAGACCCCTCCTCGGCCAGCCCCAGGGACAGTTGACCAGAAGAAACCCCTCCAGTCTGGGTCCTCGAAGATGTAAGGCAGGATACGGGTGAGGAGCCGACAGCAGTTCAAGACAATTTGTCTCTCCTTCTCTGTATGGCAGCCACTCTCTGCTCCCTGCACCAGCTTTTCCACAGCCTGAAGGAAACAAAACCAAGGAAGGCAAAATTAGCCTGGGCACAATTTAGCAAGAGCTAGGCACGTCTGTTTCACTAGTGATATCCTCACACAGACTTATAAGCAGTTTTCAAGAGTCCATTTTCTCCCAGTTTAATGGCACTGTTGCTGTTTGAAACTCTGAAAAAAAACAGGGCTAATGATTTTAAACAGACCTTCTTGAATTTCTGCTGTTCCACTGCAAGAGACCTCAAATGCCAGGGCTAATCCATGCAGCACATGTGTGGTGCCACGTGAGACAGCCAGCCAAAGCACCAGAAGGCTCCTTCCAGCACTGCTCCATGATACCACACACTGAAAAGGGCAGATGAGATTAATCAGCTGCAGCAAGTACCCGAGATGGAGGCAGGAAGGACCAAGGCAGCAGCACTGTGCTGCACTGTGTGAGGTGCTGGCAGGGGATGATCACACAGAAACACACAGTCTGACAGTTCTGTCTGTGTGATTACAGCAGAGACCTCTCCTGACTCAGGAGGTGGGAGCTAAGCTGCTCCCTGTGTTAAGCATAGGGATACAGCCTCCAGCAGCATCTGTCAAGGTCCTGCTGCACAAGAGGGTGGTAGCCCAGGTTTCCCCACTGCCCCTGTGAACAGGACTGCTGCTCTGAAAAAGCTTCTGGGCTGAGACTCTGCAGCCCATCCAGTGGCTGTTGCAACTGCCAGTGGAGGATCACTGGGCTTTTCAGAATAGATGTGGGTCCCACCAGGCAGTAACCACAGCCACAGGAGGCAGTTACAGGAGGTTTTACCCACAGATAGATAAAAGCAGTCTCTTTCCTCCATGGCTGCATCCACTTGCTCTTACTCCTGATCCCAAGGGGAAACAGAGGAGAAATGAAAGCAAAAACATTTAACAAGGATTCACCTTGCTGCATTTTAATTCATGAGGTCATGTGCCCCTGCTTATTTTCATGGCAGACTGCCTGGGTCACTGATTCTGCCAGCCTGCGTCACTGCATTAATGGGTATTTAAGTGCTGTTTGTCCCAACCTGTCACACACTAACTGAGCTGAATGATTTCTTCAGGCACACTTATGACTGTACAGCCTGAATCTCCAACCACAACTGTAAATGACATTTCTCCACAAACACACAGCATTGATAAGTCCAGTGGCACATTGCACACGGCACAGGTCAGGGCCCTCCGACTGACAAAAGCGCTGCTGGAGTCTTTTGGGCTCCTATGACACTCATATCCCAAGATCAATGGCTCATGGATAAACAGTCCTGCAGTGATTAGGCCTCCCAACACACCTCTTTCCAGCAGGGGGAAGAGACCATATTTTAGTATTGGTTTTAGAAGAAAGAAGACACAGAGTCAGAGGGGTTACAGATCTTCTAAGCCCATCTCAATTCCCAAACTGCTCATTGCCAGAAGCCAACACCAGGAAAAAAAACCTGCAGTTTTCCTCATGTTCTTATTTTTTCAAGTATATACTACATGCACCTGTCTACAATTCACAGACAGTGGTACCTTCACTATGATTCAGCAAGTCTCATTCACATATTGTAAAGGAGGAAAGAAAAACAGGATGGCAGCAACTATTTAAAACTGGAAAAATGCCATTCCAAATGTTTTCAACTACAAATGCAATGCTACTCTTGGCATGGCTCAAATCAGGAGCATTGTTAACACCTGCACTTTCCCAGGCAGAGTAAGTCTCAGGCTGTTGCTTACCAGCTTGACAATTTGCCAAACCTGGCAGGGTAGGAAATGCTGTTCCATGTCCCTGTGCTTCATACAAGGACATGATTACACCAGAAGCAGCACCAGGAATGTTCTGTTATCACAGCAGAAAGAAGAAAACTCTTAAGACCTTCCTCAAACTTTATCCAGGCATTTGTGCAGTGACAGTCTACACATCCCTCTGGGATCTCTCAGTTTGAAGCCAGACTGGTGTATGGTGAGCTACAACTAGGTGCAGACAAGGAAGGGGATGTTTCAGTCTCACCACAAATACGCAGCCTAACTACAAAGTCTCCTGAGCAAGTAGCAGTTTATAGAGCAGGCAAGACCCAAGAGAACAGAGTGAAACACAGGAAGAGGACAAGAGGAAAAAAGGCTCCAAACTGATCAAATGCCAGCTATGGTCTGTGCTAACTTATGGCAGGAAGGGTTGATCCCCTCAGGAGGAGACAGGGGCAAGCAAGCATATTGGTACACAGGTACAATGTACCTGTTATCCCTTGGAAACCACAGCGCTGTTGATCCAGGGACACCCCTCCTGGCACAGCTCAAAGGAGAAAAACAGCATCAAACTTACCTTGTAACACAAAGTTGCCAAATTGGAAGGAGATTCTTCTCTCACAGCTCGGATCTCTGCAGCTGGTACAAGGGCAAAGACATCCTGCACTGAAGTGGCTGTGTCTGCCCAGAACTGGTCCCAAAAGGCATCATCTGTGGCCTCCACAGGCTGTGGAGACACAAATGTGATTATAGATGTAGAACTACCATTCCATATGATCCAATCATCAGCAATTATGCCTGGCTTGGGGATGAGATGAGACAAGAAGAGGTTCAATAAAACATACTAGCACTAGTTTTATATGTCAGCCTCTTTTTCCAGGGCTTTGGATGGTTCATCTCCCTAACAGAACATTCCTTCAGACACACAGAAGGCTTCGTGCTTGTCTGCAACTGCTGCAAGTAATCCAAGATCTTCACCACTGCACATGGGCCAGGCTGTCCTTGTGCACCCTGCCACCTTCAGAACAATCCAAGGAAACCCTCTGTGTGCCCTGGAATTACTTCTGTTGTGTCCAAAGTCTTGAGGATGCAATCAGAGACATCTCATTAGGCCATGAACAGACCCATGGAACTGACAGACCCACCTCAAAGCATTTACAGACAAAATGCAATTGATCTTTCTGAATCAAATATTTATAAAGAACTGGACTCAGTGCAGCTGGTTGTTGCCAAGGCTTTGTTCTTAAAAAGCACTAGGTGTGCCATTCAAAGAAGAGATGGAAGAAGGAGACCAAAGAAAACAATCCATTTCAAACCTGTGGCCTCAGAAGCTCAGCCCCCATCCCGGCCCTGGGAACACAACTCTTTCCACTACATTTTCTGCTAATACTTGCCAAGAGATAGGAACTGCCCAGACACAGGTGGGAGTGCTCATCCCACCCAGGGGTCCATCTACAGGGGTGGGATAAATACATGCCTGTCTATGACAAGCAGTGTGAAAGAGATGGATCCCTGCTTGCAGTCAGAAGAGGAAAATGTGAAAAACTTTCCCAGGAGTTTCACCAGCCATGGTGTGGGCACACTTGGCAGGTCAGAAGAGCTGCTCACCTGAGCACCCCCAGCCAAGGGCTGGGGGAGAGGAGGAGCCTCCTGCCTGCGATCAGCACCAGCTCCAAAATAAACAGTAGGGCTCGCTAAGGGCAATAATCAGCACCGTTGGGTGGGTCTTGCATGTCAGATATGAAAGGGGCAAAAAAACATGACTGTGTGTTTAATTTAAAAAACTCCTGCCCAATCCCAGATCTGCTGCAGAAGGCAGAAAATTTGCCCAGCTCTATGCTGTGTCTAAATGCAGCTCAGATGCCACTTGTGGGAGAACAGGTCATTCACAACTCTGACAACAGAGAAGTGCTTCATTGCCCTGTTTGCTGTCACCTCCTGAACTAACAGCCCCAGCCCACGGGCATGTGACGTGTCACCACCACCAAAGGCCAAAAAGTGAGAGGGGCCAGCCACCCCAGACTGGTACAGCAGGTTACTGCCCTGCAGCTCTTTGCCTTAATGCTTCAGTGCTGCTGGTCCTAATCCTTCCAGTCATGCAATGAACCAACCCAAGCAACTGACTCCCCAGTCTTCAGAAACAAAACCAGAAAAAAACCCCCAGGTATGTTCAGACATATTATTAAACTCAGACCTAGTGTTGAAAACCCAATTTTCTTCACCTGGGCACCAATGCAAGATCCCATCAAAGCTCTTCCCAAAGGAAGAGCAACTTTTCCCAAATGGTTCAAGATCACAGCTCCTCAGAGGGAATCTGTAGGAACAACCCAATCCAATATTCATACCCTGACTTTCAACTGAGCATGTGAAAGAGCTGAGCTCTTTGTAACCTGGGCATGAAACACTTAAATGGAAGGAAAGTTATTTTGCACATCTCATCTCTAATTGTACTCTTCAAAAAGAGCCAAGTATTTGGAAATCTGATCTATGTAATGCAGGAAATACCCTACAAATCCTACACTCCATTTCAAACCACACACCACAACCCCATGTAGAACTGCCACATGTACATCCTGGCTGCCTGCCACAGCCACTCCCACTGCCAACAGCAAGCAGCAATTGCTGCTAATTGGGTATCATGCATAAATAACACCTTCACTCTCATCTAGAGGGGAAGCAGAAAACTATTTCTCCCCAGCAGATACTGATCCCTTTACCTCCCACTAGCCTGAGGCCTCCTCAGAGGTTGAGCACAGCTGTTGTTTTACACATGGCAGCACCACATGGATTGAGGAACCCTTGACTGCAGTCCCTCGGAGCAGGGAAGCACAGGGGTGATTGATTCCCTGAGCTGCAACATTGGATGTACAGCAGCACTCATGTCTCGTCTGCCATCTTGGCAGCCAGATTACACTAAAACACCAGTACCTTGCATTTTTAATAGCTGCAGCAAGTCAGCTCTTCATCAGCAGATGGTATCCCATGTACAATCCTGGGACATGGATTCAGTATTGAGTCACTCACATCCCCACTGCCCCCCTGTTTTAATTACCAGCCTGGCATCATGAAGCTACTCAACCCACATAATATTTATCTCCTTGTGATAGAACATTACTGGCTGTTTTTAAGCTGATTGTATTCTGCATGCAGCATCTCTGGGGACTTAAATATCCATTTCCTCCACTGAGCTTACCCAACAGACTGTATCCAGCCTCACAGAGGGGAGAAATACAGAGACCAAGATCAGCTTTTTTTACCAGACAGGGATATCTTCATTTGGAAATGTCAAGATTTAGGTACAAGCATGTGGTGCTAAATCCCAGAGCACCTCTAGCTTTGACAGTGCTTCAGCCAGAGAGCTCACAAGGAGCTGAATCCTCAGCACAGGTAAGAAAGAGCCTAATGTTCCTCCAGCACAATGCAGACAACCAGCTCTGCACCAGCCGAGCAATGAGGGTAAGAATTGTGAGATTAGTGGCTTGACTCCACTCTGGAAACACAACTGGCATATCTGGAGAGCAAAGGAATTTCCTGATGCACACACATCTCATGGCAGAGGCCGCTGAAGGTACAGAGTTGACTGGCAGAGAGAGATTCTGATGCCCAAACCAAGCTTTACACCAAAGGGGTGAGGTAACTGTAGAGCAGAGTGCTGCTGAGGACACAGTGGGCAGATCCAAGGTGATGTGAAAGAGTGGGCAAGGAAATAGACTTTTGCCTTCAGTAAAGACCTCCCACCTGCACGCTGGCCAAAGGTAAAGCCAGTCATTCTGGACACCTCCATTCTTTGTTTTGTCCTAGTTGTAAACGTAGTGATTCTTGTTCTTTGAAGCACACCACACACACACTGCAGGAGTTAGGAAAGGAAGACACTTGGTTTGCAAGCCTCATGCCAGTTCCTGAGCAGAGAATCACAGCCTAAGCAGGCAATCCCCAGACAAACAGGATACCTCACAGGAAACAGGAAAACAGAGAGGGCTTGACCATGTCCTAAAAACAGGAAAAGCTCCCAAGGCAGTCTCCTGTATTTGTTACTGTCCTCAGCCTGACACCAGCACCACCTTCACTTTCTCTTTTAGACACTTCTAGTTCCTCACAAACTCAGGCTGTGTGTGTGGGGTGTGTGTGTGTATATGTGTGTGTGTATGTGTGTGTGTGTTTGTACCTCCTCCCAACCAGGAGCTCTCTGCACTTCTGACTTAAATCAAATATCCATTCCTAACAATTACTCCCACAGGTCCCACTGGAGGACTGTCCCAAAACTGCTTCTAAGGTTGCTGCAGACCATCAGCACAATACCAAGGGACAAGCAGCCACCAGCCTTGCTCAGTGCATTCTCTTTTTCCTTCTTACTAACACGCCAACTAAGCATCCCACTAGCCAAGGCAGCAATCCTTTGGAACAGGGGCTCTCCTTTTTCTGGGA
This sequence comes from Certhia americana, assembly GCA_018697195.1. NCBI lineage: Eukaryota > Metazoa > Chordata > Aves > Passeriformes > Certhiidae > Certhia > Certhia americana. Next base: position 5,503,264 of record CM031873.1, on the reverse strand, counting down.
CTCAACAGCAGAGCAAGTCCCTCATCCTTGCCTCAGGTTTCCAGCCAGTACTGCACAAGCTCAGGTGATATGTCACAGCAGTTGCTCCTTTTCACCCCAAATGTAGCAGAACTGTGGTGTGTAGTGACCATTCACACAGCACCTGATTGAGCTTTAGATCAGGTAACCTTGAAGGGCTAGGGATTAGTTTGAGGCAATTCACACATCTTTGTGAACCACTGTGCAAAAGGAAAACCTGTGGACAAACTTATTCAAAATATAAATAACTAGTAAGATTTTATCCCTCCTGCCAAGGACAGCACCTTTACACAGGCTTCAGAGCAATAATAATTTTTTTTCTATAGGATCTTTGCAGTCAGCAGTGCAGAATCAATGAGAGACTTCAAGTCTACCACCAGTTCTCTGCTCTCACAGTAGAGACAGTGCTGCAAAGCAAACTGGAAAATGGGATTTGTAGAAGTCTGGCAGGGAAAGTCCAGGAAAAAAATCAGCTGTGTGAAGCGTTAGTTACAGCTTTGCTTTTAAGACAACTTTGCTTTTGATCACCCTGAGACTCTTGGACAGCTGAGTCAAGCTTGAACACTCTAAGAAATGGTCTGCCAGGGACCAACCTTTCTCCAAACACAAGATGTGCTTTTATCAGACTCAAGCTAACAGCCCATTGTACTCCTGGATTTCCACACCAGGGAAAAGGAAAGGACTGGGGTTTGTCCCTCATGTTTGATTCTTCCTGTCTCTTTAAAAGCAGAGGCATAGTTCCCATTAAAATCTAACAAGCTGGTACACAAGATCAAAATTTCTTATCTTCTGGCTGGTTGCTGGCAGGATCCCCAAATGACTGGGAAAAGAAAAGGTGGTTCCCCAGCAGTTAAAGCTCTCAGACCAGTCCCCTGCAGCCTTGATGAACTGTCATATTCACAATACACATTTCCCTTCACCTGTTAAATAGGCAGCACGTTTATGGGCAATTTGGGAGGGCTCACATACTCTCTATTATGAAGCACATCTGTTTTATTGTCAAAGGGATGGGCCCTACCAGTATAATGTGTGCAGTGCAATGTAATATATACATATTGTATAAAAATCCTAACGACCATTTCTGCATGTGTGACTAAAATATACATCTGTGGCATAAGTTGATTTCTTCCTTCTGGTAATACTGCCCTTTTCAATCACTGAAATAATTCAGAAGTGATTTTTCTTTTTTTAGTACTCTTACACCTTTAAACTTTCTCTTCTGCAGTTAAAAAAATCAATTAAGTCAACTCCATTTGTGTCCAGACTTGGTTCCACTTTCCCTTTCCCATTTCATTGGGCTCCACATGTGCTGTAAGCATTCAACTGTTACATTCCTTACAGATTTATTTCATTTTTTTGAAATGCTCACATGGGAACATTTGTTTTTTAATTAAGAAAAGCCTGAAGATTATAAAAAAGAAAAAATTAACTTCTGTGCCGACTCTAAACCTTCACCAATGAGTGAACAGTGACTTCTGCTCAATCACTTCTTCCCACCAGAGCCTTAGGAACACCTCACAGTGCATTCTGAGCTCAGAGTTTCACATTACGGATGATGTGACGAAAATCTCTTTGTCCAGCTCCCTAATGTCAGAGGGGAAGGCTGCAAAACAGGGGACATGCTGCTGAGGAAGTGAAGCATGTTTTGAGCCAACAGCTCGGAAGGATTTGGCTCTGTCCATTATTGCAGCCTGGTTTTGGATCCAGGATCTCCTGGAGCAGGAGGTTTTGCTGCTGGTAAGAGATCAGAAGGCTCCAGGAGAGCCCAGTCACGCGTTCTGCACAAGCAAACATTGGTGCCCTTCTACAGAATGTAAATATGGGAGTGCCAACACCCCACCCTTTTCCACATGCAGTCAGTCTCACCTAGACCACAGAGACGTGAAATGAATGAAGAAGCCAAGAATGAAGATTTTGTTCCTTCCTATTTATTCTGGGCCCCAGTGAACCTTCTTTCCTCACACAGGTTGATAAACCAGGGGAAGGGAGCGCTCTTGCCCGGGCTGCTGATCCAAAGGATTGCCTCATACAGGATTTTCTTTGTGAACAGCAGACTGGGCAGAGCCCTACAGGCCTGATTTATCACCCCTCAATCTCACTTTATAAGCACATTTCCCTGTGAAGGAAGGACAGCCCAAAGCTGAGGATACTCTGAACTATTTAGCATGCAGAAAAGACTTAGGAAGAATCCCCTAAAACATTAATTACCCCATTTCTCTCTTAACCTACATCCACAACTAGAGTTTTTTAAGAATATATTCACAAAAGCCATTCTTTAGCAATAAATGTGATACTGCTTTAGAAAGTACAAACATGTTTTTTTCCAGGCTCTTCCACAGCCTTACCCATCTATAATTCAATTCCCAGTAGTAGCCTCTGTCTCCTGAGTTTTCACAAATTTTCTCCTACCACCTTTTACCCCTCTGCATACCCTTTTCTTGTGAATTCATTCCCCATCATTAATTATCTTTCTACCATCACCCCCATGCTTTATTAGCAGCTGTTATTACCTTACTTCTAAAGGTGGATCATAACAGCTGTTCTCTGTTGTAGCTCAGAAGAACCCAAGATGTGACTTCTCAATACAGCAAAATCCCTCTGCTCCTTAGACAGAAGGACAGGCTACTAATTTTCTGCCAGTGTGCTGCTGCTACTGGGCACTCCACTTAAAACAAAAATTAAGCAAGCTCCCAGGACAGGCACAACATATGTTAGACTTCTAGACATCGATCCTCCCTTCACATAGCCCTGACTTAACTCTTTCTCCACCTCATCCTGCAGAAATGAAGCATTATTTCATAGGCCAGAGATGGAAACCCCTGCTCCAAACAACACAGCTGCCCAACAGCCCCTTCCATCACTTATTACCAGAAACAGGGCAAGGTTCTCCACCCATTATACAGGGGGGTGGAGGAAAGGATACAGAAAAGGGAGTAGTGTCAAATCGTATGATGTAAACCCGCAAGCTGAATACATTAGAAGCCGTGGACATCCCTTATGACAGCAGCATCTGCTCTGTTAGCACAAGAACGCTGTTCAGCAAGGCACAAAATGTCACCAGAGGCGGTGACAGGGCCCGGCCAGGTCTGGCGGCTGGGCCGGTGTCCCTCCACAGAGCGGTGACACGGTGATGGGCACAGCCTGCCCTGAGCCCACCGAGCCGGCGGGTCCCCAGCAGCTCCAGCCCCACGGGTCCCCAGCAGCTCCAGCCCCAGCCCCGCGGGTCCCCAGCAGCTCCAGCCCCACGGGTCCCCAGCAGCTCCAGCCCCACGGGTCCCCAGCAGCTCCAGCCCCGGCCCCACACGCAGGGACCCGCTCACACAGGAGCACCGGGGGTGTCTCAGGCAGGGCCGGGTGTGAGGGACCCCTCAGGGCGGCGGCTTGCCATGGTGAGATGGCGCGGCCCCCCTCACCCGTCGCCCGAGATGGCGGCTCTCACCTGTGTCTTGGTGGTGAGCTGGATCACCGCCTTCCTGAAGTTCAGCTTGGAATCGGCGCTGCCCATGGTGCGGCCCGGCTGCGGGCAGGGCCGGGCAGGGCTGTACCCTCACGCCGCCGCTCCTCGGGCCTCCACTGACGCCATCCCCGTCCCCGCTGCTCCCGCTGCCTGCCTGCCTCCCTCCCTCCCCCTGTCAAACCCCGGCTCGCCGGCCCCGGCCCTCCCCACCCTCCGCCCGCATCCCTCCCTCCCTCCCTCCCTCCGCCCGCGGCTCCTCCTCCGCCAGCTCTCCATCCCTACATCCCGCCCTGCCGCCTCCCCTCTTTTCCCACCTCCGCCTCTCATCCTTCCGTCAGTTCATCCTTTCCTTCTTGCCCTCCTCCTCGCAGCCCCTTCCCTCCGTTCCCTTCCCTCCCACACTTTGCTCCCTACGGCCGTGGTCCCCACAGACCCTGCCTCATCTCCACTCATGGCAGAGCACGGCTTTTCTCATTTCTCCTTCCTCGCTCTCCCCTCCTGCCTACGCTCCCTCTGCCTTCTCTGCCCTGCGCTTTCCTTTACAGCCCTTCTCTGTTCCATCCTTTGCCTTATCCCTGCATCAAGTTCCTCTGCTCCCATGTCATCACTTCTCTTCCTTTCTTGTCCCTTTTCCCATTCCTCTGCCCTCAACCTTTGTCCCCTGAAGCTCCTTTGCCAGGCTCGGGCCCAAGCTCAGTGACAGCTTTGTTAAGCCATCACCAGCCACTCTCAGAGCCTGCTCCCAAGCCCAGATTGTCCAGAGTGCAAACAGGATGCCAGGACAACAGCCAGCTCCAGTCTGTCCCTAGCCTTGGCTTGAAAGGAGCCAGGAACAAGCCCGCTTGTAACACAGACCCTGTTTGAGCACCTTATGAGGAGCTCATTGCATGCAGTGGCCCGCTAACCCTGATGAAATTCCATCCACACACAAAGAGAGGATATTTTATAACCCTGGGTGCTGGGAATTCAGGATTTGGCACTCACTGAACACCTCAAAGCAGCTGTTGAGGGCATTCAGTGTTGCCTTCGAAGCCATCATCGCAGTTTTCTGCTCTGAGCAGCTGTGTGAACAACTGCAAGCAGGTCTTTTTTGGTGTCCCTGAGTTACATTTCACATGCTCAGCTCTGCAAACCTCATTTCTTCAGAGGAAGTGAGGTAATTCCAATCGTTGTGCAAAGGAAAGCAGTGTGCTGACTCTCCAGCTGGGGCAGACTGTGGGAATTCTCATTTGTTGGCATATAACCTGTACAGGAGTGATGTTTGATTCGACTGAGTGACATATCAGATCTGAGTCATTCTGGTAAAACCTACAGGAAAAAATATTTTCACAAAATCATGTAATCTGGCTTTTGCTGCCAAACAGCCTGGGGCTCTGCATCCAAGTACTCAATGCAGCTACACTATACAGATAAATTATAAGAATTTATTGTTAGGAACAGAATACTTTTCAAAAGCAATTATTTCTCACAAATAATAGAAGAACTCTAGTCCAACTGCCTGACCACTTCAGGGCTGACCAAAAGTTGAAGCATGTCATTAAGGGCATTGTTCACATGACTCTCCAACAGGCATGAGAAAGTTAAGATTTTCCCATTTCTGTAATAAAATTGCTTAGAAAAAGAGCTAAGACTTAGAGATTACTTTCTCCCAGACACACCAGAAGTGCTTGATTATATTTGCTGAGTTATAAATGCCAAGTTAAAGAAATTCCTTGATTCTGGTCTATGACTGTATTAAGGAAGATGATTTTCCAGGCAGACACTGAATTTTCAGAATGTGTGTATGAAATGGAAAGGTCTATGAGGAGAAAAGGGGAGAGGAATAGCCTGTAATTCCTCTCTTATTCCTATCTTTATCCCCCTCCTCTGCTGCTGTACACAAAAGCTGAGTACTAGCCCTTGCTTTAATCATCTAGGGGCTCCCAGCTGTCTGTCACTGCTGGATTGGATAGAGTTTTCTGACACAAATCCCATCTTTTCTGGATGCACAGACAGTTGCTCTTGTGTAGACACTATTATATTGCCTTTTCTGTAGGCACCACTGCAAGGTAATGCAATCAAATATAAGTCCATGGAGTTCCATAACACAGAAGGAAAAAATAAAAAAGCAAACAAACAAACAAAAAACCAACCAAACAAAAACCCACCACCACCAAAAAACCCCGTTGTCTAAACCCACTGTTACTATCACAGAAGTTGATTTGGATCTTAGAATCTCTGACAGATTCCCGGGCACAAGCACAAATAAATTCCCTTGGGCCAAACTCCAGCTAGGAGAAACACCACCATCTCTAACCCTTATTCCATTAAGGTGGAAAGCAAGCACTCAGAACTCTGTAAATCCTGTTTTCCCTGAATTTTAAGCTCATTCCCTTACAAAGATAAGAAAAATGAAAGAGGAACCCACATCAGAGGCACTGATTTCCCACCAGAATGCAAAATAGCATAGGGTTGGAGGAAGACACCACACTGATGAAACGCTGTGGGGCTTTTTGTATGGGGTTTGATTTTTGCAGCCCCAGCTAAGGAGGGATGGATGATCTTGAAGAACAGCCCACACAAACCCAGCAAGGCAGAGAAGGCACTGAAACCCGCACTGAGATGTCCCGATAATTGTCCCAAGTCACCGTGAAGCCCACGGCAAGGCCAGGACACAGCATTCCAACGGCAAGCCCTGCTCCTGGCGGACCTCCCACCCGGGAGGGTACAGCAGGGGGACTGCGGGACAGCTCCCCATCCTCGCAGCCCGGGTAAGCCCCACCCTGGCACCCCAGGCTCCGCTCCCCGCAGCCCCGCGCCCGCCCCGCTGTCCGCGGCAGGGCTGGGCGGAGAGGAGGAGGCGGAGAAGAAGGAGGCAAAGGAGGCCTCGCCTCGCCTCCCCCTTCCCTCTCGCCGGTTTTCTTTGCAGCATTTCCATGCTAGAGGTCCCCACCGAGCTGCGGAGCGAGGATCTGCCTGGCGGCGCTGGGCCCTCTTCCTTCCTTTGTGCATCCCCCAGCCCTGTGCAAGCCGTACCCCCCCGCCGCGGCAGCCACGTCCCAGCTGCATTCCCCCCTCCGGAGCCCCCCCGGCCTTGGAGGCAGGAGGAAGCCGCCCCCCCTGGGCACCCAGAGCCCGGGAAGCGGCCAGGCACCGGCTGCCACGTCGTGCCACCTCCTTCCCGGCCCGGCGGGGGCACTGAGCCCGCATCTCCCCCTGTATCCCTGCCCGTATCTCCGCATCCATCCCGCTCCGCGGTCCGGAGGCGCCGGGCCCCTCTTCGGCGGATGCTGCGCGTCTCCCCGAGCCGCTGGTGCTAAATGCTGAGCGCCGACAGGATGGAGGAGTTTCAGAGCGAGGAAGAGGAGCCCTGGTACGACCAGCAGGACCTGGAGCAGGGTAAGGATGGGGACACGCCGCAAGCTGCCAGGAATGGTGGGCCAGGGGATGCGCGGGCAAGAAAACGGGCAAACCCCGGGGACGGAAGGATGGGATACCTTCTCTCTGGACTATTTGGTTGGCAAAGCCACCGCCTCATCCTGCAGCGGCAAATCTCGTCTCTGCTGCTCCAAACCACTGTCCTGGCCAAGGAAAGTTTAAAGCCGATGGATAGAGGCAGGGAGCCCAGAGCTGTCCTATGCACCAGGGCAGTAAATAATTTTTTGTGTTACATCTTCAAGGAAGCTGGTTCAAAAAAAAATCTCGCTGCAGGCAGAACCAAAAAGGGGTAGTTATGACACTGCTTTTATTTCAGAGTAGTCCAAGGTAGAGTTATCAGGCACATTAGTTAGAAATTAATACATGGGAAATAATGTATTGCTAAGGACGCTGAAAGTCTCTCTTAAAAGCTTTTGCTGTCCAAGCCCAAATCCAAAGGGATCTTCAGCTTCTTAGTCACCTAATTACTTCTGGAGATTTTTCCAATCAGCCATAAAACCAGGAGAAATATGGAAGGAGAAGAAAAAATATCAAGGCCAAGTTTCAAACTGCAAAAGAAGCCTTGTTAGAAGATAAATGTTCACTTCTGTGGTTTGCTTTGAAGTAACTGTACCTAATTCAATGGAATGTTTATCCTAAGGCTGGACAGTTGGTGCCTGTATTTGGGGTTTTTTTAAATTTTATTTTTATTATCTTAATATTTTGAGTCAACATGCAGTAAGTAAATAACTGGAAGAAGTCCCATTTCAGGCCAGTGGCCCAGGAATGAGTGGAACTGATTTGCCAATGCATAGCAAAAAATCATTCCCACCTAAACACAGTTCCCTTCTGGCACATTGTGCTATAGGTAGAGTTTTATATTTGCTTTTCCCAGCTGACTGTCAGCAGGGACGTGCAGTCCAGCTGCAGTGCCTCAGCCCACCATCGCTCCAGTACATTATGTCATGATTTGAAGTTTATACAACCTCAGCTGCAGGACAGGGGCCCAGCAAGGAATGATAACCAGCCCCCCAGGTGTTGTCACAGCTGGGCTTTAACTCCAATTTCTCAATTAATAGGAAGTAATAGTATACTGGGCCCTGTTCTTTGAAACATAACACCCAAACAAAGCCAAGAGCATGGAGATGAAGCTATCAGCTGGATAAACAGTGCAGCCTTTGAATGCTCAGAAATTCACATTTCTGGGTGACGTCTTTCCATGGCTCACAAGGGGCCTGGGCACTGGTCCAGGGGCGGGATGCAGGCTGAGGAACAGCAGAACTAGGGATGAATATAGAGAGTGTTGAACAACATGGGACCAATTGATTTTTAGCCTAATGCTGTCCCTGGTGTCAGGTTCATGAGTCAGCACTGGCACTGTACAACTGCCTCACAGCAATAAAAGCACCTTCCCACTGCAGGCCAGGTTCCCAGCTCTGTCCCAGCAGCCTAAAAACAGAATGAGTGTCTCCAGATGATGGATTGACGCTGGGTATGGGCTCCAATTTTGAGCACATACAGAACTGGAGGAAAACACAAACCCAAAACAAAGCCCAGCTGTGGGTTTGCAGCCTCCTGTGTATGAATAGGGGCTGCACAGGCTTGCACAAACTCAAGGAGAGATGCAGAAAGGCTTTAACTGGAATCAGCCAAATGGAAAGGTCCTACGGGGTAATTACAACTGTAATTAATTTGCATGATGCACAAGGCATGACAAAGGACAGTGCTAGACTTTGTCCACATACACTACGCCTTTGCATGACACCCAGAGGTCTTTGGTGGTGGTACAGCCATGGAGCTGTTGGTTTGGGAATGGGGAGCAGAAGCACAACACAAGACATCCAGTGTGGCATGATTAGAGGCTTGCTAAGGGGATTGGCATGCCAAGAGCCCAGGGTTGAACAGAAACGCATGCCTGGCAGCAGCACCTGGCAGCAGAGCTGTGAGGGCAGAGGACAAAAGCAAAGGCTTAAAGACCATTCCTTAGGAGCAAGGAGTGGGAGAAACAAGAAACAAACCAAGCCAGGAGAGCAGAGAAGGTTCTTCTGTGAACCAGTTGGTTGCTGGGCCTTTATGTCATTTCACAGCATCATCAAATATTTATTACATTTACATCCAAAACTGTTTGCTAAGCAACAGATGGCTTAACTGGGAGCTCTGTGATGCTTATGTTAATTAACCATTTTAGCACCAGAGTGGAAATCATGCCTCCAGCTCCACACCAAGTACCTGTTACTTTCTTCATTATCCTCCATGAGCTTCACCTTGCCAAAGTAACTTTTTTTTCAAAATAATAAATCCTAATCACTCTTTCTTTCCACTGAAGTGTCCACAGCAACTGGGTGCATCCACCACATGCTTTGGAAGCAGCAAAATCTGTTCCCCAGCCTCAAGGTCCTTCCAGCCTTGATTAAGCCAGTGCCTTTCAGATGCCTTTACCTGTTTCCTGCACACTGTAACACTCTATGGCTCAAGCCATTGTCCCAAGATGCCTTAACACATAGAAGCAGAGACTCAAATTCCAGCCAGGACCATAGCAGCAATGATACGGTAACAGCAGTAGTGTCTTGTGTTTCCTTTGCAATGATGTTCCCTTTGGGAAGGCTTTCTGATTTGAGGAAAGTGGTGAAAATGGAGCTGCAATTCCTTCATACCGTGACTTAGCTTGTTGCTTTGTCTGCATGAAGAGATATCAGTGCTGCTTTGGTCCAGCCACCTTCCATGGGCTGGGGAGTCTATGCCTCTAAGTGTTAAAACCAGGACAAAATTCTGGTGAACATTTTTCTAGTTATTGAGACTGATGATGTGGCTACAGTTGCATCACACCCTGCACACAGGGCCTATGTGCAGCCAGATCCCAAGAGAATGAATGAGCTAAAATTAGAGAGTCTGAGCTGCGGATAAGTGGGGGCACCTTTCCTGTTCATCAGGAGCGTTTGTGTTTGGGAGGGCTGTGTGCCAACTCAATTGCATCTGGATCCAAACAGACCCAGCAGCTCTGCCAGCAACTTCCAGCCTTCATCTCCCCCGCAGCAATCTCACAAGATGAATCTTCCTTGCAGTCATCCCACTGCATTCCCTGACCTTCCCAGCCTCCCTATCCCCCTGCCAGCACTCAGGTCTCAGAGCAGAGTGCAACCCAGGAGGAGGCCTCTCAAAGACACTCTTGTGATCCCTGGATCTAACCATAGCTGAAAGCACATGGGAGGATTCTTGGGTGTCCTGCATGGGGCCAGGAGTTCGACCTGATGATCCTGATGGGTCCCTTCCAAATCAGCATATTTTAGGATTCTCTAAGTGTGGGATGATTGCTGCCATGTCAATAAACAGCCTCTTGCTGCTCTGAGATAGGCAGCAGGACCAGAGGGAGTGCAAGAACCAGCACCTCATTGCCACTGCAAGACCAATTGTCCTCCTGGGCAGCCACAGAAACATTTGGGCAAAATCATCTGCAATGCAGGCTTAGGACATTATGGCTGTAACCTCTAAAGGTCTCCAGATTTAAGGATCTTTTTTAATCCCTCCTCCTCTTGCCAAGCATCTGATTGCTTGAGTACTAAGAAGGAAAATGACACAAGGTGCTGAGCTTGCACCACTCCCAACTCATCCATATAAAGATACAGGGTCACCAGTACTCCAGGGAGCAGATCCTGGCATTGGGGTGAGCCCAGGGGATCCATGCTGGCACCCACTAGCACCCATACCTGCATCTCCCAGGTGGTCCAGAGCACTGCAATCCATTATCAGCTTCCCCAAAGCATTCACTGCACAGGGGAGCTGGTGAAACTCCATATTCTGCCCCTCATGAGGCAGTTATCCCAGCAGTCCAGGGACAAGGCACACACCTTGCTTGTCCTCCAGGAACACAGTAATTATCTACCCTCCTTCCTCAGAGGCAAACCAGAAGGACAGAGCTTTGCCTGCAGTAGCTGAGCCACTTATTTATTTAGCAGTACAGTACAGCAGGTAGCTTATGGAAGTGGAAAGTTTTCAGTGACTAATTGCTGAGCTGCTTAGGAATGACAACTGGGACTGGAAAAGTCACAGGAGACAAGGAAATAAGATGACAGGTTAGTCTAAGGAAGTAATGAGAGGGTCCAAATATGGGGGGGGAAAAAGAATATATATATAGATATATTTTCCTAGAGTAAAAATTCCCCTGTTACATGAAGGCAGCACAAAGGGGCACAAGAAAGCCCCACGCAGCAACTTTCAGTGAGAGACTTCCACATCTGCTGAGCCCAGGCACATAGTTCCAGCTGTGGGAGGGGGTGGAATTAGAGGAACTGCTGAAAGGGGAAAAGGGAAACAAACAACAACCAAAAAAAATTAAAAAAAGAAAACTGGGGAAAAAAAAACTCCAGAGTTTTCCATATCACCCATCCTGAAACAATCAGCTAACAGTGGCAGTTCTCCTTGGCAAGGCCATGCACAAAGGATTTATGGTCTGAATCCTGAAGGACGTTTTCCCCCAGCGGCTTTGAGCTTGAGGGACTGGGAGCCAAGGCACTGCCCACTAACACCCTGCACATGGAGCCTGTCCCCCCACCCCAGCATTTTACAGTCCTCTTTCTTTATTCCTGTACCAGCCAGTGCTGGCTGGTGACAGGGCACATGCACTGACTCAGTGTGACAGGCAGGAACCACTTAGAGCAGTGGATCCCATCCTGCTCCTGCTAAAAGCAGTGCCAGCACTCAGGATAATGCACTGCTCGCTCCCTCCCGCACTCACACACTCTGTCTCCTCTCCCAAAAGACTTTTCCAGAGCAGCACAGTGCTAAATTCCCACCTCATCTAATTCCAACTGATCTGTGTGCTTGCACCAAAAACACCATCAAGGTTTCCAAAGCTTCTACTTAATCTGCCCAAAAACAGGTATGTGGGCCAAGAATTTTGGAAAATATCTCCAATACAAAATACCCCAAAGGAAGGTGACCAGATGTTACACAACTGCTGCTTTTTGCACAGCTGGGACTTTCAAAGGGATTTTATGTTAGTTTGTTTTTTTTTGTTTTTTCCATGTGTATTTAATAAACAGCTATAAACCATCTCTCCAAAAAGTGACAGTTATAATGGTTTAAACAGACTGTTCCTCTGCAGCTTTCTGGGAAGTCACTGTAGTCTATCCCATGTGTTGTGCAGCTGCCCTGGTCCTCTCAGTTCATTTTTCTCCTCCCTGAAGAATTCAGACTGTCAAGTGTGTAATATCCAGGTCCATGCTGGCCTCTTCCAAATATGCAGCTGCAGCACCAGAAGCTGGAGCAAGAATGCAATCATGCCTTCCTTCAAGTTTTCTTGGTCCACCAGGAAGTTCTGAGTGCTGGGAAGGCACCTGAACTGGGAGGTGGTGGCCAAGCACTGGTGCCTGCAGGAGGAGACAGAGTAAGGAGCAGCACAGCACACCCCACAAGCATTAGTCTTTGCAGCAGAACTATGTCAGGGACAATGGTTTTGGTGTTGGGTCTCCAAAAGAAATATTGCTCTGCAACCTGCTTAGGACTAGTGGTGGACAAAATATCATTTTGAGAGTACATCAAGTATTTCTTCACTCCCTTTCCCTGTGAACTCAGACTGGAAAGTTACAGCCCTGTGCTCTTCCTGTGCAGCTGCACAAACAGCACTGATCAATCCTCTGAGTTCAGGATCTCTTCCCACATGGGCAGCATCTCCAGCCTGTGCCAACAGCCAGGCACAAGGCAGCTGGGCTGTGAGCTGAGCACCTGGAGGAACAAGGGTTCCTAAACTCCCCAGCAGCAGGTGGGAAGGGAGCAGAAGTGGGGCAGCACCCTGCAAGATGATATACTTTTCTTCAAAGTCAAGAAAAAGAGCTTCTGGAGAAGAGGTGGTCAGGTTTTTGGCATTGCTGCAGAGGGTTAGGCTGTTTCTGCATTTAGCTGTAACACGTGGAAGAAAGGTCTCTGTACCTATAAGCCTCTGGACATAAGAGGTAGCAGACAGAAGTAACCAGCAGTGGCAGTGCTGGCAGGGGTCTTGGGGGCTGCTACAGCTGCAAAGTGACAGTTGTGCTGGAATAGTTGCTCCCCGAGTGTACAAATCAGTATCAGTGTTCCATCTGCCTCCCCCCAGCAAGAAGGGAGCAAGGGCATCTGAACTGGCTGGGAACAGCTCAGAGTAGGGGAATATGTTATGTGAGCAGGAGCAGGGCAGAATAACTTACATGGTTGTGGCAGCCCAGTGCTGTGGGCACCATCCTCTGCCACGTGAGCACAGTGACCTGTCCTTCACAGGGCGCCTTGGCTCGGGGCTATGCACATGCACAGTGCTGTGCTCAGCACCCTGGTGCTCATCCTCCTTGTCCATCCTGGGTCACTTACAACGTCCTGCCCCCAAAACACACAGGGGAGAAGAGTTCTGCCACATGGCAGCCATTCACATGCCTGTGTCTTTAGCTTTAAAAGAGTAGAAGCCTTTATTCATGGTTTTCTGCAACCCAACATAATTAATTAGTTGGAGATTTGCTTCCCGGGGGAGGAGCACACGCAGGAAAGCTCTGGCTGCCTTTCTCCCTCCTCCTTCTTCACTCCTTCTCTTCAATAGGCCCACTTGTATATATTTATTTAGGACATTCTGATCCAGGTGCACTATCAGAGCCTTGGAGCCACCAGTCACCAAGCTCTTTAAAATAATTTTAGTCTATAAGGCTAACACAGGCACTGAGGCTGTTTAGATAAAAGAACAGCAGGAAAAGATGCAGATGGGGCCTCAGCCATGGTCTAATAACATCCTCTGTGTTCTAACAACTTGGCAAAAGGCACAGTAATTTTTGTGGGCACAAGGATGGGACTGCTCTGTGTGTATTTGTAGAGACACAGCTCATAAGCAGAGGTGACCATCCTGGATCTCAAAAATTAATATACAGGGGAGAATTTGGGGTGCAGGACATTAAGAGGGAAGAAAGGAAAGGCATAAATTAAATCTAAAAAGTCTGGTGAGCATCTGAGAAGAATAAAAGAGAGCTGATAGAGGAAATATCGAATACAACTGAAAAATATAGAAGGCAAGGAAGGGAATGGCAGGGGCTGAGAGAGCTAGAGGACTTTGCTGCAGCACAGCACAGTACAGATAATGTATCCCTGAGCCCCTTGTCAGGGATTTCCACTCCTTGGTGGTCCCACTTTTTCCCAGGGGCTCAAGATAGCATGACAGGAGCTGTTCTTAGTGCACTGAGACCCTGCCAAGTGCACTTGACCCCCTGCCAAACACCCCTCTGCCACCACCTGAGCCCCCCCACCAGGGACACTTGCACAAAGGCAGCACAGGAGCACGTAACAGATTACACAAGAGAAAGAAAAGGAAGAAAAAAACCCAAGGAGGAAATCCAGCAAATCTCATTAGGGTAACAAAAATGCTAGTGTGACCAACATCAGCTCAGCTCAGCAAGAGCCACAGTTTGAAAGGAGAAAGAAGAGGAGAAGGTGGCCGTGCTGCCAGGGACTTAGGCACTATGTTTGCTCTCACCCATCCCTAATAGAGGCTTTTCCCCACCTGCTTCATTGGGGCTGTCTTACAAAGCAATCCCTGCCTTTGTGGAACACCCCACTACACCAAAATAGCAAATCCTCCCAAAAAACACACAGAACACCAAGTGCAAAGCTGAACTGAACAGCAATATCTGAGTTATGCCAGTGTAAAAGCAATGGGGAATCCATGTCTCAGCAGTAACACTGGTGACTGACGCTCTGGAAGCTCTGGCTGGCCTTGGGAAACACTACCTTGGGTGGAATGGGCATGTTGGAAAGGCTTTTTCAGGTTGTTTTTGAGATGCTGCCAGAAGGCATTTGCTTCCCTGCACCCTAGCAAGTTCCATTGCAATGCCCTATACAGGTCAAGTACAGAGATTGCTTCCATCACCTGCCATGGAGCAGCAGTAAGTGATATACAAAAGCTGATCTTCATTGTAATATACCCAGACAGCACAATCCCTTGCAACTATGAAGGAAAATAAATGAGTAGCAAGTATACCCTACCCCAGGGTAAACCAGCACAGCATCACTCATTTAGACTTTGAAAGGAATAATTGCACCCACCCTTGACTTTAAGTACCCATGTGTAATGGAGCAGACAGCAAATGCTATTAAATTAAATGTCAACAGCATTAAACATCAGTTCTTAACTCTCAATGTACCCCATCCATCAGCTCACAAGCACCCTGAGCTTCCTCCAGAGACCTCCCCACCCTCCTCCCTGCTCTTCAGCAGATGCAGTCATCATTTGCAGCACAGGACAGACAGAAGCAGACTTTTCCACAGCCCCACATTTAGGAAGGAGCCACAAGTAATTCCTTTATACATGCTCAGCTGAAAAGGACCTGCAAATCCATAAGCCCTTGCTCATCTGTGCCACACAGCAAAGGATTTCTGTGCCCCCTGCAAGTTGCTGGCTTTGCAGAACAGGGACAGGGCTGGTTTGTTAAAGGTGAGGAGCCAAGTGCAGCGTCCCCAGTGTGTTGTCTCACAGCCTAAACATGAGAATCCCTTGCTGCAAGAAAAATGACAGGAGGAAGTCCAAAGCAGCTGCACCAGATGGTGGCTTCCTCTAGAAAGCTGCATTTCCGAGGAGCATCTGAATAGCTACTGGATCATCATCGTGCCAAGAGCAGCCAAAACCTGCCCAGCACCAAACTTATGCTCTCCCAAAGTCACAACCAGGAGATGCTGGAGGGAAGAAACCCCTCCAGAGGGCTGTGGCAGAGTGCTCTGCTCAAACAGATGCAGGCCAGCACTGGGAAGGCAGAAACAGCTCCAAATCCTCTTTGAACCTTTTTGCAAGGTTGGGGAAGCACCCAGCTCTGCTGCAGCCCCAGGCAGGTAACATCTGCCTATGCCAGCACTGC
Source organism: Certhia americana (assembly GCA_018697195.1). Taxonomy (NCBI): domain Eukaryota; kingdom Metazoa; phylum Chordata; class Aves; order Passeriformes; family Certhiidae; genus Certhia; species Certhia americana. The sequence goes on along the minus strand of CM031873.1, from coordinate 5,487,538 downwards.
CACAGGATGCTGCCACGACGGTATAACCTTGCAGTTTGTCCCTCAGCTTCTTTCCATCAAAGGCAACCTGCTACAGCTTTTGGAGCAGGATGTGTTTGTTTCAAGTTTCCTCAGTGGCACAGAGGTAGCAGAATTATTGCTGGGCTGCTGCTGCTGATCTCTGCAGCTCCAGGACGGTGCCTTCTTGATGTTCTGTCCAGCCCTGCTGCCCTGTACCAAGCACTGCTTGGTTTCAGCTCCCATTCCCTTCCCACCATATGGTCTCTCTTCTCATTCCCACCCTCCTTGCTCAGAGGCCTTTCCCATGGAAGCTTTCAGAGAAATGCAGGTTCCATCCCTCCTTCCCCTGCTCCAGAAGCACAGCCCTTTGTCTGGGGACACAGCATGTCTCCTTGGCTGGTGTTAATTAGAAGGGTCCTGTCAGAGCATACAGTACAGGGAGCCAGAGGGCACCAGGCTCATGCTGCCCAGGACAGTTTGCATCCACAGTTCTCTCCTGATAGGATTTGCCAGCATCAAGACCCCATTTTGAAGCTGAATATTGGCCATTTCACAGTGGTACCTTCAGCACAGGCAGGATATGTAGGGAAGGGGCACATCGAGTGGACCCACAGCACTTTATTTCTCCTCCTGCATCCAGATGGGAGGGGGAAAGGAGGCATCAGCATATCTGCTAAATTAGGGCAAGTCCTTCAGCACTGGCTGGCTGATCTGTCAGTGGAGAAGCTAAGAGAAATACAAAAAATTGTGGGGAACCACAGTACTATGTAGAAAGGATTTCTGAATTCCTAAACAGTTCTTTTATCCCCCAAATAACTTGGTGAAATTTCACATTCGGCCTCGGGTTTCCAAGGTCTCTGTGGTAAGGAGCTGTGTGCTCCCTCAGCTCATGCAGAGCCACAATTAGTACAAAGATCAAAAGGGATCTGGTCTAAAGATGATATTAAAGCACTTACACAGCATCTGCTCCCTCCCACCAGCCCCACAAGCTGGGGGGACCAACAGGTGGGGAAGAGGACTCAGGCAAAAGGAGGTGGATGAGACAGGATTACCAAGGATGCTTTGGCTGGCAGGCAGTGAGTGAAGGAGTGTGTGTGACAATGGTTGAAACAGTTAAAAGACACTAAAAGAACCAATTCCCCCATGTCCTTCAAGCCTGGAGTCTCCCAGGCCCTTATGCTCAAAATGGAAATGAAGACTCAATTTCCTCCTCAGAGCCAAGCCCCATTCCTTCCTCTTTCCCACTCATCCCCAAACGTTGCCCATTTCCCCCATTAAATTATTGCTGACAGAGCCCTTTAAATTACAATGCAGGATCTTGCACTCCCTAATCCACTTAACTCAACCCCAGCTGATTAAATTGGATGCCATATGGTGGAAGAGCATTGGTGTAATCCACAGGGAGAGGGACACACTTGACTCATTACCTGGAGCCCAGCACAGAGCCCTCTCACTGCACACCTCCACACTGGGGCCCTGCTTGCTGCCAGGGATGTGATTTCCAAGGTGCCACTCTCCAGCAACAACACTGGCTCTGGCAAGGTGGTGCTGACATTAAACACAGCCCCAAGCAGCTTAAAGGCACAAATTATCCTTCATCTCTGCTGGCATCTGGCTGTTCCCCCAGCCCCAGCTGGTGTAGCAAGCACTTGGTTCTCCCAAGGGCACTTTATAAACTAGAGAAATTTGGTGCTTGGAAAAAAAAAACCAAACAGGTGGAGGAGGTCTGTCCATGGGGAAATGTGCCAATAACTTGACTGCAGCACTCAGACTGGGTCACTGTGCAATGAAGAGGATTATAATTAAAAAGGTCACAGTTCTTTTAATAATAACACCCTGCAATGCAGGGCACAGCTGGAGAGCACATTCCCATAGAAAGGGGAGATTCGAGGACATGCTGAGCAGCTGTTGGCAGCACCACATCTGGGGAGCCAGCAGAAAGGAAAACAGGCAACACACAAACTACTAACATATCAGCACATCATTATCCATCAGGAAACCCCTATCCCAGGCACTGGCAGCACTATAGCTCACCCCCTGGCAAGAACTCGTGTCCAAGGTCAGCATGAGCCTCATTTTGTGATGGATCAGAGGTCAGGGCTTTCCCAGGCTCAGAATACATCCCAGGAGTCCTAGCTTCCCTTTTTATAGTCTTAGCAACCAAATATCTCTCTTTCCCAATCAACTTCATGGCCAAATGAACCACTGGAGAAAATTTTATCAACTCTCAGCCCTGGGAAAGCCTTTGCAAAACACATCATTAGATGCAGACTAGAGGGGAGCATTACAACAGGCTAAGAAAATGCCAGGGCAGGAGACCCAGGTCCCCTCACACCCTGCAGGATTGTCACTCCTTAATTACCTACAGCTGCATGATAACCACACCAGAGAAAGAGCGAGCAATAACACACACCAGGACCCATTTCTTTACCTTTTGGAAGGATTAAGGTCAAATTTTCACTATACCCTCCTAAGAGCTGGGTCAGGAAAGTTAATCCGCAAACACCAGAGGCTTATGTCCAAAAAAGAGACAGAGGAGTCCTTTTACTTTATCCAAATAAAGGGAAAGGCCATGGGGTATTCCCCTGGGGTCTCTCCAATTTTTGGAGGATGCAGCCTCCTTTTTATCCTAATTACCTGGCCGCATTTCCCTCTCTTTCCCCATTGGCTGAGGTACTTGAGAGGCACAGACTTCCTGGAACACCTGATACCTCAGATTCCCCTCTAATGTAGAACCCTCCCTTTAAATTTTTAATTCTTATGGAATTTATGTTTTTTCCCCATTGTTTCTTTCATCTTTTAATATCCAATTTCATTTATCAGCAAACCTACAGTTTGTTTGTAAAGGCAAATATCGTTTTTCCATTCATCAATCAGTGGAATCCACCCCATTGTTTCCTTTATCTCTCAGTGCTAGTTTTATCTACCAGCAAACCCACAGCTTGTTTGCAAAGACAAATCTGTCATTCCTCTCAGCTGTTACCTCTAAAAACATCAAGAAAAATGAAACCCACCTGCTCATAGTCAGGTTTTGAGAAGACAGCCAATTCCTTTGAAAGCAAAGGGCTGCTCTCAGAGCCGACTGTGTTGTCCCAGCCTCACAAACAGCATCACCTGTGTGCTCAAGCTTTGGCCAACACATGATTCACAGGGCCTGGAGGCTTTTTCTTTTCCCAGCAGTAAAAACAGCATTTTAAACTGACCACACTGTCAGCATCTACTTTTTCCTGCATTTCTCCTGAAGTACAACCATTTCAGTAGCTTCCTAATGTCATTTAGAGGTGTCAGAGAGCGAACGCAAAGTGGAAAGTGGTTTGTCCTTTCCCTGGAGCTCCCTCAAGGAAAGAGCCTTGGATTCAGCCACTGCAGCACTGCCAGGGCAGCACATCTGGGAGGTGCCTCCAGTCCCCTCAGGCCAGGTGGGGTTTTATTACTCCTGTCAGTCTATTAGTGGGTGATGGATGGAGGCTGACAGGGAAGGCAAGGCACTCCCTTCGTTAGAGATAATAATATAATTTAGAGAGCATCCCCAAGGCCCTGCAGGGCTTTACCAACCCTGTGCACCATTCTGATGGGTGCTGAGTCCTTCTCAGAGATAGGGGATGGAGGTGCTGAGCACCTGCCACAGCCCAGATCCTGGGCTGATCCCGGTTACAATGTGCAGGAAGTGCAGGAGGGTTTTGCAGCCAGCAAAGCATCAAACTGTCATTGCATGGAGGAGCTGCAGAGTCCTGAGCTCGGCCTCCCCTTGCTCCTGCAGCCCAGCAAGACAAGAGGCCAGATTTTGTATGTTCTGTGAGCATGCATCCAGGTCAAAATGTGCCACTGAAACCAGTGCCATGAAAAATGTGCTGCTGTACTTGGTGTGGGGTCATTTTTGGGGGCGGGGGCAGATCCCACCACACACGGCCATGGAACTGTCAGAACTGCAGCAACTTTGTCCCTCTGCTTTTCAGACTTGCACTTGGCTGCAGAGCTGGGGAAGACACTGCTGGAGCGAAACAAAGAGCTGGAGGATTCCCTGCAGCAGATGTATGCCACCAACGAGGAGCAAGTGCAGGAGATTGAGGTAGGGACACAGTGGGGACAGGGGCAGGGACCGGAGCTGCTTGTCACCAGTGTCACCTAAGGGTGAAGGTGGGAAAGGGGTACTTCCACCAGTGCCAGCAGCTCAGATGCCAGCAGAAAGGCAGGAATGTGCTGTGGGGCATGGAAGTTGAAGCATCTTCTGTAAGTGCCTGAAGCAGGATGGATTAAAGCTTATCCCAGCCCTGGGGTGGGTCTTGTTCCCCCAGTAACTGACATTTTCCCTTTTCTCACATCCTCACTCCCTGCCCAGGTATGCACACCAGATTTTGGAACCAGGCTACATCTGGGTCACGTTTGGCCTTCCCCTGCACATCCATCAGCCTTCACACTCATTTCTCCCTGCTCTGTTGCAGCTTTCCCTTGGTCCCAGAGATTTAGAATTGTGTTTGTTCCCAGCTGGCCCCTCAGCACTGCCATAACAGAGCCCCCTTTGTTAGAAGCATAAAATAGCTATTTCTCCAAGAGCTGTAATCTAAAGCCCCATTTCAAGCATCCCTGTGGGATCAGGGCAATATTTCTAAGAGCTCACAGAACTGATCTTAGAGACTTAAACCTGCTGAGCTTGGGAGGGTTTTCATCCACTGGAAACCTTCAAGGGGTCTGTGAGTTAAAAAGATTGGACACCCCCTGATTTAATAGGACACAGGTCAGAGGAGGGCTGCCAGTTCACAAGAGCAAGGATCAGTTCATCCTGCAGGGATCAGACAGCTGATGTTTCAGGGAACTAGTGGATGGATTTAGCCATCCCCCTCCAGCAGGCCATCAGAAGCACTTCTACCATAGGATCTGAAATCTGGCCCCAGCTGAGTAGATGTCCTTTTCCTAGTCTTCTGAGGATAAGATTTTGCAATGGCAGACTTACAGAAAAGGGTGTGCAAATCTACAGAAACCTCAGATCTCCTCATATTTCACAGACTCAGGAGTTTTAGCCTGAATTCCCAAGGAAACACAGCTTCTGCAATCGATCTGTCAAATGATCCAGTAACCAACTGGCCAATTTCAGTCCCAGGGATATCAACTTTCTGTGGTACTGGGAATAAAAAAGCAGCTGAATAGAGAGAGATAGAAGCAGTGCCCTTCACAGAGGGCAGGGGAAGTTTAATCGTATTTTAGACACAAAAATATTTACATTGGTCAGGGGGATGAATACTTCATCTGTGGAAGAGGCTCCTAGCAGGCAGAGCCACAGAACACATTGTCAGAGGAAGCAAAGGCTGAGGAATTTCTGCTTGTGAGAAAACCTGGTTTTTGGATGTGGAGTGCTCATGTTTGACTTTTCCTTGCAGTACCTGACCAAGCAACTGGAGATGCTGCGACAGATGAACGAACAGCACGCAAAAGTCTACGAGCAGCTGGACCTGACAGCGCGGGACCTGGAGCTGGCTAACCAGAAGCTTGTGCTGGAAAGCAAGACTTCCCAACAGAAGATCCAGTGGTATGGCCTGCCCTGGATCTTCAGATTCACGAGCCTTCTGCTCACCTTTCCCCTGCCCCCAAAGTGCAGCTTGTCATTGCTATTTGAGCCATTTTCTTTTGTATCTGCCCACTTTTGCAGCTGTTTAGAGCACAAGTGTGTTGCAATAATGCTGGTTAGCAGGGGTGGGCCACAGCACGGACATCCCTGGGATGAGGGATGGATAGAGAAGTGTCTGAAGCTACCTGTAGAGAGGAATGGAAGCCTCTCCTCAGGTGCATTTCCTTTGAGAAAAGGCACATAATCCTATCAGGGAGATCCCCAGCACACACCCCTGAAGAAACACCAGACACTGATCCAGCAACTCATGAAACCCTGGCTAGTCCATGCTGAAACACCAGTTTATCAATAATATTTCTTACCTAAAACAAGCCCATGATCAAGGTTATCCCTAGAAACAGCAGCCTAAGCCATGTCACTGTAATGCAGCATCATTTGTAAACAACTGTGTGGAGGAGTTTCTGAGCAGAGTGTTTTACAAACTATCTGCAGATAGAACAAAACAAAATCTTTGCCAAGTCTTTGTTTCTCTACATGATAAACAAAAGGAATAGATGCTTGTTTTAAGTGCAGAGATGTTTCAGGATAGTGCTTATGTCCCAGAGATGACTCTTTCAGCCAACTGATTTGAGGACAGAAGGACTCAAATCAATTCCCCTGTCCTCTTTTTATAACCAGCCCCATTCAAGAGTGACCACACACAGAGAAAGACCAACAAAAAACAAGTGCTGTCATGATCCCAGGGCACACACTAGAAACTGGAAGCACCTTCCCTAGACTGAATTTCTCTATAGGAAAAAAACAACTTTTAGGAACCTGTAGCACCTGACTCCCCACCTGTACTACCTCCTCTCTCTGCAGCTTGACAGAAACAATCGAGGGGCTGCAGAACCAGGTGGAGGAGCTGCAGAAGCAGGTGGAGGAAATGAGGAGCTTGGAGCAGCTTCGTATCCGGAGGGAGAAGAGGGAGCGGCGCCGGACCATCCACACCTTCCCCTGCCTTAAGGAGCTGTGCTCCAGTCCCAGGTATGGAGCCTTGGTTTTGGCAGCCCCTCCAAACTGCTCCCCAGAAACAGGGGAGGTGGTGGGTGAGCCCCTCTGGAGGTACACAGAAACTCCTCAGACACAGAGTTTGGGTATCAGAGCCTGAAACCCATGTCTGGAGTTGAAGGGAGGATGTTCCTCTCACCAACCCACCTGCCCTAAAAGTGGTGTTGGCAAAGCAGGGCTGTCATGATCACAGCACTGTGATGCTTCCCTTCCCAAACCAGCACAGCCCATTTTCCCTTTCCAGCTGCCTTACAGCACAGCACCAGCACCTCCAGCTCACCAAAAACAGTTGTGATGGTTCATTCTGTGCTGCGTGACTCCAGCACTTCCCAGGAACACCAGTCACAAACCCGTGCTGCCAAGTGCTGTACAAACACCTTCAGCATCACTGCAGCCTTAATCCTCCTCAAAACCCGGTCACTGTGTTAATTCACTGATCTCATGAGGGCATTTCTTGCTCAGCTTTGTACACAAAAGAGGGTTCTTTAAATAGATAAGCAATCAATAAACTTTGTTACTGAAAGCATCTTCTGCCAGAGGATACAACCGAAGACAGTTTTGCTGCAGCAGCAATGGGGGTGTTAATTAGGCCATAACCTTACCCCCAGCAAAATCCAGTTAATGTCTCTGTGGTTCTTTTCCCCCCAGTCCCCCAATCCCACTCTCCCCCCACCACAGGACCTTGGGTCCCCTTGCAGCTCCACAATTGGCTCTGAAGGTCAGGCTGCCCTTCAGAGCCTTGAAATCTGTTCAATATCCCACACCACAGCCATGCCTCCCAGGGGAAGCCATGGAGCTTGCACTTTTTCAATCTGTTCTAAACAAACAGGACACCATGGGTGCTTCACTGAAGAGGAAAACACAAATTCCCAAAGGGAAGGGGGTAGTGCTTGTTATCACTTCCCAGGCAATGAAGAAGGGGCACCTCTGTCAAAAATCTGTCTGCCTTGCCATGTAAATCATCCCTCACTCCCTCCAGAGCACCTCCCAGCTGCTGCAGGCAGGAGCTCATGTGCCTAAGGGTTTTGGCTGGGTGGTTCTGGGGTTGTCTTCATATGCAGTGGGTAGTTGAGAGAGCAGCTGATGGACTCTAGCAGGAAAAACCCAAAGTCACCTACTTTCAGCTCAGACTGGTAGCACTTGAACACTCATTCTTGCTTCACTGCAATGCTAGTGGCTTGGCTGTTAACCAGATGTGTCTTTTACCTTTTAGGATCTCACTTCCCTCCTATCTTTTATTACTGCTGTTTAATAAAACGGCAAGTTCTGCAGGACAGAGATTTGTCTCTGTGTCCAGAAGAGCCACACCTTGTGGTCTCCTGGCACACGAAGAAGGCACATCTCACTCCAAGAGCTCATGTCCTTTTTGGACAGTGGAACTATTTACATAACAATAAAACACAAATCCCTCATGGGAGTATCGCTTGGTCAGACTCTCTCAAGCATCCTTCTCCTCTTTCAGGTATGAGGATGCATTCCAGGTCCACAGCTCTTCCACAGAATTCAACCAGAAGCCACTGGAGAGGGAGAACGAGCGTCTCCAAGCCATGGTGAACTCGCTGAGATCCCAGGTGAACCAGGAGAAGCAGCGGAAGGAGAGGGTGGAGCGTGAGTACACCTCGGTTATCCAGGAGTACTCAGACCTGGAGCAGCGTGTGTGCGAGATGGAGAACTGCAAATTGCGCATCAAGGAGCTGGAGGCAGAGCTCCTGGAGCTGCAGCAGATGAAACAAGTCAAGAAGTACCTTCTCAGCAGAGAGGACAACCTGTCCGAAGCTCTCCTCGAGCCGCTGAACAACGCCCCAGAAGCAGATTACATCGACCTGTCCGAGGAGGAGGGAGGGAAAAGTCACGGGACATCCATGACCCCTTCCCCAAACCACCCTGTGAGGAAAAGCTGCAGCGACACAGCCCTGAATGCCATTGTGACCAAGGACGCCGTGAGCCGGCACGAGGGCAATTACACCCTGCACGCCAACAACGTGCGCAAGCGGGGCATGTCCATCCTGCGAGAGGTGGATGAGCAGTACCACGCCCTCCTGGAGAAGTACGAGGAGCTCCTCAGCAAGTGCCGGCAGCACAAGGACAGCGTGCGCCACACGGGGGTCCAGACCTCCCGGCCCATCTCCCGTGACAGCTCCTTCAGGGACTTCCGAGGAGAGGGGCATGAGCTGGAAGAGCGGAAAACCATGGAAAAGACCATCAGCAAACACGTGGAGGCTGTGGACAAGCGGCTGGAGCAGAGCCAGCCTGAGTACAAAGCTCTTTTTAAGGAGATCTTCTCCCGCATCCAGAAAACAAAAGCGGACATCAACGCCACAAAGGTGAAAAACAAAAGCAGCAAATGAGTCCTGGATCTCCGCAGCTCCCACGTGCAATTGAGACGGCCATGTCTTCTCTTAAGCCCCAGGAAATGCCACGTGGCCCCTCTGCTTTGAAAGTTTGAGAGGTCTGCAAGCAAGAGAATGTCACAGGGACCCAACTCACTTTTTAAAGCTTAGGCTCTGGACAACCCGTTGGGACAATTGTACATTGTAGTTAGAGGATTTCAGAAAACACATGATGGATCTCTGCATGAGTTACTGCCGCTGCCAGACATCACAACAGCAATGTAAACCCCACCATGAAAGAAAAGAAACCAATCTTTCCCTCCACCCTTCTTCAGCTTGTCCTACAGCCCAATTATCTGCAAGCAAAAGCCTGGATGTCCTCCAGTGTACTGTACAGCTGAAGTACAGCATCTCAAAGTAAAACAAAAAGCCATCAGAACTTTAGGGGCTGCCCCAGCACAGCAGCCCAGTCCTCCAGTTAGGTTTTTGGCTGAGAACCTATGCTTGAACCCAAGAGAGACTTCTATCTCTGCCTTCCCCAAAGGGTGGTATGGTCTTGCTATTTAAGCCATTCTCTAATCAGTCAGGTTTTTCAGCTCTTTACAATGCAAGCTCATTGCAACTGGAAAAACTTGAAGAGAAACATAAAACTCCATCAGCATTGCTCAATGTTTCAGTCCACACTTTCCAGAACTTGCAGGCATATGGGATTTACTTGCTTTAAGTCTGCCCTGGTATTTCAACCCAGGTGAAGCACTATGCCTGGTAAGAACTCAGTGCCCAGGGCTTTCCCATAGCAAGACAAGAAGTGCTATTACAATATCAGAGACATACTTTCATCTCATGGTCTGGGTACCAAGCTCTCTGTGCTGTGCTCTTCAAGAGGTCATTGACCCATTGTAGCAAATTCCTTTAAAACATCTTGCATGGGCTCACAAAACTGACTCCCAGGGACTCACACACAAGCCAGGGGATGCAGAAACTCCTGGGTCAGGAGTCTGGCCCTGGCAGTAGCATGGATCACACATCACCCCTCACTCCTGCTCCAAACATCTCCCCAGCCACAAGGACAGATTTCAGCTTCCTGCTGAAAATAATCTTTCTTGGCTGAGATGCTGCTGCCTCTCATGTTTCAGTTTCCTTTCCAGCACTGAAATCTCCTCACTTTGGCTTCCACAGACATGCAAACACGCAGCCAAAAGGCCGCTGCAGTCTCAGGAATCACCAGTTTCTAGTTTCCATGATGATGATGATGACTTTGTATAGTCAGATGAGTTTTAGGCGGAGAAGCATCACCTCTTTGCAGCTTAGGCAACACCCTGAGCATTAAGTCACAAAACCCAGCAGTTCAGTGTAAGCAACCTACCCACCTGGAGCAACCATCAGCTACATCTGGGTTCTCTTTTCACCAGCTTACATCCCAAAATCTTGGGTCAACAGCTGGAACCTTTGCAACATTGAGAGAAAGAAATGCGAATGTGGCTTTGGAAGGGGAAGACTGTTCAAATGGAATTATCCCCCACATCCAGGGCTCTGATGCTAGAAGGAGTGACCTTTCTTTCACTTCCCCTGGAATTAATGCAGAAAACCCCCCAAAAATGCCCTGTTTTGTTAAGCTGAGTACCACAGAGGTAAGTTGGCAGCAGTGTGATGCGCAAACCACCCCTGCTCCAGAGGTCTCCTCCTCAAAACCACCAACTGCTCTGCTCTTCCACACTCTGCATTTCCAGGTGCCCCACGGCCCCAGACACATCAGGAGCCGCACGCACGGCTGTGGCTACCAGCTCTGTAACAGTATGGAGAACCTTCATGCCTTATTTATTTATAATGGAAAGCAGTTGTCTAATAAAATAAAATAAATAAAAATGAACAACAACAGCAAGAGAAGCGTTGTTGGTTTCCTGGCAGCGTTCACCACTCGTTGACTTGGCACTTGTAGCAGTGTCGGTTTAAGCCAGGCCACGTTTGCCCTGCAGTCAGTTGATGCTGCAAAGGTGTGGGAAGGGAATCACCCTGACTTTCTGTTTTAAACAATCCCATGTGGATCAACATCACAGTTAAGTGAACAACACATTAAATATATTTTTAAATGCTCTATTCTCCTCTCAAATACAAAGAAACACTGATCTTCTCACAGCTCTTACAGTTCTTTATACTTTTAAGAACAGCACAAGAGTTAATTCTTTGATTTTCAAGTACAATTTGGGTCAAGAAAGTGCTTCAGGCACCCTTGCAGAAAGAAAAAAGAATATGCTGAACTATTCTGCTGCATTATTTATATAACACACATTTTTGTGCACTTGGACTGCTAACACTGCCACGCGATAAAAACCCTCTTTTGTCAGCTCGGAAGTCTCTGTAAAACCACACAATTTCTAAGCTCCCAATTCAAATCCTATTTTTCTTTTGGCCTTTTTTGCAAACCACAAATCCAAAAATTACTGATGTAAGTAACATGATATTAGTACTTGGCTTGACAAAGGCACAGCTGCTGTGTATCAGCAGCATGTTCAGCAAAGTGCTGAGGGCAATTTTCTCCTGCATCCAAAAATATTAGTGGCCATGTATACATGTCCTGATTGACTGTGAGTCAGAGTCACTTGATTCCTGCCTTAAGAGAGGCATTCAGTGATCAGAGGAGGAGAAAATAAGCATCTCCTGGCCTTTTATGCCACCTTTGATCTAAATTTTTTCAATTGCTTTTGGAACACCAAGGAAAGCTTTGCAACTTCACTGAGTCTCCAACAGGAGAGTGCTGAGCAACCACTCTGCCAGAGAAACTGGTGTTACAGAGAGCAGCAGCTGCTTAACAGCACACCCCCATGGCTCATGACAGGAAGGAAAATTGCTGCATGCAATTAAAATGGATGAGGAAAAGTATGATGTCACAGGAAATAATTCTTCATTTCAGAATTTGGCAAAATCAGTGACCCTAATCAGTTCACAGCATTAAGATCAATAAGGGCACAGCGTGTCAACTGTCAGGTTTCATGCTGAATTCAAAAGCTGGCATTTAGACATGTGCAGTTCCATCAGATCTGGCCTGGCTTCTCCCTGTACCACCAGCTGGAACAACCCTTCAGAAGGGCACCTGTTGTTATAACAAGGGAGGGGCAACTTGAAGCACAAATTCAAAGGATTTACAGAGCTCAAGCTCCCACAGAAAGGATTCAGCATCTTCCCTCTCTTCTGGAAGGCCCCTCAAAGCCCTGAGGGACCTTGCTCCTACATTAACAGCCTGTACCCTCACTCATACAAGGAGTGACCAGATCCCTGGACTCCTCAGCTTTTCCCTCAGGTTTCTGGGATAGCTCTTGACAGCTTTTGTTACCAGCGAACACCAAGGAGCTGAGGTGGCTTCCTCAGCCAGGACCAGTGACAAAGCAGTTCATTTTTCCAGCTGGAATGTCAAAGGTTTGGCTCTCTTGGCTCACACCAAAGATAGACCTTGCCTTCCCAAGCCCTGCCTGACAGGGAGAGCAGTTTCCAACCATCCAAGCAGAGATCACCCAGCTTTTTACCAAGGCTCTATGGCCCAACATAGTGTGGGAATGAAGCAAAACCAGACAAATGTCCTTTTAGACTGGTCTAGCTTCACCTGTGTGACCTTCCAGCTCTTTTTCCAGCCCCTCTGTGGCACTGTCCTTGGAGGGTGTTCCTACACAACAACCACCAGACACATTTGACAACAGCTGGTAAATGAGTCATCCTGCCTTGTGTATTTTACCCATCCCTCTGGCTACAAATCACAAACATTTACCTGTTCCCTGTTAGAAATTAAGGTCACCATATGGCACAGTTTGCCTCTGACAGCTCTGGGTTTTTTCCTTAAAGCGTTTTGTTTTCAGCTGAGTTTGGACAAGGGCAGTGGAGCAGAACTCCAGCACTCAGAAGTTTGATTAAAGCAAAGCGAGGAGCCCTTTGTGGCCCTGAGCAGCTCAGCTGCAGCTAGGGCAGAGAACCACCCATGTTCACAACTTGCTCTCTCCTGAGGATTGAGTTCCCTGCCTTTAAATGGATTATCTGGGTGGGACTCAGCTCAGATCAGTCCCACAGTCTATATTGGTTTCTGAATACGCATTTTGGCTTCATCCACAATTTTAAATAAGAGATTGTCAGCTCCTGTCAAAACACCAGAGCAAATGACAGCCCATCCCTGCCTGTGCATTTTCCTGCTGCCAGAAATAGCAATCCCTGCTCCTCTGGAACGCACACCCTTCTTGTAAAGCCAGCCTGACAGCTCCGACAAGACTAAAAGCCGAAGGATTTCCATATTTGCCTCACTCTTCTGCATGCTACATCCGCCGCTGCTATATCAGCATTCAAAGAAATAATTGTATATATGATATGTGTGTGTGCTTGTATGTAATCCTTTAGCGTAGTCGAGAGGATGAAAACGTGAAAACTGAAGCACTCCAAGTGCAAAAACTAGACAAGACATTTTAAAAAATGGAATGTATTTTCATTTTCAGCACTGGCCCCCAGGCAGGTCTGGGCGCACAGACACCATAACCACCGCTGACCACCCTCATCTCCTCACGGAGCCCCACAGGCCCCATGCGCTCCCAGGACGCCCCACACTGCCCCCCTCTTGGCACCCCCCCATTGCTGCTCCAGCACGGACATCACACGCTCAAGATCCATCCCCACAGCCCCAAAAAAGCTCCTTTATCCCTCGAAATCTCCCCCTTGCTCCCTCCGCCCCGCCCCGCCCCGGAACGCGGCGCGCAGCCGCCGTTTCCGCGGGGGCGCCTGGCGGGAGCGCACCGCGGCGGCCAACATGGCGGCGCACACACTGCGGGCCCTGTGCCGGCCGCGGCCGGGGCTGGCGCTTCTGTGCGCCCGGTTCTCGCAGCGGGCCGCCGCTGGCACCGAATACCGGAGCTCCCACAGCCTGGACAAGCTGTACCCTCCGCGGAAGGACGGACCCGCTTCCCGCACCACGGTCAGAGGGGCGGGGGAAAAGAGGAAGACCGGCGAGGAGCGGTGTCTGGGCGGGGTTATCGATTGATTGACAGCGGAGGGGGCGGGGTTAACATGGTGCTGTCACTGAGTGGGCGGGGTCATGAGGGCGGTGCTTAGTGGGTGGGCGGGGTTAGCACGGGAGTAGTCGCTTGGGTGGGCGGGGTCACGGGGCGGGGGCGGGGCTTAGCGCTGTGTTGGCAATGGTGGGGCGTGGGCTGAGGGGCGTGGCCCGCCGCGGGTGGGCGTGGCCTGCCCGAGCCCGTGTCCCCGTGTCGGGCGCGCCCGCCGGAGATGCTGCCGGGACCCCGAGATCCCCCCCAAAGCCCCGGCAGCCCCCGACACCGCCCCCGATGTGTGTTCCAGGAGGAGCTGCAGCCGCCCGCCCTCGACATCCCCATGGGTGAGCCCCCCCTGCCCCGCACAGCCGTGCCGGGAGCCGGGCAGCCCCCTCCAGGCACTGAGCCCGTGCTCCGAGCTCTGCCCCGGCACGGCTCAGCCCGTGCCCCTCTCTTCCAGCTCGCCTAACCGTGTCCTACAGCCGGAGCAGCGGCCCCGGCGGGCAGAACGTTAATAAAGGTGAGGAACAGCTTCTCCCTCTGAAAAAGCAACATTTTTGGTTGTTTTTCTGTACCGTGTGGCAAAATATTGAGAACTTGAATTAAACAGTTTCTCCGTGCTGCTGGACACTTATTTTTCATTGTCATCAACTTCTGAGTCTTCATAGTGCTGCAGACCAGTGGTAACAGGTTTGATGCTCCTAAAACCACTTACAGGGATCATTCCTGCTGCAGGTGCCACAAGGAATACCACCTCTATCCATAGATCAAATATAATAATAATCACAGAGCCAGCTGGATTCTGAAAGTTCACTGTGCTATAAATTCTCAGCGTAATTCAAATAAACTTAAAATACTGCCTGTTCTGCCATTAAAAGTGAGTTAGGCAGTGGCTGGCAATAAATTGTCTAGAAAGGCAAATACCACGACAGGTACAATTTTGTCTTGCAGAGTGGTGTGTAAAAATACAGCGAGAAAAGAATTGTGACCTTTCAGGAAATTCATCATGGAATCATCCCATGTTGAAAGCCAGCAGAGATCAGGCTGAATTAGCTCATAAATCTGGGGAAGGCAGGCTATGACATGAAAATAAAGACTCTGTTTTTCCTCCCAGTGAATTCCAAGGCGGAGGTTCGGTTCCACCTGGCATCAGCTGACTGGATTCCCGAAGCTGTGAGACAAAAAATGGCCCTGATGGTACCAACCCTCCCCTTCCAACCATGGTTTCAGTGTCTCAGTGTCAGAACATGACAGATCCAATGAGGTTTCAGTGGTCACATCACGTTTTCCCTTCCCTTCAGCACAGGAATAAGATAAACCAGGCTGGTGAGTTGATTGTGACCTCGGAGGAGAGTCGCTACCAAATGAGGAATCTGGCAATTTGCCTGGAAAAAATCCGAATCATGGTCACAGAGGCGACTGAGAAACCCAAGGTGGTGTCTAAGGAGACAACACAGAAACTCATAGAGAGGTATCTTCATTAAAATGGGCTTTATTTGGGTTCAGGCTATCACATTACACAATTTAGTGTGCAGCGTTTTTTAAATAATTTTGTTCATTCTCCTTTAAATTTCCTTCTTTAAGGAATATCACTGATCTGTTAGATTTTAACTGCTTTGCTGGGTAATATCCCCAGAACAGGGACTGCTTTTTTTTCTATCTGAGGATGTTTGTTGGTTCATCAGCTCAAAAGCAGAATATTTAAATGTTTTTTTTGAATACTGAGGGATCTTTTGATTTTGTTTTAGAGTGGAAAAAATGAACCGTGAACGACTACGACAGAAGAGAATACACTCAACTATAAAACAGAGCAGGAAGGCAGATTTTGATTGAGAACAGCAGAGATCCAAGCCCTTGGCATTCCATCTTCCTAAAGAAGTGGTGTTGACAGCTGTAGATGATGCTAAACTCATGAGCTGTATTGAATAAAAAAAGCCTGAAAATGTAAATAAAAATATTTAACATTTTCTTTTGTAGCCAGTAATACGCTGTGATGGCCTGTTAGCCATTTTTCAGAATAATTATTGTTCACATTTGAGAGGAACTAAAAATTCTGATTTTTGTCAGCCAGTCTGTCTTTTTTTAATGTTCTTGTGTTCTTCAAAGCAGCCTGTGCTCCACCAGAGCACCCTCTTCTGCTGAGCACAAAGCTACAGTAGATTTTTGGGGAAAGAAGGGGAAGAGTAAAAGCAGTCTCAACAGCATATCTAAATAGAAAATAGAATCTTAAAGCATTAAGTTTGGAAAAGACCTCAAGGATCATCAAATCCATCCCTTAGAGTATCCACTGTTTCCTTCCTTTCAGTTTTATTCCTTTCGTTGATTTTTATCTAACCAAACAAAGCACATTATTAGGTTAAGCTAAAGCCACATCAGGAATTTGGCAGAAATCTCAGCACTAGGAGACAGAACCCACCCTATATGTGCAGGACACTTCTGGCCTTTGAAGTGGACACCAAAATCCTTTAGATGAGTCCTCCGGGCTCATTAGTGGACCCTGTTTGAGGAGAATGAAGCTCTGTGGTGTGATCTGTTTCACCACTGCCAAGTGGGATTACGGGGAAGCTCAAAGAAACCAAAATTACCCTTTTTTTCACATCCAGCAGGGCCCCAGCAGCCTAATGGATGAGGCACTGGCTTTCTAAGTCATGGATTGTGGGTTTGAGTCCTACCTGGGGTGAGGAGAGGTGAAAACCTGGGGTTCTGTTTTAGGAAAACCTCAAATTACAGAGGGAAGTCATCCCTGGGGTTTATTTGGGGCACATGGAGATACCAGGACTCTGCTGCATCCCCTTTGGAAGGGGAGCTTTGAGCTCTCCCCTGACAGAATGTTTGCATCTGCAAAAACAACATCCAAAGCCCAGATTGTTTCCAAAATGGAACACTGGAGAGATGGAAGGAGCACTCCAGTGCATCCTGACATCCCAGAAAGCTCTGCCCTGGCCTCTGCACTCCTGCTCAGCACCAGAGCAGACTCCTCATTTCACATTTTCCCCCACTGAAAGCTTTTCTACAAGGAATCACTGAATCATTCAGGGTGGAAAAGACCTCTAAGATTTACTAATTCCAACCCAGCACTGCCATGTTCACCATCAATACAATGTTCCCAAATGTCACATCCACACACGTTTTGAACACTTCCAGGGATGGTGAACCTCCTTCTTCACTGGACACGGGATGGGGGTCCCTGCCAGCACCCCCCTCACAGGTACAGATGTCTGAAGCTCCGTGCTGTGCCCTGGCCTTTACAAACAAGGGGATGTTGCTGCTTCTGATGTTTTTGTAACACTGAACGTCCTCCCACCATCACCATCCAAAGCAGCAACAGCTTCAGGTTGACCCTCCCCATCCCCAGGAAACCTCTCTGATTTATTAAAATATGAATATGGATCTAATATCGATACCCAACTGTGACGGACAAAAGACTCTCTAACAGTTAAGTTAGAAAGTGTATGTTTATTGACGGCCGGGCAGCTGCGTGGGATAGCTCTCCAATAGGCACTGCAAAGATCACAGGTAATTACAAAGCCTTTTATCCACAAGAATGTTGAATACACAAAATACAAATGCATATTCATACCCCTGTCACCTCCTCTTCTCCACTTCGTATGCTAATTGACAAAAAGGCTATTAAGCATGTGTAGTTTGTTCTCTGAAATGAGTCGGGGGTCTTATGTGGGGAGTGGTCACCAAAAGGAGGAAGTAAAACTAGTCTTCCTCGTTCTAAACTTTCAACCTTTGATGGATACGTGATAAATGACTCCTTGGAAAAACCTTATAGTTTCCTGTTCCCAAGACTGTTTCTAGAGATAGAGGGTCTGCAATCATCTTGTGTTTTTGGGGTCTCTTGATCAATTTCCTTGTTTTTCGTTACAAGCCCAGCTTACACAAACATAAACTCGTCAGACAATGAGTTATTAGATCCGGGATAGCTTATCTAAAATCTGGTCTCTCTTAACCATCCTCTGAATTTTAACTGATTTCAGCAAAGCTTATTTTTCCCAGCTAAACCAGCAATATAACCTTGTGGGTTTTGGGGGGGTTTGGGGGGGATTTTTTTTTTTTTTTTAAGGTCTTCAAAATCAGTGTCTCATCTCTGCCAGGATCACCCGCTGCTCGGGGCTCCTTTCCCTCAGAGTTGAAACACTTTGGTTCAAAGCCCTGCACGGGCATGTTACAGTGGGGCGTGGAGGAACTGGGAATTTCAGGGATTAGAACCATATTCCAAGGTTGCGCCCGGTTTAACACCAGAAAAACACTCTGATTCGTGCCGGGAAACGCGAGATGGAGAGCAGGGAAGCTGCCGGGGGCTGCAGCAAGGGGCGCATGGCTTCCCCCGGCGGAGCGAACCGAACCGAACGGAACGATCCCGAACCGAACGGAACCGAACGATCCCAAACCGAACGGAACGATCCCGAACCGAACGGAACCGAACCGAACGGAACGATCCCGAACCGAACGGAACCGAACGATCCCGAACCGAACCGAACGATCCCGAACCGAACGGAACGATCCCGAACCGAACGGAACGATCCCGAACCGAACGGAACCGAACGATCCCGAACCGAACGGAACCGAACGATCCCGAACCGAACGGAACCGAACGATCCCGAACCGAACCGAAAGAACGATCCCGAACCGAACCGAACGAACGATCCCGAACCTTCCGCGGTGCCCCCCAGCACCCGCCGCGTATCCCCGGCCGGGAAAAGAATCACCCCAGATGGGACTCGAACCCACAATCCCTGGCTTAGGAGGCCAGTGCCTTATCCATTAGGCCACTGGGGCCGCGCATTTACGCTGTGCAGGCGCAGTCACTTAACTCTCTGCTGGCCAGACGGGAGCGTGGCCACCGCAGGGGGAGTGGGGGGACCCCATCCGGTATTTCTGGGACCACTCCGGTGTGAACTGTCCCCAGAGGGAGGCCCCGCTCCCCGCTCCCCTCCATCAGACCTGCCGGCGCAGCTCAGAAACGCCAAGGCTAGCTGGGGATGTGTGTGGGGGAATGGCGATCCCCGCGCAGCCCCCTCCGCCCCCTCGGCCCAACCTGGCGGGGACAGTTCGGGGTGCACGGAACCCCCGAACCGCCCCCGGACCGGACCGGGGGGGCGGGGGCACGGGAGAGCTGCGGCCGCGGTGGCCGAGGGGACAAAGCACTGGTCGCGTAACGCAGAGCCGAGGGTTCGAGTCCCACTCGGGGCACCAGAGCCTTAAAAACTCCCTACTCCGGCTGGATCAAGCAGCACCCCGCACACAGGAAGGGCAGTGAGTTGATATTCCCCACGGGAAGATAGCAAACTGAACTTCAACCGAAACTCACCTGGCACTCCTAGAAGAAGGGGAACTATCAGCCAACTTTGTGTCGGCCCTTTCCTGTCCCAACAGACCCGCCCCAGCTGCGGGTCAGACCCTGCTTGCCTCTGAGCTCCGGTTCACCCGCCCTCGAGTGGGGTGTAAATTGCCTCTCATTGGGAGGGACCCGCGGGGCAAATCCTATCCTAAATCAGCTGAATTTGCTCCCAGCACAGGCACCTTCCCTGCATATTTCCTTGCTGAATTGAATGCCCATGCCCGGGGAGCAGCTGTCACCCTGCAAAGATCTCCTTGCCGATGGGAAACTGAATGCCTCGAATCCCTCTCGTGGCTTTAGAACGACCACGAAGGGACTGGAAACCTCACTTTTCTGATCCCAAGGCAGCACGTTATCCATTAGGTCACATTGTCACCCATGGAAGGAGTTTTGGGCAGTCACACACTGACACCCCCGGGCATCCCTCACCCTCCATCTCTCCTGGAAGTGTGGCTGGCTTTCCAGACCCAACCCTGGTGATGGAGGTTCTTCCCCCCGGGACCCCGTGTGCCACTAGGTCACTGTAGGTGTGACCATCACAGTGTCACTGTGCCGCCAGTGACAGGCACCACTACAGAAGAACGCTGTAACACTACTGGAAAAACACCACGGGCCTCATTAACCTCCTGATTGTTCTCCTCCTGATGCAGCCACTCTCCCCAAAACCCATGTTTCTCATCTAATCCCAAAAAATGTTTTCCAAAGCCCACCACAGGAAGGTATTTTAATCAGTGGTTCAGCACCCAGGGCTTAGGTTCGTTGTTTTCCAGGCAGCAGAGCCTCCTACACGTAAGAGAGAAAAACTACTTAAAAAGAAACTTCTCTTTGTGTTTACTGGTGTGGCATTACCCTGACCACAGATGCCTTTAAAATCCATTAGCTCCACAGATAAAGACCCTCCAGGCAGCTTTTTAATGCAACAAATCTGAGAGGGCATTGTCCCAAAGGCACTTATGGGGAGGACTTTGGTCCCAGGGCAGCACAGTCAAACTCTGTGACCCCACTGACCAGCCCCTCATGGAGATGTGGGTTCTGGTGGAGTAAAGCTTCCCAACCATCCCAAGCTTGTCCTGCTCTGGGAAGAGGCTCCCTGTGCAAGGTAGACATGCACCAGCATCAATGGGCTTCTTGATGGGGCTCAGGTGCAGCTGATAATACAGGGAGCACCTGGAAGGAGAGAAAAATGCAGCTGAAATTCCCTGACTCAAGAAAAAACTAGCTCTACTCAGATAAAGGTAGGAAAAACCAAAAAAAAAACCAGCTACAACTGCTCTGCTTTGGCACCTTCTGGGGCACCTTGAAGGATGTCCCTGACCTGGCCAGAGCCATCCTTTCGCTAACACCCCTCCAAAAATCAGCCTTTCCTTAACACCTCTCCTCTCATCCGCAGGTCCCAAAGAAAAGCTGGCTGTTATCCCCCCGACCACAGCCTCACCTGAGCTCTGGGAACACACAACTTGCTGGACAAAACATCCACCTTTGCACCCAAGCCTGGGGCAGTTTGTAGCTGCTCCTCGTTTTTTCCCTTTTCCATGAAATCTAAAGAGGGACCACTGACTGGGAGCAGACAGTCACATCATCCCATCAACAGTGGCTCCTGGCACATGGAGGGAGCCTGGAGCTGCCATGGGGACCTCACTATCCCAAAACACTTCAGGGGATGACCATGACCTCCCTCTTTGGTCTTTGCCCACATCAGGCTCCATGTCCAGTGCCGCGAGGGTGCATCAACCTCCTCACCTGGCATCTCCCACCCGGATGGGGAATGTCTTCCCACCAAGCAGCCATAGCGAGCGGCCGCAGGGGCTGGAAGAGGAGGAGAGGGCCCAGTAGCACTGAAACGGGGAGAAAGAGCATGGAAACGGGGCTGGCGGAGGCAAAAGGGCGGACTCACCCCAGATGGGACTCGAACCCACAATCCCTGGCTTAGGAGGCCAGTGCCTTATCCATTAGGCCACTGGGGCTGCGCAGGGCGCGCCCCCCGGCCCGCGGGAACGGCGCCGACCCCGCGCCGTGAGGGAGCCCCGGGGGCAGCGGCGGCACCGGGCCCTGCCCGGGGCTGGGACGGGGCCGCACCGGGAGCGCCGCCACCCAGACTGGGCTCGCGTCTTCCCTCCACCCCCCGGAGGGGCGGAGATGCGAGGGGAGAAACGGGAAAAGATGATTTAAAAGCGGAGGGACGGGAAAGAAAAAAATGCCGACCACGAAGGGACTCGAACCCTCAATCTTCTGATCCGAAGTCAGACGCCTTATCCATTAGGCCACGCGGTCACTGCGATGCGTCCCCCAGTGATGCTGCCAAGCCCCGGAATCACCCCCACGCCCCTCCCGGGCAGTGACCGCGCTGGGGACACGGGGCCAGGGGGGACACGGGGGGCTGCGGGGGGCCATGGAGGACACACGGTGTCTGTGGGGGACACGGATGTCTCTGGGGAACACGGGGGTCCGCGGGGGACATGGGCGGATGGCAGGAGACAGGGGGGTCCATGGGGGACACGGGCATGAGTAAGGGACATGGGAGTCCTTGGGGGACAGGGGGCATGGCAATGGGACATGGGAGGCCGTGGGGGACAGGGGGGATAACAGGGGACACGGCTGGGGAAGGACCATCCGCTGCCATTCTGCTGCCGGTGGGGGAATCAAGTGTGGGATTTGCTGACTGCAATTGCTGGAACAATTCATAGAATCACAGAATCATGGAATATTCTGAGTTGGAAGGGACCCACAAGGATCACATCAGCAGAAAAAAAAGGCAGAGATGGAGAGGAGGGCAGCAGAGGAAAACACAGACAAATAAAAACCGCAGAAGTGTCTGAGCCTTTCATCTTAACTGTGAGGACTTGGAAAAGAACATAAGGAGTATGGGAGAGCAGCAAGGAGGCAGAAACCAGAAAATCCATGGGTGCATGGAATGCTCAGTGGGAAATGAGGACACGATGTGTTCTGCTGGAGAGCAGGATGGGGCACAAAAGGGAGCAGCCTCCCCCACAACCCTCAGTCACACAGGTACCAATTCCTGATCCATTTCAGTGGGGTTGCAGCAAACTCTCAGCCCTGTGAACGAGACTAAGTTTGCTACTGAGTAGCTCTGGCTCTCTGCCTTTGCTTTGTGAGGAGGGGCCCTTTCTTTTCCTCTCCCTCAAATTGCTGGATTTTTTTTTTTAATGACCTTATTTTTCCTTGACCACAACTAAAGGCTACTCCCAAGAGCCAGCTGAGTGCATCAAACCATTAGCAAATTCTTCCTTCCAACAGATAAAGTGTCTGTTTACAAAAATCCATTCCTCATTAATAAATATCAAATCAACTTCCACATAACAAATGACGTGTCCTGGACCAGTTCATAAGGCATACAGTACCATTCTCCTCCTTATTTGGAAGCAGGAGATGATGAAGGGAGTTTTTGTAGCCATCCTCACCTTTTCTCTTGGGACAGGTAAGTGCAAAGGGGATAGAAAACCTTCAAGAATTTCTGTTCTCATCTGTGTGAGAAAGAATTTCTGTGTTAATGATGTTTTTCACATCCACAGCTCCACACCCTTTCTCTTTTGATTCATCTCTTACAGGCTGAGGTCTTGCCTGATGTTTTTGTGTTTGTCATGGGTTTAGTTTGACTTTTTTGGCTAATGCACTAAATTTTGTTCTGGCTTTGGTTTGCTAATTTGAAATTTCTCAATTAAGAGCAAAGCAGGTTTAAGCTTAAAAGTAAAAAAAATATATTAACTAACACTAAAAGGAAAAAAGTAAGAATTAGAATGAAACCTTTAAAATATTTCCCCTTTCCCATTAACTATTCATTTTCTTACTCTAACATAAAAACACAAAACTTGAGATTTTTTGTTAGTTATTATGCTTAAAATAATTTTTTTTATTTATTAAGGAGAAAGGAGTATTTTTAGAATACTATAGAGATTTTTTGTAAGATACTAGTTCTCTTGCTCTTACACTTCATGAATGGCCCACCTGGGGGAAAGAAATTTGTTATTGTGAAGCCTTTCCCATGAGACAGCTTTCTATTGCTGCTCGTGGGTTATACTAGCTTATTAGGATACAGTTTAAGGATGCTTCTTTTAGTATAAAACAAGAGTTCTTTTCATTTATCTCATCATCATCTCAAGAAACAGAAGTTATCTTCTTTCAACGGGCAGAGGGCATCATCTCTCTCTTTTAGTCTAACACAGTGTTTCAAATGGAATTCTCTTTCAGCAGGGGCTGCTCCAAAGTACCTCTGCACCTACTATGACATTGTTGACTACCTGAACATCTCCTCTCACGACAAGCTGCACGCCTACATTCTGCCCAAGATAAACCTGAAGGAGCCTGTGGAAGTGACAATGGATTTCATGCTGGTGGCAATTCTCTCTGTGGTAAGGACCCAAAATGAGTCTTTACAACAGGAAACTGGGCTATTACTAGGCCAGGGTTTGAGTCTTCTGACAGCAAGTCCACAGGGGTGAGAATGAAACCCTCTCACTTCAGCTTTCTGTTGTTGGAAAGCACTTTTGGAAGATCTGGAGTATTTTCTCCCACTCCTTCCAGAAGTCACATACAGATGAGCAGCCTGCTTTGTAGGAGGCTCCAAAAACCTGCAGGGTGTCTAAACTGGGCAGGGCATGTGCAGGACACTGCCATGGAAATGATAACAGTAATGTAGTCTTTTTTATATTATAATCTATTATTTTTCCTAACCATTGGACTGTGCTCCCACTCTCCAGCCACAAGCCATGAGCTCTTCTCCCAAGCCCAGTTACTGCAGTATGTGCTTAGGGAAGAGCTTCTGCATTAGATACATCTAAGAAAATCAGCTAAATGTATTTGTTTCTCCAGGTGGAAAAGCTCCAGACAGTCAGTTTTTACTTCGTCCTGAACCTGGTAGGTCCCTCAAGAATATTTCTCTCCTGATGCCCAACACAAAGTCTGGTGCCCAGCCCAGACCTCATGTCTCTCCTGCAACTTCTTCCCTCAGGAATGGCAAAACCCTTTTGCAACCTGGGACCCACAGGATTTCTGTAACATTTCTGAAATTATTCTGCCCATGGATACATATTGGTCGCCCCCTGTCTTCATCTTAGAGCGGTAGGTTCCCCTTTAATTTTATCCACTGGCTTAACAGAAATACAATGGATGCAAACTGTTGGTTATAGGAAATGAGATAAACTCAGATGGCTAAAAGTTGTTCCCTTGAGCTTTCTGTATCCGAGAGCCTCCTAATTTAGATTAATGGTGACCACAGTTTATACAAAGCACTTAGTGGCTCTGTAATTCTTTAACAGCTCCTGAAATATCCCATCTGGGCTGCAGCTAAAGCTGAGGAAGCAGCAGAAACCAGCACTGCTGTGGAAGAAAGTGGCCTTTAGTAGTGTATGGAAAGATACAGGGCAGAGTACTGAGGGTCTGACAGATGCATGGGCACCTCCAGTAGCTCTCCACAGGGAGAGAGGAGTGGGAGGCAGAGCCAGAAATGAGCCCCCTACCCTGGTGAGGGCAGGAAGCAGAGGGCAAAGAGACAGGAGGTGCTCAGGAGGTGCAGAGCTACAGCAGACCTTGGAACCAAAGAGCTCATGAGCCCTTCTCCCAGCCCTGGTTTCCTCTCCTCCTGCTGCATCCCATGGCTGGGTGATGGCTCAGAGCCCCCCAACAGAGTGTTCACAACCTGGTTTTATGGGACTGAGGCACAGGCAGCATTTCAGGCTTAGTTACTCTCCCTGTCTGTTCCCTCCAGAGTGAACGGGCAAAACCCAGAGCTGAATTACATGGTCCTCATGCACAACGGCAGCTTCAACTCCACCCGGCCCTTCCAGGTCACCCTGACGTGCACTTTGATAATCCTCAAGTTCCCCTTCGACACCCAGACGTGCAACTTGAGCGTAGCTTCATTCCTCTACCCAGGTACAGCTGCAGGCTGAGCTTTACCACCTCTGGGCTGAATTTGGAGAAGGACTAAAGATGGGCCCTGGTAACTCCTGGGCTCCTGAGCAGCACCACACACTCACAGTGGGGTTGAGATCATATGAGACCAGGGAAAATGTGTTAAAATGCTGCCATTCTGTCCTGGCAATTTCCCAGCAACATCTCTAGAACAATCTGGATTGTTCTGTGGCAAACCCCTCCAAGGACTGGTTTCTACAAACCAAGAGGCCCAAGACCAAGAGGCTTCCTGCAAAACTGCTGCTTGTTCACATAGAATTGTGCAGGACTGATCTTTAAACACACCTGAAAGCCATGGAAATTAATCATAGAATCCTAAGGTTGGAAAAGATTTCCAAGGGCATCAAATCCAACCATTAAAAGGACAGTTTCAGGGATTCAAACTGCAGTTAGAGTTCATCCCAACAGGAAGGGCTGAAATATAAGCAGAGGTGTCATAAAGTCTTCCTGGTCCCATACACAAAGGACAACTGCTCTAATTCACCAAATGTTTCTCCTCTGATCCACATTCCCAGAGGTCCAGCCAAGCCTCTTCACAGAGACCTTTTTAATTTCTCCCTCATGGGGTGAGAAACTCAAGCAGTGTATGAAGCCTTCCCTGTCTGCACACACCCTCAGTTGGGTGGGAAAGGGAGAGGAGTAACTGACCTCTAATTCCTAAATTCTTCAACTTCCCTCCCCTCTCTACCTCCTGCCCAAGCAGTAACAGACTTTGTCATGAAGACAAGACGGACACCAGCTGAGATCATGAAAGACAGCCAGAGTTTTTTGCTAACTGATGGAGAATGGAAGTTCACCAACCTGAGCATCATTGAATACACGGAAATGCTGGATGACAAAGGATTTTCTGTGGTCACATATGTGGTATGTCAGCACTTCCTTAATATATTGCATTGATTTGGCACCAAAAAAAAAATTTGTGTAAAACAAGATGTTTCTTTATATTAGGGGACCAGCATTTGCCAACACATTGAGTCATCTCCTGCTCATTGAATTTTGCCCATCTTCCTCAACAGATTTCCATGGAGAGACGACCTACTCTCTATATTCTGAACCTGATCCTCCCCACGTGTGCCCTGTACTTGCTGGACATGGCTGTCTTGTTTGGACCCAGCTCTCTTGAGGAGAAAATCAACTTCCAGATTGCCATCATCCTTGGCAGCTCCATGCTGGCTGTGATTCTCAACAACAGCCTCCCAACTTCCTCCAACAAACCACCCATAATAGGTACCCACCTTTATCAAATAAACCCTGATTTTCATGCAGGTACCACTACTAAGGAAGGTCTTTGGATGTTTATAGATGTTCATTAACATTGAAGTCATTGATTAGCTTGCTGGAGTTCAAGTTTCCTGTTCCCCACCAGGCAATGGAATGTAAGAAAAATGCCAATTATCCAGAGCTCTCTGTTTTCCTTTTGTTCTGCAGTGGTGTTTTTCCTGGGCACCTTCCTGCTCATGATCATGGCTGTATTAGACACCTTCTTCCTGTTGTACCAGCAGCGCAAATCCCTGCGCTTGGACAAGGTCCTCAGAAGCTTCCAGAAAGGTAAAACAACCCATTAACTGTCTGGGGCATTTTCCAGCACGTTTGCTGGAGCCAGGGTAGGTTTCCTCTGGGCAAACAGTGCCCCAGGCAGTGTGAGCCATGGTGGCCCTGCTGTGCTGACACTGCCCTTTGGTCCTTGCAGACCCCCACGAGCTGCCCAAGAGACCCCTGGGCAGCCTGGCCAAGGGCTGTCCCCAGCTGCTGCACCCTCCCAAGAAGTCCCAGGGACATGGGCAACGAACCAAGCACCTCTGGCAGCTGCAGGAGCTGGACCCATTTCTGCCAGTTCTGGAGAAGGTCCTTCTCTACAGCCACCTCTTCCTGTCCCTGTTCTTTTTTACTGTGATTTCTGTAAAATGGAGCAGCTGAAGATCAGCTCTGCCCAGTGCCAGCTCAGTTGTTCTCTACTGTGTTGCTTCAGACCCCCTGCTCTAATTTGCTCCTGCTCAATTCAGAGCTGCAGTTCAGGTGCCTGAATAAAATAAAATTAAATTAAAATCCAAAGCCCCAGGACTCAAGATCTGCATGCGTAATGTTTTGTACTCTGGTTCAGTCGAACTACAGATGTTCTTGAAATACTCTGTGGGCTAGAAGGTATTTGAATAAAATAGTTTTAATCTGGGAAACGTGACCAAGAGGAAAGGGAGTTGATTGCCTTCTCCTCTTAGAGGAGTTTCCATCTTGAGGGAAGGTGTTTAAGAATTCCACCTCAGATTATTAAATAAAATAATGCAACTTTTTACTATCATTTCTCTGAGTTCCAGTGAGATCAGCAGCATTCAGAAATCCAGGGCAAAGAGAAAAGGAGCACCAGGATTGAGTGTTTTTAAAAATAACTAAAAAAGTAACTTTTTTTATGCGCATCTCAACACTCCAATACTGCAACTCCTTTTGCAATTGGCTTCTCCTAAACAATCACTGAGACACTCCAGACACACACAGATCACTGCTAAATACACTCCTGCATCTCAAAGGGCTCTACACATTCAACTTCTGAGCAAGTGTCTGCCTGGAAGGGCAGGAAAACTCCATTCCCTGCACCCCATGGTTACAGAGAGGGACAGGAAGTTTATTTGCCTTTCACAGGGCTCAGTTTGATCAGCAGGACAGGGAGCCTGGTCCCTGCTACCAAAACAAGCTCATGGTTAGAAAGCATAAAATCCAGGAAAAGTGGAATGTTTGTGAATTACTGTATTGCTCCACATTACTCAGAACTCATGTCTAAGATCTAAGCCACAGACAGAGAAAGCTCTTTATTTATAAAGATCATGGGAGTCTGACAATCAAACTGCTCCCTGACCAGTTTACAGATCAGCAATTGGCTTGTGGGGCCAGTATGGATATTTCTCCTTGTTCAGTTTGGTTTCAGGAAAGGCTTCACTCAAGTCTTCAAATGTCATCTGTTCAAAGGGAATCATGCTCTTGAGCTTCTGCAGCTGTGGAAGCAGGGACAGACACATCACAAGTTAGTGAAAGCAGGAAAGAGCAAAGCACACCTGGGAGAGGAAGGGCTGTGCCAGGATGGGGTCCAGAGAACATTCCCTAAGCAAAGTCCAGTCTCACCTGCTGCTCGTACTGGGCGATGCGGGCTTTGGAAGCCTGGATGTATTCAGCAGTGCTCTTAGCCTGGGGAGAGCAGAGGATGTGGGGAGTATGGTTATGATAAAGACACTGACCCAGAGTGAACCTGCACACCCTCACCACGCTTTCAGTTGGCATTAAAATCCATCATTGTTACACTGGGTAACTGATGGAATCTCCAGCAGACCCCAAGCAGCCAAACCCTTCCCCTGTGCAGGGATCCCCTTGCTCAGAAAGCCAGGGACACATGAGAAGGACAGAACCGTGCCCTGGCTCAGGCTGCTCTGCCCCTGCAGAGGCATATCCAGAACATCCCCTCCTCCCTCTCACCCCTTCCCATCCCCACAGAGGGCAGGGACAACCCCAGAAGTAGGTAATGGTTCACTTACAGCTTCCTTCTCCTGGGCATCAATCTTGGCAGTTTGTGTATCCACGGGCTCAGGAACCTTTAGCGCACTGAACTGTAAATTGAAAGACAAATTTTTATAAGGTTTGTTTGATTGAAACAATCCTTCACATCAAAGTCATCTTCCCTAGCAGCAGGGGAGCATTCCTTCCTTTCTTCCTAGGATTTGCTCACAACCATGTAAGTTAATGAGCTAAAAGTGATCAGTGGAGCTGTCCCCTGTCCTTCCCAAGCAGCACTTGCTCACCCAGGAGCTTCCAGCCATCTCCTCTGTCCTGCCCACCACCCCCAGGACACACAGCACCACCCACTCCTCACAGCACTGTAAGGGAGCTGGAAGGTCCAACCCCACAGACTCACCCTATCACAGAGTTATTGCCCCCAACACAAAGCTCTCATCTGAGCTCAGCAGGTGCCTCCAGTCTTGGGAGGAAAATTCTCATAGTAACACAATCAACCTCCTCTGCCAATCCTGGTGCTTTCCTCTCAATGCCCCAATTAAATTCCAAAGAGCAATACCCAGCTGGCAAGGAGACTGACCTTCTTCTGGAACTCATCCACCATTCCAGCTTTGGCCACATTAGCTTTGTAGAAAGCCCAATCGATGGCTGGGGGCTTCTCTGGCAGTGCAGCCAACCTGAAGGGATACAGCACAGCACACATGAGCAGCAACCTGAACATAAACACAGCCTGCTGTTGAGTTTAGTGCTCTCAGGTTTGAAACAAGCTATTTTGGCAAATCCCTCTGCCCTTGGAACAGACAGGCAAAGCTCAGCCTGCAGCTCAGCCCTGCTTCACTCAGCCCCTTTAGGAGCAGCCCTAAAGGAAGGACGAGGCTGTTTCACAACACTGAGCCAGAGGCAATCAGCAACATTCCCTGCAACAGCCAGCACTTGTATCACAGAGAATGCTAAAGGATTTGAGAACCGCACATGAATTTGTAAAGCACTTCACAATGACAAACTTGTGCCACAGCCAAGCGCATTCACAGAACTGCAGCTATGGGTTTACTCTGGGGAAGATTAACGAAAGGTGATTTGCCAAAAAAAGCCACCAGCCGCCTCAAGGTGACCTGCTTTAATACCTGCGAGGACACTCCTGCGGGACCACAGCCAGCGACAGGAGCAGAGACAGCAGCACTCACAGAGGGGTGAGCGGGCCCCGCAGGGCTGGGGCAGGCACTCACCGGGCCGTCAGCGCATCGTTGCGGGTCTTCAGCGCGTTGAACATGGCTCGCTGGTTCGGGGGCACTCGCTCGGCGAAGGCCGTCCAGTCCACGGCTTTAAGGGCAGCTTTGCGTCCCGACATGGCTCCGCCTGGCCCGGGAGACAGCGGTGGGTGAGCGGGCACCGAGGGGGCGGGATGGGGCGGGACACGGGCAACGGGGACACGGAAAGGGTCGGGTCACGGAACGGGGACACTGCGGGAGGGGGACACGGAGAGAATGCGGGAACTGGGGGAGGGGGATATGGAGAGAATGCGGGAACTGGGGAAGGGGGATATGGAG